>CM035235.1:38491456-38880881 GCA_020226215.1 Sindora glabra | reverse complement strand
TATTAATATATAATTATTTATTAATTAAATATTATTTAATTATATTATAATTATAAAATTAAATTTATTATTATCTATTTAATTATTATTTTATTAATATTATTAATTATTTTTATATTATTAAATTCATAATTATTTAATTTTAATTATTAATATTCAATTTTTATTATTATTTCAAATATTACTATATTATTTTTTTTTGTAACTATGATAGTTATTATGTTATTATGAATATTTATTATTTTATTAATGATTAAATTATTAATATTTTATATTATTAAATATTTTATTATATGATTATTTATTTTTATTTAATTAATTATATTATATTATATTTTTTATTATTAACTATTATTGTGATTATTATCATTATATTGAAGATGATAAATTCAACACTTAGAACGAGGGAATTGGATTCCCTTAAAATTTAAGGAGAATCACCATTTCTTTAATTGAGATAATCTCATTAAGAAAATATAAAAAAATAGAATAAATTTTTTCTAAATTAAATAAAAATAAAGGAAATAAACCTACAATTCTCTTTTCTTTTTTTATTACTCCTAACTAAACAATTCCTTAATCTCTTATTTTCATTCTTTTCAAAGGAAAGCTCGTGCTATTTATTTTGTTAAAAAAATATTTTTTTAAAAAATTATTTTAATTGCTTTAACAAAAAGCAATATTAGAAACACGTATTAATGTCGATTAAAGTTCAGCCCCATTAAATTAGAAGATTCCGTCGTCCTTTAATTTCCGTTATAATTTTTAATTAAATATTATTTCTAACAAAAAATAAAGAACTTTTGCAAAATTTTTTTTTTCTGTTGAGAAAAAATATTAAAATAATAAATAATAAAAATAACCAAATAACGAGAACTGGTACTATCAATTGCATTTCAAAATTGGATTATCTCTCTCTCTCTCTCTTTTAATTTTCTACAAAAAATTTTAAAATAAAATTTTCTATGAACCTATCACATAAAAATAAAAATATTTTAAATTTCATCTCATTGTATATTAGTATTTTATTTATTTATTTCTTTATTTATGTATGTTTATCTTTCTTATGTCACTGAGAGAGTTCTAAATTAATGAGAGTTCTAAATTAATTTCATAGTTCTATGATTTTCTCACATCAGCTAAAAATTTCTTTTTCGGGGCCCGAAGGTTGATTTGTTTTACCAAAACGAGCAATGGATGATGTTTCATTATTTTATTAGGATATTCTCTCTGCTTTATGGAGGGGCTTTGCAGCAACAAAGGAAAAGAAATTGGATGAGTACGGAAAGGCGGGTCTTGTCCATGCCTTCTTTCTCTACCAAAATATAACACGGCCCCCCCACCTGCCTTCACTTCTTCACTTACATTTTTTCTCTGCTGCGGTCTGCTCTTATTCTCTTTCCCTTTCCTTTTTTTTCTTCTAATTTTATTTTTGATTTTAAACCTGGTTTTGTTTTCCTGCTCTTTTCTTTCCATTTTTATGCAAAGCTAATTCCCAGTCTCTCTTCTATCTGGGTCCTAGTGGTTATTTCTGGGTTCTGATGCCTTTTTGGTATGAGTCTCTTTCCTTTCCTGGCTTCTCTCTTGTGTATTGAAAGTTCTTTAATTCTCTGTGGTAGAGCATCAATCGAAGTCAAGAAAACGCAACTCTTGGTTCTTTCTGTGTTTATTTATCATGCCCCATTTTGTGGGTTTTCATTAAAGTCTGTTTCTTTTCTCGTATTTTGACATATTTGTTCTCTGTCATTTGAAAGCCCGCCATCTTGATTCGATAAATCCTCCTTGTTTCTATAAAAACCTCCAATATTTCAATCTTCACTCCATTCTCACATCCTTCATCAGATTCAGAAGCAAAAAACTTCAAACTGGGTTTTAATTGTTGTTCTTACTCTTTTAATAAATGAAACCCTCTCTCTTGCATTTTCTATCTGCAGTAGCTTTCTGGGCTTGGATTTGTTGCTACTGCTTCTTCTTCCTCTCTCTCTTTCACTTTCTCTGAAACAAAATTTTTCTGGGTTCATATTTATTTCACTTGGTAAGAACCGTTCGCAGACTATATATGCTCTGAAATCACTGTCATTCAATTTCTTAAGTATTTTCCAGTGTAAAAATGATTTCTTGTTTCATATTTTCTGTAGAGAAATGGTGAGAGGAAAAACTCAGATGAGGCGTATAGAAAACGCCACAAGCAGGCAAGTGACTTTCTCAAAGCGCCGAAATGGGCTGCTGAAGAGGGCCTATGAATTCTCAGTGCTTTGTGACGCTAAGCTGCTCTTATCATTTTCTGCCCCAGAGGCAAGCTTTATGAATTTGCAAGCTTCAGGTAAGATATATTTATTATTGACAAATTACTTTCCTGTAATTTCATGAGCTTTCTTCCAAGGCGAATTATATATCACCTTCTTTTCCTTCTTACATGGGTTCATTTTCTAAAAATGTGATATATGCTCAGTCACATCACTATTTGCTGGTGCAGAAAATAGTTTCTGAATTTGCTTCGGTTATTTAACCTTCATATTTGAGGGTTTCTGCTATTTTAACCTTCGTATTTGAGGGTTCATTTCAAATTCGATATGCATATATAGTATTATGTATTTTTAGACCATTTATGCGTAAAATAGGCAATATATTCTTCAAAGCTATAAGGGGACCTTGAAAGTTTCCACTTATAGAAAGAAACCAGAGTTGAAGCTGATCAGTTTTGAACAAAACAAGAAGAAAGACAACATTTTTCCCCCGTATCTTTCTTTTTGTTTTGTAAAAAATTAGGATGTGCTGGTTTTAAGAAGCCCTGAATGGTTTCATGAAAATAGATATATGCCTTGATTGAGCATATGAAGCTAATCCTACTACCTATCTTATTTGCCTCACTGCAGTTATATGAGCAGTTTTAGATATACTCTCAAATAAATAAATAAATAAATAAAGGAAAATGTAAGATTTTATTTTTTTCCTGATACATTGACATCAAGAAGGTTCCAATAAAAAACTTCTAATATATTATTCAAGTCTGGCAACTAAACCACCATCTTAAAGGGTGGTCATCTTAATGAATAAGGTTAATTAATTAACTTATCTAACTAGAACCCCATCTCTCCATCGAAACATTGATAAATGAGGGGATAATCTTATTTGATTCCCTTTCTCTAAGAAAGGTCATGAGGTAAAATAATATTACTTTTGGTCTTCTCAGTTTCTCGGTACATAGTGAATAGAAAGCTATCACATGCAGTATATAGGGCTTTCATGCTTTGAATGTACTAATAGCTGACATACAATGTCCTTCAAGAGTGTGAAAGTGGAGAAAAATCATAATGATTCTTGTTTGCCTTCTTATTACCTATTCCTTTATTGGTTATATATATTTTATAACATGATTTTCATCAAACCAATTTTTGAGTTACTGGTAATTATTATATTCATAGTGTATAGAAAATTTTAGGATATTTGAACAATAATATGCATACAATCAAAGTGTTGATACTTTCTTATATTTTATATGAAATTTTAAGTTTATGAATATATCATACTGATATAAAATTTTGTGAGAATGGTCTGCATATAATTAATTTAAAACCAATGGTATATATTGTGAAAAACATATATATTCTATAAAAAATTATGCAATAGTGTAAATATAAACTTCAATTGACACCGGTGTAAGTTGATTTCTGCACAAAAGCATCTATAAGCATTTGTCACTTCCAAAAGTTTGTGAACTTTGTGAAATTGATGCTACAAAAATTATAAACTCCATCTGCTTATAGAAGCTTGTGATGGTCCATGGAATAATGCAATTATCACGCTTTTTAAATGAATTAAGAACACGTTCTAACCTCATTCCGAAGCTATTTGTGTTTTATTTGTTACCTTTTTAACAGTGGAAGCTATCTAGAAGTTTATATAGTCACAGTCAAAGTTCTTGTTAATAGCAAGAGTGATTGCTCTTTCATTGCTTTCTAGATATTAAATGAAAACTATCTACCTATCTTTATTTAAAGTTCTTGTCAATTAACGAATTACTAAAAAAAAAAAAACTATTTGTCTTTAATTTTTTTTCCCATTGTTGTTGTTGTTGTCTAGAAAGTTGGGTTAAAAATTAATGATCTCTTGAGCAACTTCTCTTTCTTTAATAGGTGCACACACTTGAGGTTGAAGGTTTCTCAATCAATCAATATATAATAATATGCCTTGGTAACGGTGATTTGCAGGGTTGATTAAAGTTTAATGACATTTTGCACATAATAACAAAGAAGGGAAAGAATTAAAATAATATCCCCTCCCTAGTGAAAAAGATGTAAGAACAAGATGATGGAGAATCAGACATGCAATGAAGGTAACTTTTCAATGCCTTCTCTAGCTGTCTCAATATTATACCGAGAAATAACTCCTAGAAAATGAATGAGAGCAATATGCAAGCTCTTGTAACTTTTTATTGATTTTGAAATTTTTATATAAAATATTGCAACATTTTCATAGAATTTCACATTTTTGTTGTTGTTTGTTGTATGCAAAAGCTATATACATTTTCAATTATTTCATAAAAAGTTGTAAACTTTTATAGTTATATGACTTTTGCGTCAAACTTTGATAAAAACCTACAACTTTTTTCAAGGGCGTACCATAGCAAAACTCATCCTTAATGTCAAACAATCATAGAGCATCTCCTAATCCATATTAGCCGAAGCTTTAAATATTTATTATAACAGTGGTTTATCCTTATGAACCGTTCATTGTAAGTATTTTTGAGAATTAATATGGTCTGTCTTTATTCGAATTAAATTAAGCAGTAATGTTTTCCTTGTACTATCTGCTTATACAATTAAGGGTTCCTTGAAAATTGTGAATTTATTAGAAAAAAATATTTTCACATTTTGAATACTAATACCTTGCTTAAGTTTTCTTTGTGCTTCAGAAGTGGTAAAAGCTCAGAAATTCATAGTTTAAGTACTGTACATGCAGATTTTACTTCTGCAGTTGGAACTTTTGATTGATGGGATTAGTCCAATTCTCTTTTGTCCCCCCAAAAGATTAAAATGATAATTAATTATTGGGCAAATTACACTTAGTTCCTTAGCATTTAGTGTAATTATACTTATGTCCCTTTTATTTTTAGAAAAATATGCACTTGCTTCCCTATTTATATACACTCACCTTCTTCTCTACTTTAAACATAAACTCACCTCCCTCACTTTTAAAAAATAAGGGTATTGAGTGTATATTTTTAAAAATAGAAGGGATGTAAGTGTAATTAGATTAAATTTCAAGTAGGGTGTTTAATGGGTCAGCCCACACAACTCGCGGGCCGGCCTATGCGGGCTAGGCCTATTTAGGCCTGATCTGCTAGGGCCTGCATTTTATATAAGCCTATTTTAATTGGTTCGGTTTGCAAAAAAGTCCACAAAACCTGCAGACTTTACATTGTAAATAGGCTTGGCCCGTAGTTTGCACCAGCCTGCACCGCACGGGCTTGGCCAGTTTAGGCCTGCATTTTTTGCGAACCTAATTTTAGCAAGTCTAGTTCGTGAAAAGCCCGCAGGCCAATGGCTTATTAAGCACCCCTAATTTCAGGGGATTTGAGTGTAATTTATCCTAAATTATTAAATAAATGTAAAACAACTAATAAAAAAAAGGAGGCATCGTCCACTAAATAAATGAACCAGCATGGTCTATCTGAAGCTATAAAATTCAAGGTTTCTTTTAGTGTAATTAGGGGTTAAATTGATAATAATTTAATTGCAAAGATAACAAGTTTTAACAGTAGTTCTATGTATATAACACTGAAATCTCATAACATACCCATTTTCTTAGCTTTTGATCGCTTTTCCTCTGTGTGGATTTTTTTTTCCATTTTTTAATATATTGATTCAGCTCCAAGCTCCCCGCCCCTTACCCTAAAATTATCCTCCTTCTTGCCTTATGAAAAAAGTGGAAAGAGGAGAAGAAGATGGAAGGAAACGTGATAAAAATGGGAAGCTTCCCTCTATCTCTTTCATTTGCTTTCAAATTTTTTTCCTTCCAAACACTATTAATCATAGAACACTCGTTTATGTCATGATCTCTAAGTATATTCTATTCATCTCCTTATCTAGTTAAACATGGAAGGTAGTACTATTTTTATGGAAGGATTTCTCACATAGTTCATTGTATTGTACACGATATAATTTAAGTCAAATTTTATTATCTATCTCTATGGTGAGACCGGTTCGATATTATGTTATATATAATAAAAGGTTTATATTTTATCTATTTCCCTTTTTTTTCCCCATCCTCTCACTTTTAGTTACCTTTTCTGTTGATAGTTTCTTGGATGGTGTATATACTCAAGGCTCAAGGTTTCTCAATGGATAATACACCTAACTAGATAATAGTGCGTTGTACGGCTCATAAGTGTGTAAACAAATTTTGCAAATAATAACATACTAGGGAAAGAACTCATAGAAAATGTGAAGTTAACTTACACTTCTGAGAGGTAACACTTAGAAAATGTAATTCTTCTGCGTTAGAAATTTTATATGAAAGCGAAGCAATTACTTAATAGTTATAATAATAGGAGACATATAATTTGCGAAATCTTATATTTTGGGAATTTTAACATTTTTAGAGATGTGATTCCTTGATTTTAAATATTAATGCAAAACACAGATTAAAGTCTTTTCCTTCGTTTTTTCATTTTGAGTAAATCCAAGAACTACAGTTGAGCATCTATTTTTGCTTTATAAATAAATAAGACAACATTTCTCTAATTCCTGCTTTTGTCTTCTGTGTGGATCAATTACATGGGAAATTAAAGTTCAAAAGATTCATAGGTTAAGAAATGATACGAAGGAGCTTATACTGGGGGAGTCAGACCTTATTGATTCATGTCACACGTGAATATATAATTAAATTTATGTAAAACAACCATAAAGGAGGGCTTCTTCCACTAGAATAAGGGGAGCAGTGTGATATATTTGAAGCTATAAAATTCATGAATCAGGGTTTATTTTAGTGCATATGGGGTTTAACTCATGATAATTTGACCACAAAGATAACAATTCCTTTTCCACAAAGAAAAGGGGTCACGGAGTTCTAGATAACAGTTATATCCCACTGTGCATATATTCTTCTTAATTTTGATTGCTTTTTCTATGTTGTTTTTGTGGAGAGGAAGGAGTGTTTTGATTTTCATTGATAAACTCATTTAATTTGGCTTACATAACTCAGTATGCCTGACCTTGATCAACTCTGAACACAACAGGGTATATATGATTACCTAAGTCATTTTTTGAGAACTAATTACATAAAGTACATATACTTTATAGTGGTATCATCTTTTTTTTTCTCTTTTTCCATCATCAAAGATGGGAGCAAATCATCGCATGTGATGTTTGCTTTTTTCTTTTCAAAATCATGACCTATCTCCTCTTGATTCAATGTATCGTTTGTTGAAATCCTCTTGGTTTCTTGTTTCTTTCCTTTCTTCTCTCTCTCTTCTTTTCTCTTCTCTTCCATGAAAGGTCTTTTTGTAACATCTCCCAAGCTTGTTTTGTGTTGGTTGCATTGCTATATTCACAAATGTGATATCATCAAAACCTTGATGTATAAAGGTGAAGTTAAGGGTTAGTTGATTTTTCTACTTAACCTTTGCCAAGCATCCTTTTTCTTTTGAAGGAAAATTCACCTCATCATCCCAAACATCATCTACTCTTAACTATACCTTCATGTGACTACACAAACATTCATAACTCTTTCTTGTAAGAGGAATTAAGACATGACACATTTTATCACTATTCATTTCTCAACACTAGGGAATTAAGCTCTGATGGCACTTTGTTATAAGGAAAGAATGTATTTGATTTTCAATGATAAACTCGCCAAACTTGGCTTACATAACTCACTATGCCTGGCCTTCATTGCTTTGAATACAATAAGGCATGTATGGTTATTTAAGTAACTCTTTGACAACTGCTTACATAAATCTTACAATACATGAATCAATCATATATACATAATTATACTTTATCATTAAAAGTATATACTTACACAAAATGAACCCAATTAATATCAGGTAATAACATACATGAACTTAAGACACACAAAAATTACTATTTCCAACCATTTCAGTTTTTAAATAACCTGAGTCAGGTCTAAGCTTTCTTTGTCCTAACATTGTTCTTCATTTTCCCTCCATGCATTTTTCTTTCTCCCAAAATAGTCATAATTAAATTACCCCACTTATGTCTGGATCTCTTGCTCTCATTCATAGTAAAGAGAGAAAATACTACTTCCATGCAATGATTTCCACGTGTCTTCTGGTTTTCTTCATGTTATAATCTAACTCAAACTAATCACACTAGTTTTAACACATGGGAACAAAATCAGACTCAGATTATAACACGTGAAAAATATTGAAAAACATACCTAGGATCATTGTGTTTAAGAGTTCCGAGTTATTTAAAAAATTCATCTTAACTAGCTTTTTATTGATGATTTAGGTCAAAAACAATATGTATCAGGAAATAGGAAATGATCATTGCTAACTTTCAAATTTTAAGACAAAGGGTAATTTTATAGGGAGGTTAACCTCATAAAAAGTTGAGTATTTTTATTATTAGATTGTTCTTTTTGCACTAAAACTTGAATTTTTTGTTTGACTTATTCACCTTGAGATTTTAAAAAAGATATCTAACTATAAAAAGCTTATCCTATTAAAGGTCAAACACCCCGTAGAATTACCCGAAAATGAAAGCTATCTATCTTTGTTAAGAGACCAATCTGTGGTCATATTATAAATAGAAAAAACTATATTTCTTTACTTTTCCGTCCTTGTTTAAGTTGTGTCTTGAGCACCTTCTCTATTAATGGTTCTCTAATAGTGCAAAGCCCAAAAATTTCTTGGTTAAAACTTTATTTTGGTCTTTGAAGTATTCGGTTTGTATGAGTTTAGTTTCTAAAGTTTTAAGCTTAAAGCTTAAATAAAATTTTAGTTTTTAATTATGAAGACTAAAATTTGTATTAATTTGATCTTTATGAGAGATTAAAATTTTATTTGAACTTAAAACTTCTAGAATCAAATTGATACAAATCTTATTTTAGAAACGAAATTAATACAAATCAAATATTTTGAGGATTGGAATAGGGTTTTAGTCAAGTTTTCTTAATTGACACACAGCTAGGAAATAGTACTGTTTTATTGAGGTTTTATATACGTACATGAATACTTAGAAGTTATAACTAAAAAAACTACAGATCTTCTAGAATGTTTAAATGCTTTAATTTACTTATGAGCATGCAAGCAATTCTCTAACGTTCAACAATCATACAGTATCCCTTTTATCAGTAAAAGCTTTAAATGATAATAATATTTACAGAAGTTGTCATTGTTGATTCATGTTACTAGTGCTTTAACACCTTTTTTGTCCTCTACAAGATTAAATGAAAATAAATTATTAAGTAAAAGAACTAAAAAGGGGGGGAAAATCAGCAGTACGGTTCTATTGGAAGCTTTAAAATTCATGACTAGGGTTTCTTTTAGTGTACGGTACACATAATTAGGGCATAGCAGCTAGTAATCTAACAACAGAGTTAACAGAACTTTGCTAAGAGTTTTTCCCTCAAGAGGTACTCGAAACTTGTGCCCTCTTTTGCATTCTCTCTTTTTTTTTTGGTATGATTCTATTAATTTTGTCACTCCTACTATAAAAATAAAAAAATAGCATTTTTCCAGAAGAAAAAAGAGAAGAGGTTTAATATCAAAGTTGTCAATTTTGAGATCCTACCAAAAATCGGAAAGAGGGGTAGGATCGTAAATCATAGGATAGTAATAGGATTGTAAGATCTTACAATATTACAATATGCATATATAATCAAATTTTAGGATTTCCATCCACTTCAAAACAATGATCTCAATCCACATCTTCCTTGAAATTTTTTCTTTTCACATTAAATCTAGTATAACTTGAGGAGACCATTTTTTATATTCTTCAGCTAAAAAGCAATTAACAAACACGCCAATAGAACAGCCAAACAAGCCACTCAAATACCCAAGTGAAACAAAGAAAGGTAGCAAATCAGCAATAAACCAAACAGCGCTTTCATTATAATTAAAAGAAATTTTTGATTGAAGTTGCAAAGCCCATCGTTCCCTTCTCCTTGACTTTGTGCATCTTCTCACTGTTCAGTGCCCAAAGAGCAACCTAACTCTATCCAACAACTCAGCAACAGCCAGGGAGCAAGGCGGAGGCAGCAGCGACAGTTAGCGGCAAGCAGTGACAGCAGCAGAGCTTCGTTCTTCCCCATTTTGAGTCTTATCTCAATATTCTCTCCTGAGTCTCCTCTGTTTGACACTGTTCTGATTTTAGGGTTGAAAACTACAAATCTCGGTTGCAATTTCTTACTTTAGCAGCAGCTGGGAATTGATTTTTTATTTTTTTCAATGGGTCTTCCTTTCTCTTCTTCCTCTTTTTTTTTGAAAAAAATTTCAGCTCAAATCTGATTCAGAAAGAGTAAGGATCGGACAACTCGGTAGGATTGTGCGATCCCACTGATTGAACTAATCCTCCGCTTATGAATCAGCAATCCTAGCCATTTCTGATTTAGATGGTGTTTCAGCATGTTTTGAGGAACTTTAATTGTGAAATCATTCCATGAGTTTAAACGCGATACTGAAACATTGTTCAATATTATCATATTAAAATGTCATAATAAATGCATTTTCTTAACTTTCCCATGTTTTTCATTTTTATAGGTTTTAAATTATTGATTCAATTTGTCCTAACATTGTCCTTCTCCATCGGTTTATGATGTATGTGTCAATTACACCTTCATCCCTGAATTGTAGCAAATGATCTTTACTAATTACTTAGCACATATAATTAGGGAAAGAGGGGAGGGTGGTTATCTAACCGAAAATAATATAATGTTGATTAATTGAAATTGAATGGGGTATTTTATGAAGGTAATGTAATTGTTTAAGATATTTAAATTACCACTAACTTTGTTTAGAGTACTAATATAAGGAAATTTAGAAATTCTGAGAATTTTGAAAAGGCATTCTAATCCAGAATTCAAAAATCCTTCCACCAAGCCCTGACTATTTCGTTTTAGCCTTCAGTAGTTCACTGGTTCCTTCTGTTAGTCGTATTGGACTCCTTTTTCTTGTCTCATTTTGCTTCTGCATTCTAGTTGTATTTTCCTTTTGTAATTATATACTTTTAATTCCAAGAAAATTGTATATAAATGTTAAAATGACATCAGTTTTTATAAATAAGTCACAACATTTTAGGTGAACTTATTTTGAAATTGAGTCTGTAAAAAAATTTCATGATATAAGAATAAAATACATGAATTAAAAATAATTAAAATAATTTTTAAATATATAAATTACAAAATAATAACACAATAAAATAATATACTCACCTAAAAAAAAGATTTAATAAAGTTGTACTAATATTATTTTAATCATTTATTAATTTATAAAGATAAATACTTAAAAAAATTACCTTAACATAAGTATTATCCAAACAAGTTAATTTTGAAATGAAAGAAATTGTAATAAAATTATTTCAAATGCTCGAATTTAAGAAATTGTAATAAGTATTATCCAAAAAAAGATTTTCCATTTTTTTTTCCAGCACCAGTAACACTATCTCTGTATGCGTCTGGTTGAAGATGTCATTATTGTCAATCGGAATCCTTCGTTTCATGATTGAGATGTCATTGTCAAATTTAAGTCTGAACCAAAAACCTTAGTGGATGAAATTGAGGGCCTCCAATTAATAAGTGGCTGACATTCCATTTAGATCTTTCAAAGCCAACAAGTCTGACATTCCATTTTTTCATAGTCCTTTGAACCTGCCACCTGTTTACCTGTGTCTGGCCTTAAGCTTTAGTTGTGTTGACTACTAAATAAAAAAAGTATGCAAAAATTTAGGTTATGATTTAGCAACTCCTTGAAAATAGTCGTATTAATACTAGTCTTACAAGGATAATTCTATGAGAAGTATAATCGAGTATTTTTATTGCCAAATTATCCTTTTTATTAAGATTTGTGATTTTAATTTGTCTTATTTACTCTAAGAATTTTTTTTTTTGATTTATTCAGTCGGATTAAAAAAAAAAAGAAACAACTCAATAGTGAAATTTCAATATCTTAAAAAGTCAATCTCTTTTTAATATTATCCTTTATAATCTAAATTTTTTTATTACAATTTTAATGGGTGGAGTTGTAACTTTTTGGGTAGTATTTATTGGACGCAAAAACACTTACAATTTTTAATGAATTTTATATAATAAGTTATAAAATTTATGATTTTTATATTAAACTTTAATTAGATCTCACCAATTTTTTTTTTGGGGGTAAGATGCACCATTGCAAAACCTTAAAATTTTTAGTGATTAAAACAATTTTAGAATGGCACAATAAATTTGTTTGATTATTTAGCCGGTCATATTTAATCATTAATGAGATAGCATTTTATTTTTTTGTAAAATACTGTGGTTGTGTGCTCAAGTGAAGTGTGATAAGCCAATTTAGTTTTAGTGTGTCCATTTGCTGTCAAATTTACGAAAAATTTAATACCAAATTAACATAAAATTATATTCTTAAATTCATCTCATTGTTTTACAAAGTCTCATGCCCTTAAATCTTTCCCTTACTCCATTCTCCATTCTCCATACAATTTCCAAGTCATATTTGTAATCTCTTGTAAGCAGTCCTTTTACTTTAGCATTTTTCTTCCTTCCCCTCATACTCCGTCAATTTATTTGAATGGTAATCCAGCTGTCAATCCTCTTCAAATTTACAGTAGTTTTGGGCTTTGAAATCTATGATATTTTACTCCAACCCTAGCTCTTCATTAACCCTAAATTTGTAAAATTTCCCAAGTTTTCCCAACCTTAATTTGTTGGGATACCAGAAATTATACCTACAATAATATATTCTGTAATCTCTCAATTTGATGTTGATAAATATTTTTCATATCCTATATGTATGTTTTAAGTCAATGAAGTATGATCATGTCAATTAAATTTAATGGTCCATGGTTAAATTGCTTTTAAGATAAAATGTTGTCTTTTGTGATGGGAGAATGGTGAGCCACTTAATTCAAATAGGCAATGTTCTATATTCAGGGGAAGGACATACATTGAAAACTCCAAAACTATATCATTGCATTATTGAGGGTGTGGGAAAGTACTGATGTTATAGTGCACATAAGGTAATTCTATGGGGAGCTCGACCTTTCAGGTGGGTGAACATTTTCACCATTAGATTTCCTTTTCTCAAATCTCCATAAATAGATTGAATGTTCTCAATTTTCACTCTTAATTCATATTATGCCCTTGCCAAAGTTAGGCTAACTACTTTTCTAGCCTTCTTGGAACTGAGATTGAAATTTATCTGCAACACATTCTAATTTCATTTTTCTAAGACTATCCTTAATTGTTGAGGATGAAGGGTTCTAACAAAAATCATTGTTTATTATGTTCATGAGAAGACTATAAATTATGGAAAATTCAAATTTTCAGTTGACTGTTGTTGTCAGTTTAGGACTTCTGCACTAACATAGTAGTCAACTCATACTCAGAGTACATGTCACGAAGTACTAAGGTCTATCTTCTAAAAGGTGAATTGTGTAAAAGGAGCTATGGAGGAGAATAATATTTTCCATAGCCATACAAAATCCAATTGGGGTTTTAGCTAAGTATACATTATAAAATTAGGTATATTTACAAAATAACTTATAATGACTTAAATACCATTCCAAATAAATTTAGACTAAACAAATAATATATTTTAACATTTCACCTCAAGTTGAAGTATAGATATTAATCATGTTTAACTTATTACAAATGTAATTAACCCTTTTCTCATTGAGTATTTCAGTGAAAATATTAGCCAATTGCTCCCCAGTTTTGACATGTCTTGTAGAAATGAGTTCTTGCTGAACATTTTCTCGAATAAAATCATAGTGAGCCTCAATATGCTTTGTTCTTTCATAAAACATTGGGTTTGAAGCAATATGACTGGTAACTTAATTATCACATTGTAGTATTATAAGTAAAGAGTCATTGAAACTAATCTCATCAAGTAAATGTCTTACCTATAAAAGTTTATATATGACTTGTGCCATTGCACAATACTCAGATCCTGCACTGGATCTTGATATAACATTCTGCTTCTTGCTTTTTGAAGGTGCTAAAGGCGTGTTTAGATACGCTTTTTGTTTTAGTGTTTTTAAAAATTGTTCAAAAAATTTTTTTAAAGACTATTTTTTTCTTCTTAAAAGTTGTTTTCAAATTGAAGAAAAACAAAAAATAGAGGATGATTGATATTGTCATTTAATTACAAAATTGATATTCAAAATAAGAAAATAAGTTTAAAAAATAATTAAAAGTTATTTCTTTTTTTTTCATTTTTAAGTTACACATTTAGATGATATTTTTTTAAAATAAATTTTGAAAATAAGTTGTCAAACAAATTTTTCTACTTTTAAAAATAGAAACCAAATAGGTTCTCAATTTCTACCAACAAAAGTATAATAGCTTGTCATTGGACCTCCGATCTAATGGGAGCCAACCCAATCTACATTAGAGAACCCTTCCACACTAAATTGGTCATGATCACCATAGTAAGTCCTAAATCTTGGAGCCCTTTTTAAATAGTACAATATATCTAGCATAGCATTTCAAAGAGTAGTCCTAGGGGATGCTATAAATTGACTTACCACTCACATTAGAAAGGCAATATCTGGATGAATCCTAATGAAGTAATTAAGTTTACCAACCATCTTTCTATATCTTTCGACATCCTGAAACACATCATCATTGGTTGTGAACTTAACATTGCGATTCATTGAAATTCCGTTAGGTTTAGCTCTAAGTAAGCCAACATCAGTTACAAGATCCAAAATATATTTACTTTCTAACAAAAGAATGCCATTTTTGCTTCTATTTGCCTCAATCCCTAAGAAATACTTCAAATCACTTGAGTTCCTAGTATTGAACTCGGATTGAAGGAAAGCTCTTAAGAGTAGAAATACCATCACTTCCAATTACCACAATATCATCAATGTACACACCTAGTAAAATATATCCACTTTTAGATTGTTGAAAGAATGTTGGGTAATCATAATTGCTTCCATTTAATCCAAATTCAAGAATTATCTCGCTGAATCTCCCAAACCAAGTACAGGGATATTACTTTAAGCCATATAAAAACTTTTTGAGCTGACAAGCTTTTCTATTCTCCCCTTGAATAGCGAACCCAGCTGGTTGCTCTATACATTCTTGCAAATCACCATAAAGAAATGCATTCTTGACATCTAATTGATGAAGAGGCCAATGATACGATACTGCCAAAGAAATTAATAACCTGACAGAAGTATGCTTAGCAATAGGGGAGAGAGTTTCACAATAAACAATCCTATAAGTTTGAGCATATCCTTTGGTAACCAACCTAGCTTTCAGTCAAGAAACAGTTCCATCTGGATTTACATACACCCACTGACACCCAATAATTGCTTATCAACTGGAGGCTGAACAAGGTCCTAGGTATGATTTTGTTCTAATGCCAACATGTCTTCCTTGTTAATAAGATATAATCTGTTCTGACCTATCCTGCCGCTTGCCTCTGTTAAGTTGAATTAATTCTAACTTTATTTTTACTCTTTTTAAAATCGGTTATAAGAATATATCCGCTTTGTAATCCCTGGATGGATGGAGGACAAGTTAACCCGCCGATTTAACAAGACACGAATTTTCTGTCTTAAATCAGTAAGCAAAACATTCTTTTAGCTCTGACTGTAGCCTCAATGACAGTAGCTGGCGACTTGTAAGTTCATGAGCTGTTTGCATTGTTTGATAATGACAATGAGGGAAAAGTCAGCAAGGATGATTTTCTTTCTTGCCTCCAGAAGAAATTCTCTGCTCATAGCACTTTTTGCATCTCAGCTTCAAAACAGATTTACTAGTCAGTAACGGGAGAGTAGTAGAAATAGTATGACGGATAGAATTTTCATGGGCTTGCATAGAAAAATATAGGGAGTTCCTTGAAATTTCCAAAAAGTTGGGTCAGGGGCCTATATTTTTTCATCAACCTTGCCCTCGCATGGTCATAAACTCAATTATGTTGTGTTTTCCAGCCGGATTGGTTTTATACAGCTAGTGTTTCATTTAGTGGTCGAACTGATCTAACTGGTGAGTGAGTTTGAGGGATCATATTGGCACCAATTGTTGTGAAATCCTAGTTTGTGACAGACATTATGCAGATAAAAGAATTTATACATGATAAAAAGTAAAGAGAATTGACAAGATTTCTTGAAGCTGTAGAATCTTCTTGTATTACTTTTGGGGTTTGTTGTTGTTGTTGTACATGACTTTGATGGAATTGTTTTGATGTTTGTAGAAATGACTGTCTACACGTCATTCCTTTTCTACTTATCTCTTGAAGCTTCTCCATTTTTTTGAATATAGATCCTTCTATATCTTTGACAATTTTGTTCAATTTAGAAGAAATAGGCACCTTTTTCAGAACCTACAATTTTTCATGTAGAACTCACTATTTTAATACAAAAAAAAAAGATTTATATATTTCTCTTTTTTGAATTTTCACCCTCAAATTTCCAAAGAAATGTAATGTAGGGGATCCAAATTGTCCATTTTTAATTCATGTCGATGATAAAAACTAGTAATGAGATTGTATGCTGCTGAAGCAGCATCAAGTTACTATGTTTTACTGCCGTCACGGCTGAAGGAAACAGCACACCGGAATTATGGCTTGTGCTTGTTAATATGCCACACTTACATTGAATAATCTTAGTTTTATTTATTTTTATTCATTGAATATTTGAGCAAATTTATACAGGTAGGGTAAATATCTCAGTTTAAATTAAATTCTATTAAAAATGAAATGAGTAAATTAAAATAAATGTGATTCACACGGCAATACCCATTATATGAGTGGTGATTTAGATGAATGAACTCAAACCAAGGCAGAAATTTAGTGCTGGCGTTGCTCTTCATACTGCCTTCAGTAATAATCTTCTAGTTTCCTCCCGGAAAAGCAAGAATTGCTTCACATCCTGCTGAAGTGATTGAAATATTAACAAATATCTTTCCTTTTAATAAATATCGTCTCTGAGATTTTAGTAAAGTTCATTTAGGACTAACATATTTTCTATTGATCCAACACTTATATAGATACGGAGGTTAATGATAAGACTTGAATAGTATATTGGTAATTTAAACTTTTGTACTGTGGATCTAGAAAGGTAAAAAAATTCTATTTTTTGTTGGGGGGGGGGGTTCTTGGTCAATTACCGTTGTTTAGTGGTGTATGAGCCTCCATAGTCAAATAACAATTTCCCCTTCTCGTTAACCCTCTGAGAACTACTATATGAGTTTCACTTCAATACTCAAAGGAAGTAATGTGATTTTACGTACAGCTTTTTCGTAAAAACTGACAACTTATTATATGAAATTTGTGACGTTTTACGAAACTTCTCCATAAAAAAATTAAATAGTTAGGTTATGGGATCAAAACGTTTTAATGAATTATTGCAAAATTTTCACAAAACTGCCAACATTTTCATAAGAAGTCATAATATAAACTATAATAATAATAATAATAATAATAATAATAATAATAATAATTAAGGATCCTGTGATAAAGCGGCAAAGTTTTATTTAAAAAAAAAAGTTATGTAATTTTAGAAAAACAAATTATAATAAATCATATTGAGTGTCCCATTTTTCAAGAAGGCATCGAAACAACTCCGTGCACATATTCGCTGGATGTTTTCAGATTTTCTTGTCATTGGATTTTAGAAAATTAAAGTACCTCGTGTTAGCCTTGGCTATATGCGATGTGTTTTATTGGCCACAACATAAACTCGAGACAATTTGATACCACAATTATTGAATCAATTGAATCAAAATAAAGGAGAGCTCGAGTAAATCCTAGCATACCAATTACAAAATTGTCTACACAGGTTTAAAGATCAATAATCCTTTGAGAAAAAAATTATAAATTTTCTTATTTAGTTTCAATTTTCTAAATCTTTTTAATAAATGTGTAAACTAATATGTAATAATTTTTAAATAAATAAAATTATACTTATTAATTAATTTGAGTGAAATCAGCCTTTATTCTAAAAGTAAGTGTATGATTCCAAAATTATACAATGAAGTATATAATGTAAGTGATATCATAAATTATTGTTCTGCTATCAATAATCATCCATTTCTTTGCATATAAAATGCAAGGACAAATTATATTTACATTCTTTAAAATTTAATCTAATTATATTTATATTTTTTCTATTTTTATAAATATACATTCATCTTTTTTTTTTTTCCAGAAGAAGGGAATGTGAGTGTGTGTTAAAAATAGACAAAAATGGAGGTGAGTGTATATGAAAAGAAGGTTAATATACAATTTTAAAAATAAAGAAGATCTTAAGTATAATTTCAATAAACTTCACATGATGGGTGTAATTTGCCTAAAATACAATTGGATTTCTATCAAAACATATAAGGAAGTTCGATTTCACATGCTAATGCCTTTATTTTGTAGTTTTACTTTTGAATTTGAAATAAATAATAATTAATAAATTTTTCTATGTGGCTTTTCATTAAGAAAGCTTTTACTACTGTTTTACTAAGTGTTTTTTATGAGTGTTTATGGTGAAAAATTATAATGCTGATGCAATTCACTTTGCATTATCTTGGGGAAGATGGCATAATTTTAAAACTTGAAGCTCTCACTCACTTTTAGGGATAGCATTTTGATCACAAGAACTTGCAAATAAAAATGAAAAAGAGACAACAAAGTACTATGTGTAAAGCTAGCAAAGTATTAAAAATGCAAATAATTCTTGAGTGGTAAAATTGGTAATATGAGCCTCGAATCCTTTGGAATGCGGGTATTTAAAAGTTCTAGATGCTAGAAGTTATGTGCTACCATGTTTGAGAGCAATTACTTCTATCTTATTTGGTCAGGCATGTTTTAAGCTTTAAGGAGTTGAGCACATCCTAGCAACCACTTGAAATAGACATGGTCCTATTCTCCATAAATTGCACCTTACTGCCTTCATGATATCAAGCAACTAACTACCTTTTATGGTTCTATCACAATTTCCCTAAAAAATTCACAAGTGATGTTGCTTTAGGTAATAATTTCTTAACCGTCACTAGCAAGATGACTTTTTAAAGAGGTTGAAACCTTCCTTTTTTTTTGTAAAGTTTCTACTTCATCCTTGCTTTCATTCAAAATTAAGAGACTAGTGTTTCCAAACCACAAAAAAGAAAAAAGAGATTAGGGCACTCATCAATCGAATACACTATTAGTCCAAACTTTGTATGAAATAGGCTAACAAATTGAATTAGTGAATTTGTACTTTTTTTAATTTTTGATATTTTATAATAACTAGAATCTAATAATATAATAATGAGTGTTTTAAATGTATTATATTGTTTTTGGATTTTACTTTCAAGTGGCTCATTCCCTTCCCATTTTTTTTTATACACATATGTTTATATTACTTTTTAATAAATTATTATATTATATTATATGATAGGGTGTAGTGTTACTTTAAAGTTTTTACTCCTTACCATGTTTAAGTGCAAACCTTAGACTTTGCATGTGTGTATTAAAAGGATTATCACTTTTATCATTATCAAAAAATACTATATTATACTACTTTTTAGTTTGCTCATTATTTCCTTTCTTTTTATTTGCTCCATTTCAATTTTTTTTATGTCTTACTCTTATTATTTATAGATCAAACACAAATATTATTGATTAATATAAATATAGCACAATATATTTCATTTTTATTATAATAGTATTTTAAATAAATTAAAATTTTAATAAAAATATTATTCAATAAAAATTATATAATTACATACTCCATTTTTAATAAAAATATTTGAAAATAAAATTTTATAAATATTTTCTTGATATCATATTTTAAGTTCTATTTCAAATTAAATATACATTAATTGAGATTTTATAAAGGCTTTATAGATCGTGTATTATCTTATTTTTCTTTTATCTATTTGATTACATGTTTTTCTTTTTTCTAATCACTACAATTTTTTATAATTTCAATGTCCATGAATAGTATAATATAGCATAAGTTTTTTTTTATCATAAAATATTTTAAATAAGTTTTTCCCTATTTCTTATGAAATACTTACATGAAAGGAATAGGCAAATTTGACAAACATGAAGGTACCCAATAAAGAAAGAAAGAAAGATAAAAAGAAAGACAAAAAGAAGGAAATCTTATCCATCTATATTTCATGGTGGTTGTCCACAATCTATGAACGATGCAGTGTGCTATCTCAAATAAATTAAGTCTAAAACATATGCTTTGTCTTTCTTATAGAAATCTAAATGAAATGAGAGAATTAGGTGCAAGTCATTCTTATACGCTAACTTCATTTTGTCACAAAAATGTCCAGAAGTATTCTTGCTCTTCGGTTGTTGGGTGAGGGTGCCTGGCAATATGTCTTGCAACTTGGTGATGAAATTTGGCTTCTGGGAGGAAGAAAATGTTGTGGTTGCCTAGATGTTAGCTTGAAAATGATTAAGGATTCACCAATTAGATATTGCTTGCATATGTAAATTGTATAGCTTCCCAAGCAACTTTCATATCTCGAGTATTACTAAACTTTGCATTATCTTGGGTAAAAAGTGATTTTCAAGATTCGAGAGGGAGGGCTGTAAGCTAGTAGCTCTATATGGAAACATGGTAGTCTATTTCATAGGATTGATTCGAGCAAGGCAATCTAGATGATCATATAACTAAGGTCTCAAAAGATTTTAAAGATAATAAAAATGACAATACTAGAGATTATTTGCCAAAACACTGCCTTTTTTAGGTTGGAAACATTTAATTGTAATATCTCTAACCTATTTACAATTGGAACAAACTTGCACTACCTTTTTTTTTTCTTAAACAAAATTAAGAGATTTTTACCATCATTTGATGACACAAAGGCTCCAAATCATTTTGTAGCCACTAACTTTCTCAAATTTGTTTTAGAATGACAACAATTATGCTTTTCAACGTTGGGTTACTGAGGTCAGTCCAAAACTTTCAATTATCCTTTGAGTTCTACTATTTTGCATTTTAAGCATTTTACCTCCTCCTTTAAATGATGAATAATTTTCTGCTATTCAACAATTGTAGTTGCCATTACTTGATTTTGTTCCTCCATCTTAGTTGCTTTTATCAAAAACACTTTACTTTTGTTAACTTCCTCATTTTTTATAAGTTCCTCGTAGCAATACTACTCAAAGGTTGTTGGCTCCATAAAAATGGAACTTTGTACCTCATCAATGTCTAAATTGTCATCCTAGATATCTCCATCAAAACATAGTTGCTTGAAGATTTTCTCTTGCTTCAAATGGTTAACCTTTCCATCTTTATTGTGACCATTAGAAATACATAGTTTTTAACTTCCTTTATAGTTACATAAACCTCCTTATAAGTACCTATAATTTATTGGCCAGGAATCCTTTTTTTAAACCCATGTTAAACACCATATAAAGTATTAAAGCTCAACACCAATTTCACTAAAAGGCAGCATCAACAAATTAGCTAGGTAGACAAATTAATAGAATTATCCCAAAAAACAAAGTAATAACAAGTATGGTAACAATGTTGTCTTAATTCTTATATCACACAACTAACAAGGTGCGATCACAATTTACTATATAAATTGTAGATAATAGAGTTAACATATGAAGTAAAATCAATCATCAATGAGTTAAATTTGGTACCAATTGCAACTTGTTAAAGCAACAATTCACTGGGTTGTAGTTATCAATTGCTTAGTTAAAACTACTCGGGAGTAAGATTTTCAATTGGCGTGAGAAACTAGAAAATCCAACTAGCACCATCATTGATTCATAGTTGTCAATTAAGCCAATTGTTTGGGGTTGAGAAGGATAAATATAACCCTAAAGTACCAAAAATAGAAACTAGAAACAAAACAAAAACAACTATGTACCTTTACCACTTACCTTTGACAAAGACAAAAATAAAATTGAAGGAATAAAAAGTAATAAGAGTAAGATTCAAGAACTAGAAGGTTGAAGCAAATGGAGTGAAGTAGAAAATAGTGAGTAGAAAATAATGCTTTCAACAACAAAGCAATGGTTAGAAGTTTTGTCTCGGTGCTCTTTTAGGAAAAAAAGGGAAAAGTATAGTTTAGCCACATATGATATAATTCTATTTGTAATTTACTTGCTTGTGATATGAAATGTTAAAAAGAATTCACCTACGGTTTACATAATTGATACTTTGTTTACATATGCTTGTTTTTTGTTCAAATGTAACAAAATCCAACACATATCTTTCATGTACTTTTCTTCTACATTTATTAATCTAAATTGGAACTCTAAAAATTTAATATATGCCATCTTTCCCTTTATTTTTTCCTTCAATATCAAGCTCCAAAACCCTAATTTCATGAAAGTAAATTAAGAATAATGGGTGAAATCAAGAATAAATTAGGATAAAATTAAATGAAATTAGGGATAATAAAGGAATATGTGACTTGCATATAATAATTTTTTGATAGATTTGGATTAGATCAAAACATACGCATGCTGAAGTGTGAATTATGCAAATTATAGGTGGGTTCTTTTTAATACTTTATAACATAAGTGAGCATATTGCAAATAGGATCATGCCATATGTGGATAAATATATTTTTTAAAAAATAATATTTTAAATAAATTAAAATTTTAATTAATTGAATTAAATAACTATATATTTTATTTTTAATTCTTATTACTTTGCAATTCACATAATAATTTTCTTCATTTTATTTGTTATATCGCATGTATTTCTTTATTTTTCATTTTCTTCATCTTTATTATTTACAATTTAAATGTTAATATCATTAAGTATAATATAATATATTTTTTTAAAAATATGTGGGTAAATATATTTTTTTTAAAATAATATTTTAAATAAATTAAAATTTTAATTAATTGAATTAAATAACTATATATTTTACTTTTAATTCTTATTACTTTACAATTCACATAATAATTTTCTTCATTTTATTTGTTATAGCGCATGTTTTTCATTATTTTTCATTTTCTTCATCTTTATTATTTACAATTTAAATGTTAATATTGTTAAGTATAATATAATATATTTTATTTTTATTAAAAATTATAAATAACTTAAAATATTATTAATATAGATAGTACTAATCAATTAAATATATTTATTTATATTTTATTGATATCAATTTATAAGTACTTTATTTCAAATTAATTTTACATCAATTAGGATTTTGTTAAGATTGTATAATTCGCACATTATTTTTCTTATTTTTTTTTACTCTACTATATGTTTTTCATTATTTTTCATTTTCTTCATCTTTATTATTTACAATTTAATTGTTAATATTGTTAAGTATAATATAATATATTTTATTTTTATTAAAAGTTATAAATAACTTAAAATATTATTAATATAGATAGTACTAATCAGTTAAATATATTTATTTATATTTTATTGATATCAATTTACAAGTACTTTATTTCAAATTAATTTTACATCAATTGGGATTTTCTTAAGACTGAATAATTCACACATTATTTTTCTTTTTTTTTCTACTCTACTATATGTTTTTCATTTTTTTATCCATTTGTTATCCATAGCTCAATAGCTAATATTATATAATAGTATAAATATAACATAATGTATTTCATTAGTGAAAATTTTAATTTAATTACTTCATTGCATTTTTTTATGCAATGAATTTAAGACATGCTTTTGAATTTTTTATTTTGATATTTTTGATGGCTTTTTAAAACTTATTTGTTGAATTCATAATTAGGTATTTTTATAGTTAATGCATGCTTTTTATTGTAATAAAATTATAACCTAATACATGTGATATGTCAAACCATTTTTTTTTATAATGGTGAGAGTGATTAAATGATTAAATGCATATACACAAAAATAAATAATTAAATTTTAGATATAACAAAAAATTTAAAATTTTTAAAAAATATTAAATATTACTTAAATTAAAGCATTGGTCTATATCAATTTTTTTTAATTAAATACTAGTTGCTTTCATTGGGCCATATTCAAGCACTAATTGTTGGTCCTCTCTACCACATTATCAAAATATAAGCAGTGGCGGGGGTCAAAATTAAATATCATAAAATTTAGGAGAGGTCATATAAATTTTGATAATACATATTATATTAAAATTTTAAGATAAGAGGTTGAGACCTATGCTAATCCCCTAGTCTTCGCCGTTGAAGGTAAGGAAGTTTGATTATTCATCTCTTCTTCCATGTAATTGAAAAATCAAACACTATAATCCAAAGTAAACAATTACCCTTTCCATAGTGTATCTTTTTTATAACTGCAATTAATATATAAAAATTTTAACTAATTTAATTCTTATCACATTATATTAAATTTTTTTGAAAAACTCACATAATATTTGACATTTAGTAATTTTTTTAATAACCTACGAACTAATCTTAAACATGAACCAAATTTGAATTTAAAGAGAATCATCTTTTGCTCCAAAATTTTTTTATCGGTGTATTTACTAAAAATTGTGATAGGAAATTTGGAAGAATGAGCCGGGGCGACTAATAAATTGTACTTAAATATATTTGTACTCACCCTTGAAGTGAAGTGACGATAAGGTTAGAAAAATTAATAAGTTTTGAATTGCGCTATCAGTGATTTTAATGAATTGGACAATTTGTAATTGTAATTATTATTATAAGCCTTGAAAAAAAAGTTGATGGTACTTCGAAATACAACAATATATTTTACTTTTGAAAGTTTTTGTTAAGAAAAAAAAATATAAAAGAATTGAGATCTTCACTTGACCACCTAAATGGTTACCCACAATAATATACTAATTAAAGTGCCTATTGCAAATGCCAAGTAAAAAAAAAAAAACTAAAGATGAAATAATTTAGAAATTTTGTTGTCATGAATGTGAATAAATAATTAAAATGTAATTAATTTAATTTAAAGTGTTATTTATATAAGGATAGTCTAAGTTATTACTATATCAATAGATACATAAAAGTCTCAAAAATCTTACTTCGTATCACATTTAATTTTAAATATAAATTTACTTCATCCTATTGTTACAGTGTTCCGAAGATCCGTGGATGATAAAAATATATAGTGTTTGGTTAAGGGTTATTTGGTGAGCTTTTAGCTAATTTATTAATGTTTAGTTCGAGTTAATTAAGTAATTTAACTGTTTAGTAAATAGTTTATTTAATTAATTAATTAACTTTCAATCAACTAATTTAAAAAAATTAATGAACTCAGCGTTTTTAATTATCTTATTAACAATGAGTTTGTAAAAATATGAAATTATCCTTACATAATATATGTATTTTCATTTATATCCTTATTAAAAAAGATTAAATAAATTTATTAAATAATAATCATTAATTTCTATAAAGTATTTATAAAATATAATAATTTGTTTATTAAATAATATAATTATTAAGAAAAATAATAAATTTTTAATTGTATTTTAGATTTATCATATTTTTAAACAAATATGACTAAAAAAATTATTTAAAAATAAATTATATTTTTTAATTATAAATTATTATATTTTTTAAATATAAATCATGTGATAAATTTACATAAACAGTTAATAGGAAATAATTAATTTTGTCAAATATTTTTACTTAAATAACTAATATTATCAGTTGGTCAAATCATTTAATACAATTAGTTATTAATTAATAGTTAATTAAATTAGTTAATTATTAAATAGGCCATAATTAACCTTTGCCTTGAAAGTGTGTGTCTATATATATATATATATATGAGTGTTTAAATCTCAATATATTTTTTTTATAAACTTTAGTTTCTTTAAGGCTATGCTATGATGTGCTAATAATAATTAAAAAAAAAATCCAATCAATACATATTCTTATAACTTATTTATTGAATGTTGCAATTTTTTTTGTAAAAATACCTAAATTTCTTCAGAAATTTTAATTCTTAATTTTTTAATAAATATTTAAAGAATAATTCTACCATACTTACTATAAAATCATGAGTACCTATGATTACAGATAGAAAATTCAATCTGAACCGTTACATTCTACTCAATTACATCTGACCCATTTACACACAATAACCAACAACTTGTTGAAGTAAGTCTAAAAAGGAAAGTAAAAAGCCAAATTTGCCCTTCTTTTGTTTTTTTGGGGGATCGAAGGATCCGAATATTCTTATTGTTTTTATGTTCTTCAAAAGACTGTTCACAAAAATTATTTTTAAATTGAAGAAAAATAAATATTATAGAATGTTTGATATTATAATTAAGAAAATATTTTATATAATTATAAAATAAATTTTAAAAATAAATATGTAAGTATATTCTTTTATTTTTAAAAATAAAAAACTGTTTTAAAAAATAATAAACATATAAATCCTTCACCCTTGCAAAGGATAAAATGCTTATCCAGCGGCGGAGCCGCGGGGGTGACTCTGCCCCCTCTTTTTTTAAATTTAATATAATATATAGTATAAAAATTTATATTAATCCCTTTTAAATTTTAAAATATTTTACTCTTGCCCCATCTTAAAATTTTTACCTCGGCCACTGTGATTATCATTTTCAGGCCGTTTGTAACTCGCTGCAACAAATTCGTCGGCCATGAGCCAGCAGTTAAGCTCATCAGTGTGAGTACCCATGAGCATCATAATAAATGCTTGCCGACTCTGCCGACCTCCTTATTTTAATCATAATTTGAAATGATGAAGTTATAATTTTCATGTATTTATTACATTTATTCAATTGCTCCTAGTGCTGGGCCCACCCATGAGCCATAAATGGCTTATATGGTTCGGCCAGCCATTTATAGATGGACCATACTGTGTACAAATTATATGGTCCACTCATGGTAAGTCATAAATATGAATGATGATAAATGTCCATATCAATCTCTTTCTTTTAAAATTTTTAACCCCATAAAAATGGCAATAAAATTATCAACATCCTTTTCACATTAAAAAATGGAAGCAAACTTGAATTTTTCTTGCCAAAATTTGATCCACTTGGATTCTTAACCTATCATTTTTCATTCACATGCACTTCATTTTCCAATATAGTGGGCTTCTTACACTGATGCTTCTGCAGAACGCAACCAGAACTGAGTTTGTTTAGCCCTTTAAATTCCCCCCCCCCCCCTCTTTTTGGTATATTTTCATAGAGCAGGATTAAGGAGAGGAATGGACATTTCTAGTTATACTATTTTTTTAATAATAAAAATAAAAATTTATTTAATGTATATACAGTTATATATAATTTTGAATTCAAATTTAAATTTGATGGAGAATAAAACTGAGGATAATATTTTAAAATAATATCAAGTATTATTATATTATTAAAATATTGATACTTTTAATTATATTATTAATGAGGTTAATTCTACAATATTCTTGAATTTTGAGATTCCAGTTATTAGATTAAGGTTGTTGATTAGATTTACTTAAAAAAAAAACAAATATTATCAAACAACCCTAATTTAATGACTCGTAATTTCGCCAATCATAATTATTAAATTTTATGCTAATAAATAAGATAAAAATATAATACTTAAAAAATTATTTAAGTTTATGTTTTAATCTTCATCATACGATCACGTTAAGTTTTTTAGCAAATAAAGTTAGAAGTTATAAATATTAATATCAGAGAGCATAATTTATATATTTTTTTTGTTTATTTATTTGGTATAATATTAGAGCCCCAAAGCCTACTGGGAATTAGGGAAACGGAAATGACCTGACTCTGCAGCACACTTGGTTCGAAAACCAATTAGGCTTGTACAACTGAATTACTTGTCTTCTTGCAAGTATAAAATTTAATATTAATATGGCATAATTTTTTCAATTATAATTTTGAACTTTTTAATAAAAAAAATCAATCGTATTTAGTCTCCAAAATAAAATATTTTGTTTTCTTTTTTATATAAATTGAATCAAAATTAATAATTTTTGTGAAATTTAAAATAAAAAATTCTAATTGACATGTAAATTTTCAATATTTGCTCCAAAGTTGTATTGTTTTGGAAGAAAACTAGTGCAACTTACTTTATTCTAAAAAAAATGTACAAATCACATTACTCATCTAAAACAAAATAATCTCTGGATTTGTTTTAAACATAAGAGTGCTTAATTTATTAAATATGTACATATAAAATTTTAAAAGTAGACACAAAATATATAAAAAAGTAAAGTTTTTTAAGTGAAATATTCTCGACAAAAAATATCTAAATTTGATGATTAGTATCATAAATAATTTCTCCTGTGACAATTAATAATTTAAAATTTCATTGAAATTGTGCGCAAATTAAGATTTTGATTCAGTTTGACTAAAGTTCCTAACAAGAAACAAATTTAATCCGATTCGTTATTAGAGGGATTAAAATAGGGTAGTATATTTAAAGGAATCAAATACAAAAAAAAATTAATATTGATGGAACTAAAATTGTTGTTAAGCCTAATAATTTAAACAAGTAGGCCTCCATGCCGCAAGTTTCTTACAACTCAATTCTCAATGCAATGAATTAATATTTTCACGTATATTTGTTTTAGAATTGATTTCATTTCATTTCAATAAAAATAATTTCAATTTATTTATAAATAAATTTTATTGTTTGACAATTTTGTTAAAAGTAATGATTCAATTCATTTGTAAATGAATTATTTTATTTGTGATATATTGAAAAATGTATAAGAATCAATTAAAAAGTAGATTTTGATAGTGTAATGGTAAATATAATGTTAGATTAAGGATAAATTATTTATATAATATATTTTTTTGATCAAATAAAATGAATTCTAGTGAAATCTTTACAAAATTGGATGGATTTCATAATAGCAAAAATATAATTAAAATGAAAATCATAAATGAAATGAAATTTCTTTTTACTTAAAACCAAATACAATATTAAAAAGAAATTTATTTAAAAATAAAATAAAATCTTATTTTTTATTATGCCAAACAGGGGATAAGAGTGTTAGCCTCAATTATCTATATGATAAATTTTAATTAAGATAAATTAGTGTTACAATAATATTAGACGTCCCTCCTCTACCATCAAAAAATAATATTAAATTTCTTAAGACTAAATTCTCAAATGCAATTAAAAGTACTAACCTCAATTATCTATACGATGAGTTTTAATTAAGAAAAATGAGTGTTACAAATATTGAATATCCTTATCCTTAAAATAGCATTAAATGTCTGTGCTAAAGTAATATGTTTAATAGATGAGTGATGCTAGTTAAGCTGGAATGTGCAAAATCAAATACAACCCCTGAATTTATTAAGTAGTAGTTTATAGGTGGCAAATCAACTAATATACACTCTTATTATTTTCAGAGCACAATTTCAGAATTTTGCATCGGTGCATTAAGAATTTTTCTTTATATAATCATTAATAAACATGCTATATTATGATTCATGAATATATTTGATATGATTGATATGCATTCTTTTGTGATAACTTGTTAAATTTTTTATATATGAATCATGCATATCTATATCTTTAAATATTAGATCGAACAAATTATATAATGATAAATTCTTATATATTTTAATTATAATATAAATCTTTACTTTGAATTAATGGAAACAAACTACTTATAGTTTTTAATACATATAGTTATATAGAATTGATAATTGACTTCTCTTTGTTAATAGACATAAAAAATGCTTGAAATTTGAAAATTACAATTGCTAATAGGATACTTTCTTTTACTTTATTGTTAAACTTTGTGGGTGATCAACACACTCGAACAATACTCTCAATAATGGAAATAAACCGTCCACATTTTCTATTCGTATTTTGGTGGCAAACAACTTAGGAAGAGTGGATCACTTTATGAAATTATTTTGGTTTAAGAGGGCAAGGATGAGTTGCTTGTTTGTTACTGCATAAACCACCAATAGCTTATTGGTCATGGGTCCTCACAAAATTTTACAATAAACTAAGATGAAATATTCAATTAGAAAAATAAAATGAAAATAAAGATTAAATTCAAAATTTTTAAACAATAGGAATCTAAATTAGAAATTGAGTGAATCTATGGCAAATAACAAAGGAATTTAACCTGCTACAATTATGGCTTTTACGAGCGAATTTACAACTTTCGTAGTTTAGGTTCCAAACTGTTATAAAAACCTCAAACTTACCATTTTTTTTTTGGGGCACTATATTATTACAAAATACAAACAATCTTGTAAATCATCTATTTTTTGTTATAATTCCAAAAAATATAAGATATCAAAAACCCATCTTGCAATGGTTTTATTGTTCACTATAATTATTTAGTGAGCCATGGAATGTATAATTCAGTATTAAAAATTTTGCTTAAATCACACAACACACAATACATAGTATTTAAATTTGATCCATTATCAGTATAAATTAACTTACAATATCATCAATTCATATATTTTTCTGTTAATAAAAAATTGTTAAAACTTCTTTATTACTATTAAAAGTTCTTAATAATCATTAATTTTAATAACATGCTTTTTTTCTCATAATATTAGTGTAAAATATTTTACATTAATAATGGATCAAATTTAAACTCATATATATATATATATATATATGTATATGAAACATATTAGGTAAAAGAAATATTTTATTATATGAGAAATGATGGGAGTAAATCATGATTATTAAATATTACATTGATGATTAAAATTAAAATATAATTGGAGGTGATATAATCATTTAGAAAAGTCATATGATTATTTAAAAATAAAGTGAGCTGTATCTCTCAAAACAATCTGCCAAAGTTTTGGGTTCCAAAAACATTTCAATGGTGACATTGAACTTTTTGCAACATTAATTCTAATTCTTTAATACTAAATTTAATAATCTTTTACATAAAAACACCTCTCTCATTTAATATAACCTTGTGTGTGTGTGTATATATAATATATATATATATATATATATATATATATATATATATATATATATATTGTTGCCAAATATTGCAACAAACTAGGCGTGTGAAGACAACTATTTAGCCATCTTACATAACGAAAACAAGAGGGTGGTTTTAACAATATTGCCCAGCTTAAATCATGTCAAGAGGACAAAGCAAAACTGCCAAGTCCATTTCAAAATGTAGAGAAAACAAGTTCTCGAGTAATTATACTTTGACCTCCTATAATGTTTTATTTTCATCGTTGGACTAATTTTTTTATTAATATTTATATTTTTATTTGATTCATTTGCATTAAAATTTGAAAAAAAATCAATTTAGTAATTAAATTACTCAACTTCTTAAGATGTTATATTTTCCATAGAATTATTCCAACGTTCTTTCATTAGTGACAGCCTAATTAATATATCATTTTTTTTAAATTAAAAGAGAGAAAGAGGTGGGGTTATCAATGTTGCTATCCTAGAAAAAACAAGATTCATTTTTTCATGGGATAAGAACAACAAAAAATTAATTATAGCAAATATAAAATTAATATAAAATAAAAATTTATACATTGAATACTATTGTTACTGATAATAAAAATATTCTAAAAATAAAATAGAATATTAGAATAAAAAATTAAATAAAAGAAGCATAATGTTGTAATTAGAAACAAAATTTTCTTTGATCTTCAATCAATTCTATTGTTCAATACAATTACCAAATGCAACTGTAGGTTGTTTCCAACACTCAACGGCTTGATGCAACAACTGAGCCCGCTTTGTGCACTGGTAGACCGATATGCGTACCGATTTTTTTATTTTTTCCTATCTTTTCTTTGATCTGGATATTTAGAGGAAGTCATCCTCGTTTTAATATTTTTTTTATTGAGGTAGCACCTAATAAGAATAAAAAAAATAAGAAGAAGAAATTTTGAAGCCTGCTTTTATAATTATTAATATATATATATCAATAGAGTGTCATTCTGTTTTAAGCCAATTTTAAAAATTTTACAAAAAGTCAAATGTTAAAACTTTTATTTTTGTTTTAAGCCAATTTTTCACGGTTGAAAAGATTTTTAAGTTTGCTTCTTAATATATAATTCTTTGAACTATGATATGCACAAGACACAAATACCTTTTTGAATTATGCAGGAAATACCATTCAAGAGGGTGGAAGGAATCTAATGGACATGACCATTGCATTGCTCTTAAATTTACTAACTAGACCTCCCTTAACAACCTACTCAGTGTTATGCTCAGTTTTAGTAATTATTAGTTTTTCAACCAGTGCGATATATGGATATTTACTTTTTTCCAACATAAAAATAAGAATAATAAATATATAATATAAAATTTATAAAAGTTTTAAATCTAGTTTATCATATTTATTTTGTAATTATATATTATAAGTAATAAATTTTTAAAATATAATATAAGAGTTAGAAAATATGATATGTAATTAAGTAATTAGATTAAATTATATTCTTAACTTATTTAAAATATTTTTGCAATAAAAAAAATTTATGTTACATTCATATTATTCAATGATATTAATATTTAAGTTGTAATGCAAAATAGTGAACAAGAAAATATAGAAAAAAAAGTCATAAAGTAGATAAAAGGAATAGAAATAGTGTGTAAACTATAAAAATTATATTTAATTTAAAATATAATACTCAAAATTAATATAAAAATATTAATAAAATATAAATAAATAAATTTTATTTTAATTTATTAATATTTTTATTTAAAAGTAAAATATTTGATTATATAATCTGAATAATACTTTCTAATTAAAATTTAAAATTTTTGAAATATTTTTATAATAAAATTATATATATGTGTGCATACAAACAAACACATACACACCATTCAGCGATATTAGTGCGTAAATTGTAGATAATAGAAATGGAAAAAAGGAAAAAAAAGGAAAATATGCAATATAACATATAAGAAGAAGAGAAACAATGAGTAAATTATACAGTAATATAAAAGGTAAACTAGAATAAATAATTAAGAAATTCAAATAAATTAAGTCTTTAATATATTTTAAATAAAAATGATAAAAGAATCAAATATATCATGGTGAATATATATTTCTTAATGAAATTAGCATATGAGTTATAAAAAATATGAATGATATTATATTGAAAGGAAAAGAAAATGTGATAGATCAAATAAAAAAATGTGTAGCTCTGATATTAAGTTGTATAAGAGTTAGAAATATAATATATAGTTAAATAAATTAATTATATTCAAAATTTTAATTTATTTAAAATATTTTTATTATAAAAGTAAAATATATTTCATTGATATTATTTAATGATATTAGTGTATGAATTTTAAATTTTATTCATTGAAAATTTAAAATATTTTACACTATTGGTGAATAAAAAATATTTTATTAAAAAATAATAATGAAGAATTTTTAACTAATAGCAAGGGAGTTTTAATAATTTTTTTATTAATATGACAATATATTAACGAGTGATAATATAAAACTAATTTATACTAATAGTAAATTAAATTTAAATCCTAGCATATAAACTGCCAATGAATATGAAAAAAAATTAATAAAAATATGTAAAATAATGTGTAAATTGTAAAATTTTGATAAAATTTTAATTAATTTCTATAATTTTAAATATAGTGATTAAAAATGATATCAAGATAATATTGATGAATTTTTAATAAATAAATTTAATTTTAATATTAAAATATTATTTTAATTAATATAATAAGTAATTAATTACTTCAACTAAAAATCTATATATTAAATTTTCAAACTTATGTAATTTTTTTTAAAAATCAAATTTATCATTTTATATCAATGCTACTTTGAAAATTAGTGTTTAAGTGATAAATAATAGTAGAAGATATAAAAAAAGAAATATGCAATAGCATATGAATAGAAAAAAAGAGACAATTGGTGAGTTATACAATAATGAAAGAGTTAAAAATAAAAAATATAGTTAAGTAATTTAATTAAATTAAATTTTTAATTAATTTAAAATAAAATATACGATGTTGTATGTTGAATTCTTAGTAATATTAGTGTCTAAACTATAAATCACATAAATGATAATAAAAAAAAGAAAAAAGATAACATAGACAATGAAACAAATGAAAAGAAGAACATATGACTCTTATGTTAATTATATAAGATTTTAAAATAGAAAATACAATTAGGTAATTCTATTAAAATAAAATTTTAATTTATTTAAAATATTTTTATAATAAAAATAAGATATATTATATTGTATCTCTTCTAATAAATGTATTAGCATCTAGGGCATAAATTATAAAAGTGAAACATTAAAATAAATAACATAATAAAGTTGTTAAAGAAAGTGGAGCAATGTGTAAATTTATAAATTTATGCCTTATTTGGCACATCATATAATATAGTATAATAATTGTTCGATAGTATGGTATAATATTGTATAGAATAAGGTAATGTATCATACAATATTTAGTCTGTGATAGTATAAAATGAAGGTTTATATAAAATTATTCTATCTTTTATTTGTTGTCATATTTTATAAGAATATATATATTTACAAAATAAATAATTTGATAAAAATACTTTTACATGTATGAGAGAGGAGAGAGAGACAAAAAGAATTTTTTTTAAATTCGAGAGAAATTGTTTTTGATAAATGAGAGAAATAAAAATATAAAAATATTTTTTAATTTTAATAATTTTATATTTATTTTAATATTATACTATCAACTCTTATTCTGTTATGAAGTGAATAAGCTTATACGAAACTAAATTTATAATAGGAAATTTTTAAATAAGTTATAGAATTTATTTAAAATCTTTAAACATTATATAAGTTATGATTGCATAGTCTACACTATACAATCAACTCTTATATTATATGTTAAACAAGACATTAAATGATAGGATTTATATGGGAAAATGAATTTCATTATGATCTAATAAATTGACGCATCACATTAAAGAAATAATATGATAGTGGGAGATAGAATACTCTTTTAGTTATAAGAAATAAAGGAATAAAATATATTTATAATAAAATTAAATATATCATGTTATATGTATACTATTTAAATCTTAAATTTGCAACTAATAGTAATGGAAATGAAAAAAGTAAAAAATAAAAAAAAGACAAACATGCAATAGAGCAAATATAGAGAAGAGATACAATGATTGAAGTGAAAAGTTATATAACGGTTAAAAATTGAATATATATGTATATATATGATTTACTAATTTAATTAAATTAAATATCTTGACTAAATTGAAATATTTTTATAATAAAAATTCTTCTTAACAATATTGGCGTTTAGCTGTAAAAAAAAATAGAAGTAACATAAATAAAAAATGCGATAACGTAAATAAAGTAATCGATAAAATAATATAAGAGATAAAAATAAAATATGTAGTTAAATAGTTTAATTAAATTAAATTTTAATTTATTTAAAATATATTTATAATAAAAATAAAATAAATCATACTGCTCAATAATATTGATATTTGAGTTATAGATAATAAGAAAGGGTATAAAAATATATAATAATATAGATGGAAAAGAAATAATATGCATATAATATAATAAAGTAATATAAAAAATAAAAAAATAAATTATTAAAAAATAATAAATGCTTAAAAAATAAAAAAGATGAAGATTAGGGAAAAAAATTTGTGGAAAAATAAAAACTAAAAAATTGAGAAGTTGACAGTGTCTAACTTGGAAAAAAACAAAACCCTCTTCTAATGACATGATGATGATTATATTGAATTGATATGATATTGATTCATGATAATGATGATATTAATATTAATTTTAAGATAAGATTTTAATTGTTCTAGACAAATTGTGCTCGTATCCCCTATCCTCTGAGATTTATGTTATTAACACTTGGACCCTTTTATATATTTTCATAAATATACAATTCTATTCACCTTGTCTCTTATTTTATTTTGAATATACATTCATCTCCCCATATTTCAAAAAATAAAATAAATTAAAAATAAAAGAGTTGAGTATATATTAATTCTAAAAATAAAAGTATGTACACGGGTTAAATTTATGTAACTTGCCTTTTTATGGATTCTTATCTTCCTCTTCCCAAACAGTCTCCATTGGTTTGATCTTTCTAAGATGTCTTTTTATTAGGATTAGGTGTGTCCAATTTACTTCACATCACACCAATTAATGAGACCAATTACACAGAGACAAACAACATAACCAACACATCCTAATGACCCATTAGACTCTTATCATCTTTTGGAATGGGAGCATCATCACCAGTTCTCAGACAATCAAAATCCAAGGAATCCTACTTTCGAAGAAAACAACAACCAAGTAACCATAATTAAGAGCGACACTTCAAAATAGGAAGCGTCAAATAATACCAATAGTGTCATGTATCATTGCATTTAATGATTTAAATTTATGAATTTATATAGTATTACGCAAGTTGATGAAATCTAATAATTCAATTCCACTGATGTGTCATAAAGCTAAGTGTTTTAGTTTTTTTTTTCCTTCAAAATATGAAAATGTAGCTCTCTTACTATATAGTACAAAAGTTTCACGAGTTTTGCTGCTGTACGCCATTGAAAAAAAAAAAGAGCTTTTTATGAGTGTAACGTAAAAGTTATAAAATTTGTAATCTTTTATATATAATCTTGAAAAGGTTATAAATAAGTACGGAATTTAAGTGTAATAAAATATATATATATATATATATATATATATATATATATATATATATATAAGTTATAATTTCATTGTTTAATATTGCAACAAATTTTTAGATTTTTATGAAAAAGTTATATTTAATGAAGAAGTTCTAACTTTCAATTAAAAAAATTATAAGAATGTAAATCGATACAAAATTTTCAAAGGTGCATTGAAGCTGCGCAACTTTTTTCCAGTAGACCAAAAATTGAAAAAAGACTAAACACCAACTCAAAAACAAACAAAATAGAACAAAAAATCAAAATTAGCTGCACTCGATGGTCCTAGGAAAAGAGATATCAGTAAATAAATAACAACAATAATAATAAAGTCTTATTCCACTAAGTGAGGTTTGCTGTATGAATCGTATGATGTCATTGTATTTTATCAGAAAGTAGATTTTTAGTAATATTATTCATAGAGAGATCTTTTTTTATAACTTCTCCCAATGTTCTTTTTAACCTCTCTCTACATCTTTTCATAGGACTAAAGGTCATGTGATTGACTCTTCTCATTGGTACCTCCAATAGCCTTCTTTGCATATAATCGAACCACCTTAACTGATTTTTTATCATCTTTTCCTCAATAACTGTCATGCTAATATGCTTTCATATGCATTCATTTCATACCTTGTCCTTATTTGTATGACCACATATCTATCTTAATATTCTCATTTTTGTTATCCATATTTTTTATTCTTATTGTCCCTCCAAAGTTCAATATTCACTACTATAAATCATAGCTAGTCAGTATGGTAATCTGATAAATTTTTTCTTTAAGTTAGTAGGTATTTTGTAGTCACAAATAACTCTTGATGCCTTTCTCAATTTTAACCATCTAACTTGTATCCTGTGTGTGATATCTCCATTAATTTTTTATCGCTTTGTAATATAGATCCTAGATACTTAAATTTAGATACTTGTGGTATAATATGTTGGTTGTATGGCAATCCGATAAAATTTCTCTTTAAACTTAGTAGGTACTTTGCAGTCACAAATAACTTCTAATGCCTTTTTCCATTTTAACTATCTAGCTTGTATTCTGTGTAACATCTTCATTAATTTCCCTATCATTTTGTAATACAGATTTCAAATACTTAAATTTAGATACTTGTGATATAACATGCTCTCCAATTTTTACCTCCAAATCATTTTTATCTTATTTCTTGTTAAATTTGCAATGCATATACTTTATCTTAGTACTATTTAAGTGAAAATCCTTTGATTCCAATGCTTATCTCCAAAGCTCCAATTTATAGTTAACTTCTTTCTTTAATTCCTCAATCAAAACTATATCATCTGCAAATAGCATAAATTTAGGGATAGTATCTTGTATGTTCCTGATAAGAACATCTAAAATTAGATTAAACAAGTAAAAATTCAAAGTTGAACCCTGATGTAAATCTATCCTTATAGTAAAATCTTTTGTCTCTCTTCTTAAAGTTCTTACACTTATAGTTACTCTATCATACATGTCCTGTATAGCCTAGATATATGCGACACGAACTCTTTTTTTTCCTAAAACCTTCCACAACACTTCTCTTAATATTCAATCATATGCTTTTTTTAGGTTAATAAAAATTATATATAAGTATCTTTCTTTACTTTGATATTTTTCCATCAACCCCTATAGAAGATAAATAGTCTTTGTTATAAACCTTCTTACCATAAATCCAAATTAGTTCTTTGCAATTTTAGTCTTGTTTTATCTCATCTTGTCTCTTATTCTGTACTCAATTACTTTTTCTCATAATTTTATAGTATGACTTATAAGTTTAATCCCTTAATAGTTTATACAATTCTGGATATCTCATTTGTTCTTATATATCAGCACCAAAATACTTCTCCTCCACTCATTTGGCATTTTCTCAAGCTTCAAAATCTCATTAAATAACTTAGTGAGTTAAAAGATACCTTACTTTCCTAAATATTTTCAAACTTCAATAAAAATACCATCAGGTCCAATGGTTTTATCATGAAGTATTTATAATTATATCTATTTTTTTACCTTCACTTTTTGTTTCTATTATATGAAAGATTTAGAGAGTTACTTAAGCATTTTTTTATTTTTTATTATATTTCATTTTCATTTTTATAGATTAACCCATTTGCAAGCGCTCCTTCATTTGCATAGAGGCCTATTTTACATAAAAAGATTAAAAATTTTAATTGTTGTTATTAATTATTGACTATAAATATAATTTCTATCATTTAATTTTTATTTCTAAAAAATATTTAAATTATACAAAGAAGTGCTTAATAAAATGATACAAATTGAATTTTATAAAAAAATGCTTGCATTATTAATGAATAAATATAATTAATTGAAACATAATTTAAAATAAAATATTTTTTATGAAATTAGAAATATCTCATTGCTACATTAATGGAAAAATTAAAGATATAATTATAAATACTTCATTATTTAATAATAATATTTAAAGTGTTATTTGTCAATTTCTTCAAGATAATTGAAGTCCTTGGCAACATTAAAATTTGAAACCTCTCCATTAATGTCAATATATTAGGATGAATTCTATGGTATCCTCAAGATTTCAAAATCCGAAAAGATGTGGTAATTTAAAAAATTATCAAATTAAAATTATTTAGTCATATTTATTAAAAAATGATAAGTTGTAATTAATTAATTTCAATTTGATGATTTCAAAATTTATCAAGTTGCTATAAATTTTAAAGTTTTAGAAGTATCATAGCAACCACCACATGTTATTAAATTTTGAATCTTTGGTCACAAAATTTGGTAAAATAAATTAAAAAATCAATTTTTTAAATAAAAAGTAGATATTAAATTAGTTAGGAAACTATTGAGGAAGAGAGAATTAACGGGAAGTTACACCTATTTATGGATGGAGGTTATGAAACTCTCATGTAAATTAGAGAGATGATAATTTTTTTATCGTTAAATATGTAAAAGATGTTTATAAAATACCTGATATTTCAGGGAAAGTAAAAGTGGATAACAAATCTGCCGGTCGCCTTTATATGGTAATAACATGTAGATGATCTTTGTTTTTAATCATATTGAATATTTTATTCAAAATGTTCTCTTTAAGCACTTGAAAATTTTATATAGATCTCTCTAATCACACAAAGTAGAAATAATTCATTTTTAATCATAGTTATTATTGGTCATTTCCCATAATTTTTCACTTATGTTCGCTTAACTTTCTAAAAATATTTGAATCATTTATGTTTTATATTTGATTGAGCATTTAAAATTCCTAAAGTTATAAGTTTAATTAAATGAGTATTCATAGTTATGACTAACCACTAATTTTGTAAATATTTTTCTCCTTGATTTATGTAACTCCCTACAATTAAGTGAATAATTTCTTTTTGTCAATATATACTATTTGTATTGGACTAAGAATTTCAAAATTTTAAATTAACTAAAAATATTCAATTAAAAATAGTGGAGCAAAAACCATATCCTTATGGAAATTTAATTATTTTATTTTAAATGATTTTTAATCTTTATAGAATTTTAATACTATAATTTAACATGATTTTAGAATTTGCACTTTAACTTCAATTTATATATTAATATTTAACCTTTAAAATTTGTTAAGAAAATTAAAATATTTTAAGCTAATGTTATTGGGAACGCAACCTCTCAAAGCTTGAATGTTTTTATGTTCAAATTGTCTTTAATATATTAAAATTTATATTTTTAATTTTAATTTATTTAATTTAAAATTTGAGAAAAAAATCTAACAATAGAAATATTTGAATTCTTAAAAAGTAGGACTTTTCATAATATTACTCTTATATACTTAAGTTGGTACTATAAACTGATTTTTTAAATGTTTTTTATTCATTTGATCATTTTCCATATAAAATTAAAAAATTTGTGTCTATAGAATTATATATATATATATATATATATATATATATATATATATATATATATATATATATATATATATATATATATATATATATATATATATATAATTGTTTATTCACCCCTGCGTTACGCAGGCGTAAACTCTAATCTAGTCTTGTCCAGATTAGTTCACTTACTTGAAACATGTGCTTCCCTCCTCATGGGCCACCTCCTCATCTCCTGTTTTCTGCCCAAAACTTCACCCCACCCTATTTTTTTTCTTTTATGTAACTAAGCAGAATATTTGTGTAATACATAGGTTAAAAATTTATCATTATATATAGCACACATCATAAGTTTTTAATAATTTGAATTCATAATTAAATAGAAATCTTCAATATAAAAAGAATCATAACAGAAAATAAATAGAAACTAAATAAATGAAAGCTTCCACAATTTATTTTACTCCTAATCTTTTATATACAAATTATACTTGAAGAAGAATTGAATTTAAAAAAACTTCCTCCAATTTATGTTAAAAAGGCAATATATAATCTTGATATATATGCTTTGAGTGAATTTCTATTTTAGAAAATATTATATATAATGAAATATGGTCTCAATTTTAAATCACTTAAGTCATATTTAAATTTTAAAAAAATTGCTCTCAAAAGATGGTTGTTATAAAGGTGTGAATGAGAAATTATAGTCAAGCTCAATCTAATAATATTTTCAACTATCTTTTCGTGTTTCTAAAATTGCTTATGAATTTATTGAGTAATTATATAATATAACAAAATATAATTTACATTTATATTCAAATATAAGAGTATTATACTTACTTTTATGTTAAAAGATAAAACATGAAAAAGAAGTAACAGCTACAAACAGAACAGGTATGTTAATTACTAATATTTATTTAGACAAAAATTTTAGTGGTAATAAAATTAATAAAAAAAGAAATAATTATAATTTTTCAATTATAAATAGAAACAAAAATTACTAATATTATAAATGATATATATCTTTTAAAATAAATATATCATTATGATTTATTATACTTATTTAATTTTCTTTTAAAAAATAAATAACTATAATTTTTCAATTATAAAGCTCTTATAATATTTGAATAGATGTAGTAATTATTAAATTTTATTTTGAAACTATTTCAAATATAAAATATAAAACCCATATGTTTATTATTAAAAATATTAATGAATTACACATTTTAAATATAAATATCTTTCACAAGTATTATTATCCGTTGTTTCCTTCTTTTAATATGTATTATTCTTTAATTCAAAAGATATTACTTTACAAAATATTAATAATTTTCTCAATATATTTTCTATTGTTCTCTATAAAGTGAAATGTATAATTTTTTGGTTTACAATTTGATAGAAAAAAAATATGATTGTAATTATGTATTTTTATTATTATGTAAATATTTTAATATAATTTACTATACTTATTTAATTTTTGAAAAATAAATAATTATATTTTATTATATGTATCAAAATTTCCTCTAAGATATAAATAATTATAATTTAGAGTTTTCTCATTTATTGACGATAGAAGTGTTAAAGATTATATAACTATGGATAAGAATATCTTTTATTATACCAAATGCAAATTAGTTATTTCAAAAAATACTAATCTTAGCAGATAAAATGGTTAATTAAGGGTTGATAAGCTAACAAAAATACTTATATACTAAATACTTAAATCAGTTAATTAACTTGATTAAACAATTAAAAGTACTTAAATTAATGAAAAGTTGATCAAAAAGTTATTTGTCAAACACTCTCATTTTTATTGTATTTCTCAAAATTACTACTCCCATCATACCTTTTAAGTATTGTTAAGGTTAATATATAATGATTAAGAAATATAATAAATAACCTTAATTTTAGAATAAATAAGATAATTTACTAAAATATCCTTTACTTAAAGTTAATTGATAAGTAAAATTATTGAACATTTAATTAGGTAGTAAAAGTAGTATTTGAAAGAAGACAATAAATATAATTTTAGTTTCTTAAAATAAAATCTAAATAGAAAAAAAATTTTAAGCAATACTTAAAACGAAATGGAGAAAGTATTTAGTGCAAAATCAAAATTTATTCCTTCTTATTTCTCTTTATTCTCACATATCTTGGACTTTGTGATACCACAAAGAACAAGAAGGATAAGAATGAAAAGAAAAATATGATGGAATAAATTTATTAAGACATTCTAAAATAAATGTATAAAGTAATAAAGTATTTATTAAAGAAAAATAGCGATAAAATTGGAAAAATAATAATTAATGTTTCATTAGATTTCTAAAATAATAGATAAAAATTAAAAAATTTCTTTTAAGACTCTATTTTGTGCAAGTAGTAAATAAATTAGTTAATAGTTGATAAATTAGTTGATAGTTGATAGTTGATAATTTATAATTAATAACTGATAAGTTAGTTAAAGTATTTCATAAAAATTAAATATTGAATTAGCTAAAATTACAAAATGATATAAAAGAACATAAGAAATAGATATATAATTAAAATAATTTATATTTATCTAAAAATTAAATTATATTAACATAATTAAAAAGTTTAAAATAAAAGTATAATATTTAATATTTAATTAATTATATTTTATAAACTTATATATTTATTTACTTATATAATTTTTATTTTATTATTTATTATAAAATTATAATTACTTAAAATATAATTAATTATATTTTATGATATTATTTATTTACATATATATTTATATATTTATAATTTAAAATTAGGATATAATTACGTTAAAATTAAATTAATTATATTTTATAAAAATTATTTAGATTTATATTACAAAGGATATGGGTTGTAAATTAATAAAAAGAATAAGAATAAATTTGAAAAGAATTTAAAAAAGTAATAGCTTATTGTTGAGAATTCGGATTATTATACGCAACGAAAATTCAAAAACTTGATCCGAATTCTACCTAGGATCCATGCAAAAGACATAAATCAATTATTAGGGTTTACTTATTGGGCACTCGTGTTTCTACTGATCAAAACTTGAGAAAAAGGATGAATCAAACGTCAGCCGGAAGGTACAACATTTTTACGGTATCCACACGGAGTGAACAACGACCTCTCACCCTCCACGAATCTGCTAGGATGCGTTTCTCTCTCTAGGATTAGGATTTGGTATTTTCTGAGTGATTTAGGGTTTTATGGAAGCTTATGAGTGTGTATAAAAGTGCTGCCCTCAAGTCCCTTTTTATAGAACTTAGGCAAGCCACAATCCTAGTCCTACTAGGATAATGCCTCCAAAATCTTAATCACGCTTAATAACTCATCTTATCCTTATCTTAGAGAGAGTGAGGAGAGATAAGATTTGTCTATTAATTATCTAATATTAGATAATAATATTATCTCATAATATAAATATCTTAATATTTAGATAATTGCATATAGTTATCAAATATCAAAATAATATTATCTCATAATATATTTATCTAATATCTGATAACATAATTATTTGATATTACTTTAATATTAAATAATATCATATAATATTATATATATATTACGTGAACAACACATTATTATTCTTAATAATAATATATATGCACGAAAATAAGTTCAATTAATTGGATATTAATATAATTAAAGTCCAATTAATTATTGTCTTATTCTTACTTCTTTTGTATAACATTGTAGGTTCTTACTATGTTGATAATGACTCATTATTGAGTCATAGATAGTGAGCGGTATCTAACAATACATCACTGTCACTCAAGTAGTAAGAATGTCTGTGATTCGACATCCACCTAATACATGATCAACGCTTTGCATCATAATCCCTTTTGTAATAATATCCAAATTGAACTGGAGGCATGAAGTGTGTTATCCCCATCAATGTTCAATTTATATGTCTTGATACTGAGTAGACTTCAAAACAAATGATTAATATCACATATTGATCCATTTGAGCATGACCATGCATTTCTAAATCTTACTTAATCAAGGAGTCTAAGGATATATCTCTTTTTTTTATAAGAGTAATAAAATTCCATCTACATCACCACTTCCCTCTGCGTGATTCGTGACACACCTAGTCAACGCCTACTCGTCATCCCAATTAAAGATGACATAAGACGACATTAAAGTGAGTAACCCCTCATGTAGGGAACCGTAGTGACTTCGGGTCAAATGACTATATGCAATTATGACCATATGAAAACTACTAATGACATGAGCCTTATCCATATAGTATTCTCATAGTGGGCCAGTCCAGTATATTTGTTCACTAATAATGTACTCATATATTGACTTGATATCACATATCCATGATTCATAATCATCAGTCACTATACATATCAGTCTCGATATACTATTACTATCCCTGTCGCAATAATACTTGATTAGGGGCATTTTAGGAATAGTAAAATTATTTCAGGGATAATTATTATATTAAGTTATAAATTGTACAAAAAAAATTAAAAATAAAATATAATAATTGCATTACCTGAAATAAAATATAATACATTGTGTATTATTTTAATTATTTATATGATTGGTTCTTAGAATACACATCAACACTTATAAATTATAAACTACTATAAACTATTCTATGTTGCTTATTAAATCAAAGTTTATAAGTAGGAGTGCAAATGAGTTGGGCGGCCTATCAAGGGCCTATGGCTCGGCCTAATTTAGGTCTCGACTTATTTAGTTTAATGAATTAGATTAAGGTCAATATAAATTTTTTTTAATTAAATAGGTCAGGCTTTTTTATTTTAAGCCTAGCATACAGACCTATTAGGCCGACCTATTTAATATTTTTTTATTTAAATTTCTTTATTATAAAAGCAATGACATATAGGATTTTTTTTTCAAGCCTATTATATAGATTAAATATTTTGAATGTTTATTGTATAATTTATGATGAACTAATTTACCTTTATTGTTAACCTTTGATATTATGACAACTTGATATTATTTTATTTTTAATTAAATATTAAATATTTAAATTAGTAATTTTGTATTATAAGTATATGAATTTATTTTTTTATTAATTAGTTCTTATATAAAATTTTATATTAATTTTAGTATTATTAAAAACATCTTAAGAATATATTGGTGCAAACTTATATAAGTTATTGACGCAAACTTATATAAGTTATTGACTTATTTAAATCCTTTTTATAATAGATTTTTTAAGTTTTAAGTTGTTAGTCTATTTAAAAACTTGTATTTATAAATAGGATTTTAAATAGGTTAATAAGTTAAGCCAAACTTTTATAACAGGCCAGGTTCGGGCCTAACATAAAATTTTATATAAGCTAATAGGTTAGGTTCGGGTCAATCTTTTACAATATAGATCCTGCCTATTTAAGGTAAAGTCTAACCCAGCCTAATCCATTTGCACCCCTACTTATAAGTTACTTTAGGTAGGTTATAAGTTAATATAAAAAATACCTCTAGAGGTTAATAAGTTATAAGTTAACTTATTTGTTACACAAAATAGTACCTAAATATAACTGATAAAAAAATAGAGGGAGAAAAGTGTCAATAAGAGACAACATATAAAAAATAATAATTAATGTTTCAATTAATTAATTAATAATGTATGATTTACTAATTTAAAAAAAATACATTTTACTACATGCAGTCTGATTTTGTTTGTAATCCCCTACGTATGTGATTTACTTCCTCCGTTTTTTTGTTTATTCGTCAATTTTAACCGTTTTATATAGAGAATGTGTAAATAGTTTACTATATTTATTGATCCTATTTGACAATTAAGGTTTCATTTGTTCCATCAGAAAGTATTTTTCATAGGAAAATATTATTTTTATATATCTTAATGAAAAAGTAATATGCTATTTATATTAATAACTAAAAAAATTAATGCCCATAAGTTTGAAAATAAAGAAAAGCAAAATTCTTCTTAAAATAGAAAAAAATATTTTTGTCAAAATTTTTATATTTAACATTGAATAAGTAAAATACTTTCTCACTATTTTAATATTTTATAATTATATTTTACATAAAATATTTTATAATAAAACAAACGGAGCCTAAATATTAATTTGGATAACCATTTTATATTTGCTCCTAGTTAACTCATTGATTCCAGTTTACTCTTCCAATAATTGAATCTTACAATTTAATTCAATTTACTTCTAATTTCACTGACTGCTCCTAATTTACCCAACAAGATTAAGGTGTGAGGATTGAGATCGAGGAAGAAATGAAAAAAATTGATAGTATAAATTAAATATTTATAATTTTATTTTAATTTAATATATGAGGAAGATGGACTATAAAAGGCATGTGTTAGATTCTATTATATTTTAAGGAAAAATAAATACATATGGATAAAGTATTAATAATAGGAATCATAAACAATCTTTTTTTTATTACTTTAAATTATAGATGAAAAGGTTACAAATAGAATTGTTTTTTGCTTAATTTTATTATAATAGATAATGATTTCTATTCCTGGAAGGTGCGGTCTGAATCCTCCTATGTTTTTTATAGAGGTAGCGAGTTACTTAATGTATATATAAGATATTGAGTTCAATTTTAGGATAGAAATGATAGAAGTCTTTTATGTCAATCCGGTGTTATTGCACTAATGAAGGTGCTAACATGTCAATTTCTTTTAATTTAAAAAAAATAGAGACACAATCTTGCATTTTAAATTTCAAAAATTATTTTATTGAAACTTGCTATTTAATACAAAAAAATTTATGCAAGTCACTTTCTTAAATTTATACCTTTAACTTTATATTATATAATTTTTTATATTTATTATTTCATATTATATTATATATTAATATGGTTATTTTATTTATTCTATTTTAAAATTGTTAAAATTACTTTAAAATATTATTGTTGCAAAATTATTTAATTTTGATATATGACAACCTGTAAATAAATAAAATTGTGTATTTAATTGAGGCATGTCATTATTAGACATAAAAATTGATTTTAAATCCATGCTCCACAGTAAAATACATAAAATACAGTAAAATACATAAATAACTACACTGATTAAAAACAATTCAATATAACATATAATTATTGTTGTATATTTTGATAACTGTTTGTAATTATATATCTTGTTCTTTTATCAAATCAAATAAAAAATATTTATATAAATTGAGATATATATAAAAAGGTAGTTAAAGAAAATCAGTTAGATATTAAAATATTAGAGAATATTAAGTATTATAACGTGGTTAAATTATTTCAAATGTATAAGTATTGTAGCCAATATTCTAACTTTTAATAGGTATCACTAATTGAACTTGTTCATACCGAATCTTCAATAATTATCCTAAATGAAAAATATAATAACAAATAGAAGTTGCATCATTTTCATAGTTTTTAAATTGAATTAATCATTAAACTGATCAGAATACTAGTTCATCAGTAGTTCAATCACTAATTTATTGATTAAATCGATTTTAACTTTGAAGAGATGAATTACATATATATATATATATATATATATATATATATATATATATATATATATATATATATATTATAGTGATATATATTTAAAATAATAAAATATAAGTAATATAATAATTTATTTAAAAAATAATTTAAAAATACTAATTCAATTAATGTAAAATAGAAAATGTATTATATCTTAATTGATGTAAACTTGTTAAAAATTGTTTTTTTTAAAAAATAAGGTCTTGAGAAAACCTAGCTGGTTCACTAATTTTTGTCAGTTTCTACCAATTTTGTTCAATTCATATGCATTTTCAATTCAAATGGCTTAACGAACCAGTTTATTGACCGATTTATCAATACAATCATCTAGTTTGATTTTCAAAATTATAATGATTTCTAATTGCATGACAAAATTCTACAAATAAAGTAATTATTAGATGTTGATGTACAAAAATAATATTGATTATATGTACAATTTTCTACCAGTAACGTTCATTATACCATTAGTGATATTATATCACTTAACGGATAGTGTCGAAATAAAGTTCCGAACAAACATCACCCTTAGATTTATATCACACACAACATTCACTGTTACATAAAAAACAAACAAATTATTTTGTTTAGTTTGGAACTAGTTTGACCCTTATTCGTTGGCACGTCTTGTGTTTTCCTTATACAATAAATATTTAATATATCTTGCTAATTTAAACAATTTTTTGTAATTTAATACAAATATTATTATTGCAAAAAAATTATCTTATAAAAAAAGTTATCAATTGATATCTTAAGAATAATAATATATAATTTAAAGTATCAAAATTTCCCATGAATTTAAGATTTTTTAAATGTAAAACATTGCAAAAAAATGTTAAGTTTAGGAAAACTTTAAAATTGGAATAACTGCAAAAAGTTTGAAGAAATTACGAATGCATTTCATTGAAAATTAAGATTCTTTAAAATTATTTAAATATCACAATCTTTGCAAAAAAAAGTTATAATAAAAGATAATTAAAGCACCACAATTTTTTTCTAATTTTTTTAAATATAAAATATTATTAAAAATGTTTTGGAAGAATTTTTTTAAGAACTACCAAAAACTTGTAAGGATTATACAAGGCTAATGCATTTCAAAATTCAACAAATTTTCTTATAAAAAACCTAAAATAACATATTTTACATGGTTAAATTTTATAAGGTTAATTTGAACAAAAATATTCTATAAATATAAAATAATTAAATGACCATGAATTTAGGATAAATAAGTAGGGTATAAAAGTCCTGTTGTATAGGACAAGTTATTGTAGCATTAACTAGTTTAGGTGCAAGTAGGGCAATTAAGATTAGATTTAAGTGTCGGGGCCATTAATAATTCAATTAATTCCTTATGTAGTTGGTAAAACTCTCGAAGCGGCTACACGATCGCAACGAAAAATTTCACTGCCAAACACAACCTTCGTCACCATTGTTTCAAAATGTTGCAAAGAAGCTTCAAGGGGAGCTTAGTATTCCTGTTGCTCCTAAGTGACACGCCTGCTAAGAGCTCCTTTTAATCTGATTCTATTATAATCAAATGATGGAGATGTGAGAAAGATCAGTCAAATTTCAAGTGAGGAAAAAGATTTGTAGACACAAAGCAAAGAGAAAGTTAAAGGTATAGAAGTGGAAGAAGCTCATATGGATGATTTGATGGAGGATAGAAATGTTAATTAATGACAAAATCTAAAGTTGAATCTAAATGGAGGCCAGATATTTGAGGAAACGTTTGATAGAAAAGATAATGAAACTTTTAATCATACTATTATTTCATATAAAGATACCTTGCTAAGGTTTAATGGAGGCATGGATGAAGAAGATGAAAGTATGAATAAGAAGGAGGAAAAAGAAGATTTGGAGGAATTAAAAAAAGATCTAGAAGAAGATGAGAACAAGAAGGAAGATGGATATTGCCCAAATGCGGTAGTTTATAAAGAGGAAAGATATGAATTGTGTAAACCATGGAGAAGAGCTCTAATAGTGAAATTATTGGGGAAGAGATTAAGGCTAAAATTTGTAAAGTAAAGATTGCAGAAGCTATAGCATATATATGGAAATTTTGAGTTCATTGATATGGAAAATGATTATTTCCTAGTGAGATTTACAAACATTCAAGATTATAATCATGTGCTCAAGGAAGGCCCATGGATGGTGTCTGATCATTACCTAGTAGTGCAAAAATAGAGATTGGATTTTGATCCATTTAATGATGAATTTAGGAAGGTAGTGATATGGATGCGAGTCCGTAGTTTTCCAATTAAGTACTATAACTAACATTTCCTCTAAAGGCTACAGAACCATTTTAGGAGGACTTTGAAGGTTGATAACAACACTTTGAAGAGAGGTGAAATTATGGAGGATTTTGTGGTAAAAAGAGTTAAATTTGCTCATATTTGTATAGAGATTAACTTACGAAAACAATTTCTATCTAAGTTTAAGTTGCATGGAAAAATTCAAATGATAGAATATGAAGGATTACATGTTATATGTTTCAATATGGTAAATATGATCATAGAAAGAAGGTTTCTCTATTTAGTGAATAAGCAAATTCTTAAGGACAGGAGGATATTGATGTTCATAGATTTTCTAGAAATCTACAAACTAATAAGGTTAAAGTGGAAAAGGAGGCCTTTGGAGCCTAGATGATTACTCAAAAGAACAAAAGGAGAAATAGTAGAGTTGGAAGGAGAAGTAATAAAGAGTAAATCAGTAGAAAACAAAACACTATCTTAGAAGAAAGAGAGAATATGGAGTTTGTATTTAAGGTTCTCAACTTGATGTGTTAGCTAATGATGAAGAGGTTAGTGACATGGAGTTTGCTTTGAATGCTGAAACAACATTGTAGGCTTTGAATAAGTAGGGAGACAAAATAAGAGAGGCTAGTTCATGACAAGGGAAAAAATAAGAAGAAATGAAAATACAAAATCAAGTGAGCTCAAATATGGGGAAGGCTTCTAAGGGAAGAAATGTAGCAAAAAAGGGAGTAAAAAATCTTCAGATTCAAGGAAAGAAGGAAATTGTTAGTATTTAGAAGAAACAAACTAGTTTATTAAGAGTTAAACCTCCTCCGATGTTATCTCCTTCCAAGAATTTCAATAATAGGCAAAACACTCTGGCATCCTGAATTCCTCCTCAAATTAACTTGGCTATGTGGATAATCATGTCTCTTGGGCTTGAATTTATGAATGTGGATAATCATCTCTAACTCTAATGTGTTTTCTCATGTCTCTTGGGCTTGAATCAATTAGCCTTTCATTGTCTCTATTATGTGAGAATCTTCCATGGTTGTTCCTTAAATACTCTTTTCTTGAAGTCAAGTCATAAGACACAAGGTTAGCGATATGAACCTTTTCCTTTCTTATTTCTTTCCACACTTGATTAATGATGGATATTTGTGCATTGACTATTTACTCTTTTAAGTGTCTTATGAGATTTTCATAATGATTTCAATGCATGCCAAATAAAAAACTATCTTTGAAATCAATCTTTATACTCATAAGCTCATAGTAACATGCTCTTGCATTCAATCGACCTCATTATAGGTCATTTTCTAAAGCAATGAGAGATACTAACCTTTTTCTACTTTATTTATTTTCATGCATTTTCCCTTATGAAATGAAAAAAGAGGTCAAAATATTCACAAACTCAAGGATGCTTTATCTAATGGTTCAGTCCGTAATGTACTTAATGATCACCAAACCAACTCAATTTAATTGCATCCATTTTTCATGTTGCTCTTTTGCCCTTTTACTTGAATTCACACTAATAATGGGTTCCACTTTAAGATTGCCATATCTAAATTCACAATCACTGAATATTATTTTGCAAATTTGACTCATTCTTTATAACTTGTTTAATTTAGCATCTTTATGAAATTTTGTTGCATAAGCTTAGAAACTAAGGAAAAACATATTAACCATTTGATGCATGTAAACACTTTAATCATGCTAATGTTTTTTTCTCATAAAATAAACTATGCAACCACATTTAGTATTATATTATAAGATTTAATACTAAAAGGTATTTAAGATCTTACAATATAATACAAAAGTTAAATATTATACTTCTAAAACTTAATACTAAAAGAGTGTTTAAAAATTTTAAAAATATAATATTTAACCCTATACTTATATTATCGTCAATGAACTATATTAATGATATAATATCCAAGGGTTTTTAATATTACTAACAGTCTCTCACTTTTACATTTTAAAAGAACTTTCATCACTAAAAATAATGCCAATTTATACAATTAATTAAGACATATGCAAACAACGCTATATGTACTAAAAATGATATTAGAAATTAGATTTTGAATGCAAATAAGGACAATCGTTAAATACAAGATAGTAAAAAAATTATAAAGCTCAATTCCAAAAATATAAAAAAATTTAAAACTTAATTTCTAAACTTATTTTTAGTATTTATAGCATCTTTGTAAATTTATAATCAATTATTTTCATGCTTTATAATCACTTATCGGCTGTGCCAATGGTTACCATCCCTCGATTTTCGAATTTCGACATCTTCAATTGTAAGATTCGAGGTGTAAGTTAAGGAAAATATATATATATATATATATATGACGGGCTTCTTATAAAAGAAGTTATAAATTTCAGAATAGAAAATTATGTTTTAAACTTTTTAAATTTAAAACAATTGATAAATACAAACTCAAAGGATTATCCATCGATTAGCTCACCTTCTAACGAAAACTCGTACCAACAAATTGAAATTAAAATTAAAATTAAAATTTGGATTTGAAATATAAATTAAAAGTTGTCAATTAAATATATGATGATAAAATAAATTTGTAAAATTTAATTCAATTAATATAAAAAATTTAAAACCAATTTCAAATATTTCTTTTAATAATTTTGAACATATATATACGTGCATATTTTGAGTTTTACTTATGAGAAAATATTGTAATTAATAATGTATATCAATATTGTATATAAAATTTTTTGCCTCTTCGGTGCATGTGTTAACTTATTATTAATTTTTACCATTTTTTTCATCACCTCATCTCCTTTTTATTTATTTATTAATTAATTATTATTTATTTATATTTATTATGTAATATTTTTTTCTTAAAATCTAAAAATTAAACCCTAGCCACCAAAGCCATCATTCACCTCTTTGTCCTCCTTTTTCTTCTCCTTTTGTCCCCTTCTATCCTCTAATCACTCTTTGGGGGAATGCTGACTTACTCTTTTTTTTTCTCCTCCATCTTTCTATTTCTAGTTATTATAGGTCTCTTCTTTATTTTTCATTGTCACTTTTATCTCTCTTATTCATAATGTTAGATAACATTCGATCAAAGTCTCTTATGAGTAAAGGTGTACATGGGTCGAGCAACCCGCCCATTCGCCCGATGAGTCCGACCTGAAAAAATAGAGTATTTAGACTATTTTTTTTTGCCCGATGGGACTTTTTTTTATGGCCTAATTAATAATTGAGCCGGGATCGGGCCAAAGCCAAAAAGCCCGATAGGCCCAGCCCGATTCAATTATAATAATTTATTTTTAATAATATAATTATATATTAGAAAATATAATTATATCTAATTATTTTTAATATAAAAAATATTAATTTAACATAATTAAATATTATATATATTTAAATATTATATTATCTTTTTAAATATATATATTTTTATTTTAAAAATTTATTTTTTATTAAAAAATAAAAAAAATTATGTTTTCGAACTTTCGGACGGGGCTTCAAGTTTTAATTTAAAATTCGGGTCGAGTCGGGCCAAATTTTTTTAAAACATAAACGGGTCGGGCCAGATTCAGGCCTTCAATTTTATATGATTTGGCTTGGATGGCCCGGCCCGAAACCCGCCCAACCCGGCCATGTACACCTTTTCTTACGAGCTACCAATTCAATCAAACTTTCACCATTTGATGCTTTCTTTTACTTGATGGTACCTAAACTACTCCTCTCTTTCTTTGTTTTTACCTCATCATACCCTATGCCCAACACATCCATCGTATTCCTCTTTGTTTCACTTAACATTTGTCATGCCATTATGTTGTTGATTAACTTACGGATTTTTTGAAGAAAAAAAATATGTCTATGTTGCATAATTAATTGATTTTAATTTTCCTTTTGATGGGAGTTCAGAAATATTCTAATAAGGGTTTTGTTTTCTCGAATTTGTCTTAAATAGGTATGTTGGTTTTCTTCACATTAGATCATAATGATTTTATAGGCTTTGTTATATTTTAACAATTATATAGTTTGCTATTTTATTGTGTATATTTGATATTTGTTACTTTTATATTTTACATCACTCAAACATCTTTTTTATATTTGATATTTGTATATTTTTTAATTTTATTTTATTTACTTTAAATTTTTTATATATTTCCTTCTTTAAATGATTTTTAAGTTTTGACTTTGTATGCATAAATTGGAAATCAGGGCTAAGAGTTGAATTCAATAAAATGGTGGATACAATATTAAAAGAAAATAGTGCATACAATTTTATATGTATTAATCTGATAAATACTTATAATTACCTGTTATTTATTAATAGTGACTATTAATGTAATTCTTGCTAATCATTAAATTTACATATAAATTATTGTTGATAACTTACTTGTCTGACACCAATTTTTAGTATTTTACACTCAAGCATCGTTCAACGATAACTATTAATTGACATATTAAAATAAATACTCAATTTCTTTCCTATTTTTGTCATATATTCCCTTATTTTAATTATAATTATCGTTGGTTATTAATTTTGCAAATACTCACATTTTTATATTAATGTTGCCCACTAATATAATTATTGCTAATTATTAATTACACAATTATGATTATTATTGGTTATTAATATTATTTTTTTGTTTAAGAATAATTAGAATGTTAATTTTCTTATTTTGTTTAGTTTAATATGTTTCCGATACTTAACATTATAATGTAGCCGACTTTGATCATTTTCCTTCTGGGATTATTTATTATACATTCCACAATTGAAGTTGTGAAAGATTAATTTTTAACATTTTTTCATTCTAATATCTTTTAATTATTATTATTTAATGATTAAATTAAATATTTGTTAATTCATACCTATTTTTTTTACATATTTTGCTATTTCCAATATAATTATTTTTTACCATTAATTTCATAAATACTTATATTTTTGAACTAATGCTGACAATCATACTCCCTCAATTCATTTTTAATATCATTTAAGGTCAATAAATAAAAATTAATGAAGAAAATAAATAACCTTAATTTTAAGAAAGATTAGTTATAATTTACTAATATATCATTTATTAAAATTTAACTGATAAGTAAAGTTGTTAAACATTTATATAAATAGTGAGAGTAATATTTGAAAGAAGACAATCCATGCAATCTTGGTGTCCTAAAATGAAAGATAAATAAGAACAATTATTTTTCCCAAAATAACATTTATAAAGAAAAGGAAGAAGTAATAATTATTAGTGAGCATTAATTTCACAATTATTATTATTATCAATAATAAGAATTAATAAAGATAATAAATAACCTTAATTTTAAAAAAGAAAAGTTATAATTTACTAAAATATTCTCTGTTAAAAGTTAACTGATAAGTAAAGTTCTTAAATATTTATTTAGATAGTAGGAGTAATATTTGAAAAAAGATAACAAATGCAATCTTGGTGCCGTAAAATGAAAGATAAATAGGAACGATTTTTTTCCCAAAATAACGCTTATAAAGAAAAGGAAGAAGTAATAAATATCAATGAGCATTATTTTCACAATTCTTATTATCAATAGCTATTACTCCCTGCATTCCTCATTATTTGTTGCAACTAATTGATTTCATAAATATTAAAAAACTAGTTAAATTTATTTATTTATTTTTAGACTTTTCAAAATTATGTTTTATGCATAAAGTTTAAGATAATTGAACATAAAAAAAGAAATATAATAGAATAAATACAAGTAGATTAAGAGTATAAAATAATAAAGTATTTATTAATAAAAAATAAGGATAAAGTTGAAAAATAAATATTTAATATTTCATTAGAATTATAAAGTAATAGATAAAAATAAACAAAAAATTTATTAAAAATGTGATAAATAATAAAGGATGGGAGAAGTAATATTCCAAAATTTATTACTTATTTAAATGTAGATTGATATAATTAGTATGTTTTAAGGAGTTTTTCTTTTTAATCTTTCATTTTCAATATTTAATGATTTAATGGAATTGACAATGACATCTTTTGGTAAGAGATTGATTTTATATATTTGACAATAGAATATGACAGTGAATAGTTACGTATTATAAATGTTCAAAGGCAAATTTTAGTATTTTTTATTTAAAAATCTTTCAACAATTACTACTAATTAACACATTACAATAAATGTTTACTAATTTTTTTACATATTCTCCTATTTAAATTGTAATTATTGCTGACTATTAATTTTGCAAATTTTGTCTATACTAATATTGACCATTAATATAATTATTGGTAGCAAATAATTTCATACTTATAATTATTTTTTGTTATTATTATTTTTTAATTTTTTTACCTATTTAGATGGTTAGAGTAATTATTATGTTATAAGGAGTTTTCCTTTTTTTAATTTTATGTTTCCTATATTTAATGATTTAATGGAATTGATTCTAATTTTTTTATTGAGAAATTAGTTATTATTTATAATGTTTGAAATTTATTATTGATTATTTTACTTAATTGTGATGGAATTTTGTGCCGTATGCATTTTATTTCCAAATTTTATATTTATTGAATATTTCAACCACAACTTATTTATTTTTTAAAGTGATTGAAAATAATATAATAATATATTTTATAAAATAATATTAAGAAAATAAATAAATAGAGTTGTACGAAATATGGGTAAAAGAGTCTAGTTTTTATTTGAAGTTTATAATTTATAATTTCTTCATAAAAAGTTCTAGGTGTTTAGAGCTAGAAGTTGTAACTTTATCGGTCATACTCGAAACTTAGAAATATTTGGAGGTTATAAAGAAAAGTTATAATATTTTAACAATGGAATTTAAATTTTATTAATTATTAGTGTAATTTTCTTTTAGATTATTAATGGCAAGAAAATAACACAAATATAAAAAAGTAATATTTTTCAAAAATTTAATAATTTTTATTGATATAATAATATAAAAATAAACTATAATATAAAATTAATGTACGTTAATAATAAATCAAATTTACACCCTCTTATCAATATGCAACTTTTATTTAAAAGGATTTTTATTTGATTCATGTCAGCATAGATATATTTTACATTACAATCAATTTATATACTATCATATTAATAAATTATTAAAAAAATTTATTATTTTCAAAAAAAATTAATTAGTACTAATTTTTAAATAATGCACTTTCTTTTCATTCGTAGTATAAAATATTTAATATTAATAGTGAATTAAGTTTAAATTTTAACCAAAAATTACAGGAAATTGTACTGAAAATTTTTTAATTAAAATAATCGATCACAATGTTTTAATAAAAAAAGGATTGAATTTCAAAAATTTTAAATTATATTTTTTTCTCAAAATAAAAAAAAATTAAGAATGTGAAAAATTGAGTGCTCCAAATTTAAAAACGTGGACTTGGGGGCAAACGTAGAAAGAAGGATATGGGCATTACTATGAATAATGGGAGTAAATCAGAAATAGTACAGAAATTGAATAGCAAATGGAAGATGTCCTTGAATAACTCAGCTCCGGTGTAGAATTACTTTTGTTAAATATGTATTGTCATGTCTTACTCTCAAAGACGGAGCAGACCAGAGACAGATCGGTCCATTTTAGTTCGGTTCATTTAGATCTGGTTAGTTAATACTTATTAAAAAAATGGATTAAATGTTAAAGAGTTCGTATTCGATCCGTATCTTTAAGTTTGCGGATCGGTTCGTGGACTTTAACTATAAATCCGCGGACTGGTCCGTATCCGTTTAATTTGTACGAATTTTAATTCGTTCAGACCGGTCTATATTACCCATAAAAAAATGAATCAAATTTTAAATAATTCAAATTCGTAAAAATTCATAAAATCCACGAATTTCGATCTGTTTTATACCTCTATCTCAAAGTCATACATGCACAACTGCTTAGAGATGGGCCCTACACAAAATAGTATAAATTCTCTTGTGTTTAAGAGAAGAAAAGTTGAATTAATGTGTAAAATTTTGTAAAGTTCTTCCATCTCTATATTTTATTTTTTATTTTGTCAGATCTCAACTTATTATCATAGAATTCACATACTTGATCTGAAAAATGTGATATTACCACATCAATAAAAATGTTAAATATGATTAATTAAAATTCAACTCACACTTTTATTCAAAAATTTTGTCTATGTAATAAGATTAAAAGGTTAAGATTTAAAAAAAAAAAAGAAAGTTAAGGGTTCAAACCTTAATTTTTTCCATCCTGATTTAAATTAAATTTCACACAAGATAAATGAATTTATGATTACATATTATATATTTATTTTTAAGTTTCAAGGATTTTGCTCGGGGGAACGTGATAGAAATACACTAATTAACAACGTTGTATGCATTTTTATTTTTATTATCTCATTCACATCCTCTAGATTCATAATTTTGAACTTCAAATACATATGATAATGAGTGAGTTTGAGTGGAAGTATGGGGTAAGATTTATTCTACAATAAAATTGTTCATCTAATTTTTTTCGAACAATTTAAACTTGTGAAATCATATGAAATATAATTTGGGGATTAATTTGCAAGAATATCCTTGATATCTATGAAAACTTAATTACGCAAGGAGTCCCATTGTTATTTTTTAAATTATGAACATCATAATTTTCATCACATTTGTAGATATTTTTTTATCCTTTATTATAATAAATCCATTTCCAAAATTGCACTCACAAAAAGAATATGAATTTATTTGAATATGGTTTTATTTTTTATTTTTAAATTCAAAAAAATAATAAATATATAATATTTGATAAAGTAAATAAGCAAAAATTTTATTTAATGATAAAATTGCAGTTGAAAAAAATTAGTTCAAAAGATATCTAAAAATAATTTTTTAAACAAGAATTTCAAAAATAATTTTTAAAAATAATTTAACAGACAAAAATTTTTATTTTTAAAAATAATAAGCAAACAAACCCTACCTTCCCTTTTTGTACTCTTGTGAGTAGAACTATTTTTTCCTTTTATTTTTTTTTATTTTTGTAATCAACCCCCACTCCCTCTAACTTTTGTTATTAATTTGAAACTATATTTTTTTAAAAAAAAATTACTTTTCAACCATTCCTTTACCGCACATTACATTTGTAACCGTCTTTATTCTCAATTTTGTTTTCTCCTTCATTTTTTTCAACCCCCAACTCTTTTTGTCTTGACATTTATAATTATTTTTAATTTAAAATAAATTTTATAATAATATTAAATATCTTACTATGCCAAATATCATAAACTAGAAATTTGTCTCATAATATACTATTACTTTCAATCATTCCACTTCTTAGTTTACAAACTTGCGCTACAAAAGATACTATTGATACTATTGATTTTTATTAAATACATTTAACAAATGAATATGGGTGTATGTAGTAATTTTATTGCAGTTATTTTTATCATATTTAAACTAATTAAACATTAGTTAATGACTAGGATATATAATAAAAATGCTGTTTTTAGTGAGAAATTTTTTTAAAAAAAATTATTTACTTATTAAAAAGAGATAATTATTCACTTAAAACAACAATCTTGCATATATAATTGGGAAAACACTTTAGTACTTATATACTATATTTAATTATATAAAATAAAATTTTAATTACTAAACTAAATAGTTTTGAATTGATTATAAAAATTTTCTGAAACTTATTGTATTTATTTATATAAATGTTAAACCACTAATATTCTGATATAATATATTAAATGTGTAATAATATTTCTAGATCTAACAAGCCATTCAATCGTTAAGACTGTACAAAGTACACATTTTAACTCAATAATGCAATTTTTTAATTTTATTTCTATTATAAAATAAAATGACATAACTTATTTTAAAATCTATATAATTTTTATGATAAATTATGTATTAACATGTGCCTGGCAGAAGTTTCTTTCTAATATACAATATATATAATATACTATAAATTACTGGCCTTCACGTATTTTACAATAAATTGGATAATTAACTTAGATTATACATATATATGTATAATAAAGAGAAGCTATGAACAGATAAGTGTATTGAATATTCTTCAATTCATTCACCTAAATAATATTAATGTCTCATCTCTCATTCTTTTCAAAGGAAAGCAGGCGATATTTATTTTGTCAAAAAATATATTTTTAAAAGAATTATTTTATTTGCTTTAATAAAAAGTAATATTAGAAACACGTATTAATGCCAATTAAAGTTCCACCACATTAAATCAGAAGATTCCACCATCCTTTAATTTCGGTTATAGTTCTTAATTAAGTATTGTTTCTAAATAAAAATCAAGAACTTTTGAAAAAAAAAATCTTTCCAAAAAGTTGAGAAAAACAACCATTGAAATAATAAATCATAAAAATAACCAAATAACGAGAACTGGTACTATCAATTACATTTCAAAATTGCATCATCTCTCTCTCACTCTCTTTTTTAATTTTTTTTAGAAAAATAAATTTAAAATAAAATTTTTTATGAACCTATCAAATAAAAATAAAAATGTTTTAAATTTCATCTAATTGTATATAATTATTTTATTTATTTATTTAGGGGCTGTTTGGTTCAAACTGGGAAAAATGAATGGAATTAAGAAAGGAAATTATGGGGAAAGAAAAGAAATTACTCATGATTACCTGATCTGTTTGGTATAAACAGGAAAAGGAATCAAGTATTTTTAATTCACTTTATTAATAATTATTACACTAAAAAATAATTTATTTATAATTATTATCTTATTATTTTTATTTTATTTACTAATATTATAATTTTTATAATTATTTAATACTAATTATTAAAATCTTATTAATATTATTTTTATTATTACTCTTATTATTTTAACTATTATTAACATCTTAGTAATAATTAATATTATCATAATAATGTTAATAATTATTATTTTTAATATTTATTATTTTATTAATATTATTAATTATTAATAATTTAAAAATATTATAATATTTATTATTTATTCAGTATTTAATAATAATAATTATTTATTAATAATATTAATTTTTAATAACTTAAAAATATTATAATATTATTAATATAATTAAATAATATTATAATATTTATTATTTATTTAATATTTAATAAAATTATTTGTTTATTAAATAAATATTAATAATATTATTAATATATAATAATTATTAATAATATTATTAAGAAAGAATAGGAGAAGAGAAAGAGATTCCTTAAAGAATTGGAAAAAATCACCATGAGATAATTTTATTAAAAATAAATAATTTTTTTAAATCAAACAAAAATAAAAAAAATAAAATTTTTTAATTCTCTTCCCCTTTCCTAAATACTCCTAACCAAACGTCTTAGTTATGTCTATCTTTCTTATATCACTGGGAGGGTTCCAAATTAATTTCATAGTTGTCTGATTTTCTCACATCAGCTAAACATTTCTTTTTCTGGGCCTGAAGGCTGATTTGTTTTACCAAAACAAGCAATGGATGAGGTTTCATTATTTTATTACCGTATTATTATCTTTGCTTTCTGGTGGGGTTTTGCAGCAATGGAGGGAAAAAATGGATGAATGAGGAAAGGCACGTCAATCTCATTTTCTTTCTTTACCAAAAGAAAGCACAGCCCCTACCTGTCTTCACTTAGCTCAATCTCATTTTCTCTCTGATTTTCTCTCTGCTACAGTCTGCTCTCTTTCTCTTTCGTTCTTTTTTTTTTTTTTCCTTTTCTAATTTTATTTTTGATTTTTGATTCTTAAACCTGGTTTTTTTCTCCTACTCTTTTCATTCCATTTTTATGCGAAGCTAATTCGCAGTCTGTCCCCTATCTGGGTCCAGAGGTTATTTCTGGGTTCTTATGCCAATTTGGTATGAATCTCTTTCCTTTCTTGGCTTCTCTTTGGTGTATTGAAGGTTCTTTAATTCTCTGCGGTAGAGCATCAATCGAAGTCAAGAAAACTGAAATCATAGATCTTTCTGTATGTATTTATCATGCCCCATTTTGTGGGTTTTCATTAAAGTCTGTTTCTTTTGACTAATTTGTTCTCTTCCATTCGAAGACCCTCCATCTTGATTCAATAATTCCTCTTTATTTCTATAAAAAGCTCCAATATTGCAATCTTCACCCCATTCTCACACCCTTCATCACATTCAGAAGAAAAAACTCCAAACTGGGTTTTAATTGTTGTTCTTACTCTTTTGATATATGAAATCCTTTTTCTCTTGCATTTTCTATCTGCAATAGCTTTCTGGGGCTTGGATTTGTTGCCACTGCTTCTTCTTCCTCTCTCTCTTTCACTTTCTCTGAACAAAATTTTTCTGGGTTCATATTTATTTCACTTGGTAAGAACCGTTAGCAGATTACATATGCTCTGAAGTCACTGTCATTCAATTTCTTAAGTATTTTCCAGTGTAAAAATGATTTCTTGTTTCATATTTTCTGTAGAGAAATGGTGAGAGGAAAAACTCAGATGAAGCGTATAGAAAACGCCACAAGCAGGCAAGTGACTTTCTCAAAGCGCCGAAATGGGCTGCTGAAGAAGGCCTATGAACTCTCAATGCTTTGCGACGCCGGAGTTGCTCTTATCATCTTCTCCCCCAGAGGCAAGCTTTATGAATTTGCAAGCTCCAGGTAAGATATATTTATTATTGACGAACTATTTTTTGTACCAGGTGAATTATATATCACCTTCTTTTGCTAAAATTTTACCAATTTCCAATTTCCTTCATAGAAAAGGTTCATTTCAGTAAGTATGATGTAGACACACATACACTAGTTCACTAATTCCTGGTACACAAAATATTGTTGTTTCTGAAATCACATCTGCTTCTGCAAATTTTATGATTTTCCTTCTTGCATCGGTTCATTTTCTAAAAACATGATATATACACAGTCACATCACTATTAGCTGGTACAGAAAATAGTTTCTGAATTTGCTTCGGTTATTTAACCTTCATATTTGAGGGTTTCTGCCATTTAACCTTTGTATTTGAGGGTTCATTTCAAATTCGACATACATATATATATATATATATATTATAATGTATATTTAGATTATTTATGGGTAAAATAGGCAATATATTCTTCAAAACTATTAAGGGGACCTTGAAAGTTCCCGCTTATAGAAAGAAACCAGAGATGAAGCTGATCGGTTTTGAACAAAAAAAGAAGAAAGACAACATATTTTTTTTTTTCTGTATCTTTCTTTTTTGTTTGTGAAAAATTATGATGTGCTGGTTTTAAGAAACCTTGAATGTTTTCATGAAAATAGATATATGCCTTGATTGAGCATATGAAGCTAACCCTACTCCCTATCTTATTTGCTTCACAGCTGTTATATGAGCAGTTTTAGATATACTCTCAAATAAATAAATAAATGAAGGAAAATGTAAGATTTTATTTTCTTCCTGATACATTGACGTCAAGAAGGTTCGAATAGAAAACTTCTAATACATTATTCAAGTCTTGCAACTAAACCACCATCTAAGCTTTTAAGAATCTAATTTCATGATATGGATAAAACAGTTATTAAGAAGTTTCTTCCTAAGAAAGGTTTGAAAACCAAAGTAAGGCTGAGCTTGATCATCTTAATGAATAAGGTTAATTAATTATCTAACTAGAGGCCCATCTCTCTAACAAAACACTGATAAAAAGGAAAGGATAATCTTATTTGTTTTCCTTTCTCTGGGAAAGGTAATAAATTAAAATAATATTACTTTTGGTTTTCTCAGTTTCTCAGGACATAGTGAATAGAAAGCTATCATATGTAAAATATAGTGCTTTCGTGCTTGGTATGTACTAATAGCTGACATACAATGTCCTTCAAAAGTGTGAAAGTGGAGAAAAATTGTAAGGATTCTTGTTTGCCTTCTTATTACCTCTTTCTTTTTTTAGTGTTATTTATGTATCTATATATATATATATGTGTGTGTGTGCGTGTGTGTGTGTGTGCATGTATGTATGTGCATGTATGTAACCTCTTCTTTGAATTGACACTAGTCAATGATTTAGGACACTTATACTGATTAATAACTATTTTATAACATGATATTTTTTAAACCAACTGTTGAGTTACTGGTAATTATTATATTCAGAGTGTACTATGCAAAATTTTAGGATATATGAAGAACAATGTGCATACAATCGAAGTGTTGATATTTTCTTATATTTTATATGAAATTTGAAGTTATTGAATATATCATGTTGATATAAAATTTCTTGAGAATGATCTACATATAGTTATTTTAAAACCAATGGTATATATTGTAAGAAACATATATATTCTATAAAAAATTGTGTAATATTGTAAATATAAACTTCAATTGACACCAGTGTCAGTTGATTTCTGCACAAAAGCATCTATAAGCATTTTCACTGCAAAAGCTTGTAAACTTTGTGAAAGTGAAAGTGATGCTACAAAAATTATAAACTCCATCTGCTCATAGAAGCTTGTGATGGTCCATGAAATAATGCAATTATCACGCTTTTTAAATGAATTAAAAACACATTCCAACCTCATTCCAAAGCTATTTGAGTTTTTGTTTGGTACTTTTTTAACAGTGGAAGCTGTCTAAAAGTATATATAGTCACGATCAAAAGTTCTTGTTAATAGCAAGAGTGATTGCTATTTCATTGCTTTCTAGATATAAAATGAAAAGATCTTGTCAATCAACGAATTACTTAAAAAAAAAAAAAAAACTGTTTGTCTTTAATTTTGTTCCCCCATTGTTGTTGTTGTCTAGAAAGTTGGGTTAAAAACTAATGATCTCTTAAGCAACTTATCTTTCTTTAATAGGTGCATATACTTCAGGTTGAAGGTTTCTTAATCAATCAATTAATATATAATAGACCTTGGTAATGGTGATTTGCAGGGTTGATTAAAGTTTAATGAAAATTTGTATATAATAACAAAGAAGAGAAAGAATTAAAATAATATCCCTTCCCTAGTGAAAAAGATGCAAGAGCAAGATGATAGAGAAGAAGACATGCAGGGAAGGTAACTTGTCATTGCCTTCTCTAGTTGTCTCAATATTATACTGAGAAATAACTCCTAGAAGATGAATGAGAGCAATATGCTAGCTCTTGTAACCTTTTATTTTGAAGTTTTTATATAAAATATTGTGACATTTTCATAGAAATTCACAATTATTTTGTTGCAATTTTTTATATGTTTGTTGTATGCGAAAGATATATACATTTTCAATTATTTCATAAAAAGTTGTAAACCTTGATATGAAAAATTAAATGACTTTTGCGTCAAATTTCCATATAAACTTACAGCTTTTTTTCAAAAGCGAAGCACAGAAAAACTCATCTTTAATGTCTGACAATCATAGAGCATATCCTAATCTATATTAGCCACAGCTTTACATATCTATAATAACAGTGGTTTGTACTCATGAACCGTACATTGTAAGCATTTATAAGAATTAATATGGTCTGTCTTGATTCGAATTAAATTAAGCAGCAATGTTTTCCTTGTACTATCTACTCATATAATTAAAGGTTCCTCGAAAATTGTGAATTAATTAGAAAAAAATATTTCACATTTTCAATACTAATACCTTGTTTCTATGTTCTTTGGAAGTAGTAAAAGCTTAAAAATTCGTAGGTTAAGTACTGTAAATGCAGATTTTACTTCTGCAGTTGGAACATTTGATTCATGGCAATGGTGAATTCCCTTTTGTCCTCCAAAAGATTAAAATGATAATAAATTATTGGAAAATTACACTTACGTCACTAGCATTTAGTGTAATTACACTTATGTCCCCTTTATTTTTAGAAAAATATACACTTGCTTCCTTTTGTAGGTACACTCACCTTTTTTCTTCTCTATTTTAAACATATATTTACCTCCCTTACTTTTAAAAAATAAGGGTGGTGAATGTATATTTTTTAAAAATAGAAGGGGTGAAAGTGTAATTAGGTTAAACTTCAGGGATGTGAGTGTAATTTATCCTAAATTATTAAATAAATGTAAAACAACTAATAAAAAATAGAGGCATCGTCCACTAAATAAACGAAGTAGCATAATCTATCTGAAGCTATAAAATTCAAGGTTAAGGTTTCTTTTAGTGTAATTAGGGGTTAAATTGACATTAATTTAACTACAAAGATAGCAATTTTTTTCCCCAAGGAGGGGTGGGAGTGGCTCTATGTATATAACACTGAAACCTCATAACATACGCGTTTTCTTAACTTTTGATTGCTTTTCCTTTTTGCCCCCTCATTTTTTAATGTACTGATTCAGCTCCGAGCTCCACTCCCCTTACCCTAAAATTATCCTTTTTGCCTTATGAATAAAAATGAAAAGAGGAGAAGAAGATGGAAGGAAACGTTGAAAATAATGGGAAGCTTCCTTCTATCTCTTTCATTTTCATTCAGTTTGTTTCCTTCCAAACGTTAGTAATCATAGAACACTCGTTTATGTCATGATCTCTTAGTATATTGTATTCATCTTCTTATCTAGTTAAACATGGAAAGTAGTACTATTTGTATGCAAGGATTTCTTACATAATTCATTGTAATTTAAGTCTCTATTGTAAGAGCGGTTCGATATTATGTTGTACATAAAAAAAGGGTTGATATTTTATCTATTTTCCTTTTTATTTTTTTCCCATCCTCTTAGTTTTAGCTACCTTCTCCGTTGATAGTTTCTTGGATAGTGTATGTACTCAAGGCTCAGTGTTTCTCAATTGATAATACACCTAACTAGACAATAGTGCATTGTACGGCTAATAAGAGTTCAAAGATATTTTGCAAATAATAACATACTAGGAAAGAAATCGTTGAAAATGTGAAGTTAACTTTAATTTCTGAGAAGTAACTCTTAGAAAATGTAATTCTTCTGCATTAGAAATCTTATATGAAAGCAAAGCAATTATTTGACATTTCCAATAATAGGAGACATTTAGTTTGTGAAATCTTACATTTTGGGAATTTTAGCATTTTTAGAGATGTGATTCCTTGATTTTAAATATTAATGTAAAACACAGATTAAAGTTTTGTCCTTTATTCTTTCATTTTGAGTAAATCCAAGAAATATAGTTGAGCATCTATTTCTGCTTTATAAATAAATAAGACAACAATTTTCTAATTCCTGCTTTTGTCTTCTGTGTGGATCAACCAGATGGGAAATTAAAGTTCAAAAGATTCATAGGTTAAGAACTGATACGAAGGAGCTTATACTTCCGGAAGTTAGACCTCATTGATTCATGTCACAGGTGAATATATAATTAAATTTATGTAGAACAACCAAAAGGTAGGGTTTCTTCCACTAGAATAAGGGGAGAAGTGTGATATATTTGAAGTTATAAAATTCATGAACTAGGGTTTATTTTAGTGTATATAGGGTTTAACTCATAATAATTTGACCGCAAAGATAACAATTCCTTTTCCACAAAAAAAGGGGTCACAGAGTTCTGTATAACATTTATATCCCACAGTGTATACATACTTCTTAATTTTGATTGCTTTTTCTGTGTTGTTTTTGTTGAGAGGAAGAAGAAGTGTTCTATTTTTCATTGATAAACTCACTTAACTTGGCTTGCATAACTTAATACACCTAGCCTTAATCAATTCTGTTTTTCATTGAACACAACAAGGTATATATAGTCACTTAAGTGTCTTTTTTGACAATTAATTACATGAATTACATATACTTTACAAGTAGTATCATCCCTTTTTTTTTTCTCATCATCAAATACAATGGCCAAATTATCGCAGGTGATGTTTGCTTCTTCCTTTTCAAAATCATGATTTATCTCCTCTTGAATCAAGGTATCGATTGTTGAAATCCTCTTGGTTTTTTGTTTCTTTCCCTTCTTCTCTCTTTCCCTTTTTTTTTTTTTCCTCCTCTTCCATGGAAGGCCTTTTGTAACATGTACCAAGCTTGTTTTGTGTTGGTTGCATTGCTACGCTCACAAACATCATATCATCAAAACCTAGATGGATAAAGGTAAAGTTAGGGGCAAGTTGATCTTTCTGCTTAACCTCTGCTAAGCATCCTTTTCATTTTGAGAAAAATCCGCCTCATCATCCCAAACATCATTTGCTCTTGACAATAATACACAAACATTCATAACTTCTTCTAAGAGGAATTAAAACGTGATACATTCTATCACTATTTATTTCTCAACACTGTGGAACTACTCTGATGTCACTTTATCATAAGGAAAAGAATGTATTTGATTTTCAGTGATAAACTTACCAAAATTGGCTTACATAACTCACTATGCTTGGCCTTCATTGCTCTGAATACAATAGGGCATATATGATTGCTTAAATGACTATTTGACAACTACCCACATGAATCTTACAATACGCGAAATCAACCATATCTACATATTTTATCATTCAAAGTATATGCTTACACAAAATGAACCTAATAAATATCAACTAATAAGATACAAGAACTTAAGACACACAGAAATTACTATTTCCAACCATTTCAGTTTTTAAATATCCTCAGTCAGATATAAGCTCTCTTTGTCCTAACATTGTCTTCCATTTTCCCTCCATGCATTTTTTTCTGGCAGACCCTTCCATGCGTTTTTCTTTCTCCCAAACATAGTCATAATTAAATTACCCTACGTATATCTGGATCTTTTGCTCTTATCCATATTTAAAGAGAGAAAATTGTACTTCCATGCAATGACCTCCACGCGTTTTCTGGTACTCTTCATGTTATGATCTAACTCAAAAATAATCACACTAGTTTTGAAACATGGTAATAAGATCAGACTCAGATTATAACACGTGAAGAATATAGAAAAACATATGAAGGATCATTGTGATTAAGTGTTCCTACCTTTTAAAAAATTCATCTTAACTAGCTTTTCATTGATAATTTATGTCAAAAACAATATATATTAGGAAACAGAAAATGATCATCGCTAGTTTTCAAATTTTTAAATGATGGGCAATTCTAGTGGGAGCTCAACCTCATAGAAGATTGTATGTTTTTATCATTAAATTATCTTTTTTGCATTAAGATTTGAATTTTTTGTTTGACTCATTCACTTTGAGATTTTAAAAAAGACAATCTAATTATAAAAAGCTTAACCTCCTTAAGGTCAAACTCTCCCTACAATTACCTGAAAATAAAAGCTATCTATCTTTGTTGAGAGACTAATCAGTTGTCGTATTATGAATAGAAAAAACTATATTTCTTTAGTTTTCCATCCTTCTTGTTTAAGTTATGTCTAGAGTACCTTTTCTATTAATAGTTTCTCTAACAGTGCAATGCTCAAAAGTTTCTTTACTAAAATCAAAATATTTGATTTATATCAATTTCATTCTTGAAGCAAAATTTATATCAATTTTGTCCTGAAGTTTTAAGCTCAAGTAAAATTTTAATCCTTATAAAAACTAAAATTTATATCAATTTGGTCTTTGCAAGGAATTAAAATTTTACTTGAATTTACAACTTTAGGAATCGAATTGATACAAATCTTACTTTCAGAATCAAATTGATACAAACCAAATATTTCGAGGATTAAAATAGGATTTTAGTCAAGTTTCTTAATTGAGACACAACTAGGAAATAGTACTGATTTATTGAGGTTTTATATATGTACATGAATACTTGGAAGTTATAACTAAAAAAATTACAGATTTTCTAGGATGTTTAAATGCTTTGATTTACTTACGAGCATGCAAGAAATTTTCTAATGTTCAACAATCATACATTATCGCTTCTATCAGCGAGACCTTTACATGATAATAGTGTATACAGAAGTTGTCATTGTTGATTCATGTTACTAGTGTTTTATTGTCCTCTACAACATTAAAATGAAAATAAATTATGAAGGAAAAGATCTAAAAAGGGGTAAAAAAGTGCAGCAGTATGGTTCTATTGGAAGCTATAAAATCCATGATTAGGGTTCCTTTTAGTGTACGGCACACATAATTAGGGTATAGTAGATAGTAATCTAACAACAGAGTTATCAGAATTTTGCATAGAGATTCTGTCTCCAGAGGCACTAGAAACTTTTGTCCTCTTCTACATGCTGTGTTTTTGTGTGTATGATTCTAGTAGTTTTATTACTCCTACTATTAAAAAAATAACATTTTCAAAATGGAGAAAAAAAATAAAGTTGATTATTATTACACTAAAATCTCATAATAAATGCAGTTTCTTAACTTTTCCATGTTTTTCATTTTTATAGGTTTTAAATTATTGATTCAATTTGTCCTAACATTGTCCTTCTTCATCGGTTTATGATTTTATGTGTCAATTAAACTTTCATCCCTGAATTGTAGCAAATGACCTTTACTAATTACTTCGCACATATGATTAGGGAAAGAGGGGAGGGTGGTTATCTAACTGAAAATAATATAATGTTGATTAATCAAAATTGAAAATTTTGTATGTTATTTTACAATAGCTGTTCACCAACAGTCACAATGAATTTCTAAGTGTCACAACATGGACTAATAATTGTTTCTCCACAAAGTTCTGATGTTTGAGAATTCCTTTATTACCATAGGTAAAACGTATTGTATCTTATAAACGTCTTTAGTGTTATAGTAATATCTGATATTATTTTTGAGATTTTAATTTTCTTCATTTATGTCCTGGATTCAATTCAATACTTTGCTAGGTGTTAAGTGATTTGCCAGTGAAATATTTTTATAAGTATTTTTAAATTTCAAATTATCTAACAGTTCATGAGAATTTTTTGAAATTGCCTACTGAAATACACTAGCCTAGTGTTTGGATGTGGTATTTTATGGAGGTAATGTAATTGTTTAAGGTATTTAAATTACCACTATATCAAATACTTTGTTTAGATTACTAATATAAGGAAATCTAGAAATTCTGAGAATTTTTGAAAAGGCATTCTAATTCAGAATTCAAAATCCCTCCTATCAGGCGGAATTTAAAAATCCTTCCACCAAGACCCGACTATTTCGTTTTAGCGTTCAGTAGTTCACTGGTTCCTTCTGTTAGTCGTATTGGACTCCTTGTTCTTGTCTCATTTTGCTTCTGCATTCTAGTTGTATTACACATGATCATATTTTGTAATTAATTTTTCCTTTTGTAATTATATACTTTTAATTCCAAGAAAATTGTATATAAATGTTAAAATGACATCAGTTTTTATAAATAAGTCACAACATTTTAGGTGAACTTATTTTAAAATTAAGTCTTTAAAAAAATTTCATGATATAAGAATAAAATACATGAATTAAAAATACAATAACAACAACAAATTTTTATCCCATTAAATGATGGCGTCGTACAATGTCGGCTACATGAATTTTACGATGCCATTAGCCTTTATTAGTAACTGGATTTTCAGTAATATTATTTACTAAATGATTCCTTTTTATAACTTCTCCTAAAGTCCTTTTTGGCCTCCTTTTACTCCTTTTCACAGGGCTAAAGACCATGTGGTCGATTCTTATCACTGGTGCCTTCAATGGCCTTCTTTGCACATGATCAAACCACTTTAATCGATTTTCTATTATCATCTTCTTAATAGGCGTCCTGCCAATTTGTTCTCGTATGCATTTATTTCGTATATTATCCTTTTTTATATGATCATACATTCATCTTAACATTCTTATTTATATTACCTTTATTTTTTGCTCTTGTTGTCTCTTCAAAGGTCAATGTTCACTATCATAAAGCATAGCTCGTTGTATAGCGATCTAATGAAATTTTCCTTTAACCTTAATAGGTATTTTGCAGTCACAAATAACTCTTGATACTTTTTTCCATTTTAACCATTCAGTTTGTATCCTATATATAACATCTTCATGAATTTTCCTATCACTTTGTAATATAGATATTAGATATTTAAATTTAGATACTTACGATATGACATGCTCTCCAATTCTTACCTTTAAATCATTTCTATCTTACTTCTTATCAAATTTACAATACATATATTTTGTCTTACTCCTACTTAAATGAAAGTACTTTGATTTCAAAGCTTATTTCTAAAGTTCTAGTTTATAATTAACCCGTTCCTATGATTCCTTAATTAGAACCATATTATCCACAAATAGTATACATTTTATTTTGTATCTTATTCTTTTTTATATGACCACGTATCCATCTTAACATTTTCATTTCTGCTATTTCTATTTTTTGTTCTTGTTGTTTCTTTAGAGCTCAATATTCACTACTATAAAGCATAGTTGGTCGCATAGTGGTCTAATAAAACTTTCCTTTAAGCTTAATAAGTATCTTGTGGTTGCAAATAACTCCTAATGCTTTTTTTCATTTTAACTATCCAACTTGTATCCTGTGTATGACATCTCTATGAATTTTTTTATTGTTTTGTAATATAAATCCCAGATACTTAAGTTTAGATACTAATGGTATGACATGCTTTCCAATTCTTATCTCCAAATCATTTCTATCTTCTTGTCAAATTTACAATACATATACTTTGTCTTATTCCTACTTAAGCAAAAGCCATTTGATTCCAAAGCTTGTTTTCAAAGGTCTAGTTTATAGTTAACCTCTTCCTGTGATTCCTCAATCAGAATTATATCATTTATAAATAGCATACATTTAGAGATAGTCTCTTGTATATCCCTGATAAGAACATTCAAACTAGATCAAACAAGTAAAGACTCAAGACTGAACTTTAATATAAACATGTCCTTATAGTAAAATCGTTTGTCTCTCCAATAGGAGTTTTTACACTTGCAATTATTCCATCATACATGTCTTGTATAGTCTAGATATATGCAACACAAATTCCTTTTTCTTCTGGAGCCTTCTACAATACTTCTCTTGTTACTTGATCATAAGCTTTTTCTAAATAAATGAAAATTATATGTAAGTCTCTTTCTTTACTCCGATACCTTTCCATCAACCCTTGTAAAAAGTAAATAGCTTATATTGTAGACTTTCTTGGCATAAATTCAAATTGGTTCTCTGCAATCCTAATCTCATTTCTTAATCTATGCTCAATTACTTTTTTCCATAATTTTATTGTATGGCTCACATGAATTAAAAATAATTAAAACAATTTTTAAATAGATAAGTTTGAAAATAATAATACAATAAAATAACATACTCACCTAAAAAAGGATTTAATAAGGTTGAACTAATATTGTTTTAATTATTTATTAATTTATAAAGATAAATACTTCAAAAAATTACTTTAACATAAGTATTTTCCAAACAAATTAATTTTCAAATGAAAGAAATTGTAATAAAATTATTTGAAATGTTCGGATATCAAATTTTTTAAATTTAATAAATACTCTATCCAAGTACTACATATATGCTTGAAATAATTTTGAAGTTTTTTACTGCAACTTGGTAAATAGGAGCAAGTATGCTTTAAGAATATAGTCGATTATGAGCCAAAGATTTTCTATTTTTTTTCCAGCACCAGTAATACTATCTCTGTATGCGTCCGGTTGCAGATGTCATTATTGTCAATCGGAATCCCTAGTTTCATGATTGAAATGTCATTTTTTTTTCCAGCACCAGTAATACAGATCGGGATCCTCTAAAGTATTTTTTTAGCACTTTAGAGACATCTTAATCATTAATTTCAAAATTAATGGTTGATAATTTTTTATATTTAATTATAAAAAATTATTAGCCATTGATTTAAAATCAGTGGCGAAGATAAAACACTTTTATTTCCAAAGCACTTTAGAGGGTATCAGTCCTATTAATACTATCTCTGTATGCGTCCGGTTGAAGATGTCGTTATTGTCAATCGGAATCCTTAGTTTCATGATTGAGATGTCATTGTCAAATTTAAGTCTGACCCAGAAACCTTAGTGGATAAAATGGAGGGCCTCCAATTAATAAGTGGTTCACGTTCCTTTTCAATCTTTCAAACTGCAGCTGTGATGAGATGTTTTCAAAGTACTTTGAAACTGCCATCTGTTTTGCTGTGTCTGGCCCTAAGCTTTAGTTGTGTTGGCTACTAAATAAAAAACATATACAAAAATTCAAGTTATGATTTTGCAACTCCTTGAAAATAACATTAATACTAATTTAACAAGGATAATTCTATGAGAAGTATGATCGAGTATTTTTATGGTTAGATTATTTTTTTTATTAAGATTTGTTATTTTAATTTGTCTTATTTTTTCTAAGAATTTTTTTTTTTGTAATTTATCCACTGAGATTTGGAAAAAAAAATAATTTAATAGTATAACCCCAACATCTTAAGAAATCACTTACAATTTTTAATGAATTTTATATAAAAGGTTATAAACTTTATGATTTTGATATTAAACTTTCATTAGATCTCACCATTTTTTTTAAGATGCACCGTTGCAAAACCTTAAAAATGATTAAAACAATTTTAGTATGGCACAATTAATTCGTTTGATTATTTAGCCGGTCATATTTAATCATTAATGAGATAACATTTTATTCTTTTGTAAAATACTGTGGTTGTGTGCTCAAGTGAAGTGTGATAAACCAATGTGGTTTTAGTGTGACCGTGTGCTGTCAAATTTACAAAAATTTTAATACAAAATTAACATAAAATTATATTCTTAAATTTACCTCATTCTTTTACAAAGTCTCATGCCCTTGAATCTTTCCCTTACTCCATTCTCCGTACAATGTCCAAGTCCATATTTGTCATCACTTTATAAGCAGTCCTTTCACTTTAGCATTTTTCTTCTTTCCCCTCATACTCAGTCAATTTATTTGAATGGTAATCCAGCTATCAATCCTCTTCAAAATTACAGTAGTTTTGAGGTGTTAAATCTATGATATTTTACTCCAAACCCTAGCTCTTCATTAACCCTAAATTTGTAAAATTTCCCAAGTTTTCCCCACCTTAATTTGTTGGGATACCAGAAATTATTCCTATAGTAATATATTCTGGAATCTCTCAATTTGATGTTCATAAATATTTTTCATATCTTATATGTATGTTTTAAGTCAATGAAGTATGATCATGTCAAATAAATTTAATGGTCCATGATTAAATTGGTCTTAAGATAAAACATTTTGTTTTTTGTGATGGGAGAATGGTGAACCACTTAACATAGATAGGCAATGTTCTATATTCAAGGTTAGGACATCCATTGAAAACTCCAAAACTATGTCGTTGCATTATTAGGGGTGTGGGAAAGTACCGATATTATTATATACATAAGGTATTTTTATGGGTAGTTCAACTTCTTAAGTGATTGAATATTTTTATTATTAGATTGCCTTTTCTCAAATTTTCATGACTGGATTGAATGTTTTTAGTGTTAACTTATATGCCCTTTCCAAAATTAGGCTAACTACTTTTATGGCCTTTTGGGAACTGAGATTGAGATTTGTTTGTAATATATTCTAATGTTATTTTTTTTAGGCTATCCTTAATTGTTGTGGATGAAGTGTTGTAACAAAAATCGGTGTTATATTATGTTCACGAAAACACTATAAATTATGGAAAATTCAACTTTTCAGTTAACTGTTGTTGTCAATTTAGGACTTTTGCACTAACATAATAGTCAACTCAAATACTCAAAGTACATATCATGAATTACTAAGGTCTATCTTCTAAAAGGTGAATTGTGTAAAAAGAGCTATGGAGAAGAAGTAATATTTTCTGAAGTCATAACAAACCTAATTGGGGTTTCGGCTGAGCATATATTACAAAACTAGGTATATTTACAGAATAATTTATAATGACTCAAATATCATTATAAATAAATTTAAACTAAACAAATAATATACCTCAAGTTGGAGCATGGATATTAATCATGTCTAATTTGTTACAAATGTAATTAACCCTTTTCTTGTTGAGTGCTTTAGTGAACATATCATTCAATTGCTCCCCAGTTTTGACATGACTTGTAGAAATGAGTCCTTGCAAAATATTTTCTCAAATAAAATGATAGTCAGCCTTAATATACTTTGTTCTCTCATGAAACATTGGGTTTGAAGCAATATGAATGGCAACTTAATTATCACACCATAGTTTTATAGGTAAAGAGCCATTGAAACCAATCTCATCAAGTAATATCATACGCGTAAAAGCTCATAGGTGGCTTGTGCCGTTGCATGAAACTCAGATTTTGCACTAGTTCTTGATATAACATTTTGCTTCCTACTTTTCCAAGATATTAAGGGTGCATTTGAATATGTTTTTGCTTTTGTGTTTTTAAAAACTATTCTAAAAAATTGTTTTCTTATTTTTAAAAACTATTTTCAAATTAAAGAAAAACAAAGAATAGAGGGTGGTCGATATTGTAAATAAAGAAATATTTTATTTAATTATAAAATTAACGTTTAGAGTAAGAAAGCAAGTTTAGAAAATAACTAAAAGTTAATTTTTTTTATTTTTAAGTTACATATTTTGAAAACAATTGTTAAAAATAAATTTTAAAAATAGGTTGCTAAATAAATTCTTCTATTTTTAAAAATAAAAAAATATTTTTTAAAAATAGAAGACAAATAGGAAGTTTTCACCAACAAAGATAATAATAGCTTGTCATTGGACCTTTGATCTAATGAGAGCTAGCTCAATCTACATCAAAGAACCCTTCCACACTATAATGACCATGATGATCATAGAGAATCCTAAATCTTGGAGCCCCTTTTAAATAGTGCAGTATATCTAGCATAGCATTCCAATGAGTAGTCCTAGGGGATGCCATAAATTAACTTACCACTTTCATTGAAAAGGTAATAACTGGATCAGTCATAGTGAGATAATTAAGTTTACCAACTATCTCTCTATATCTTTCAACATCCTAAAGCCCATCACTATCATTGATTGTGAGCTTAATGTTGGGATTCATTAAAGTTCCACCAAGTTTAGCTTTAAGTAACCTAAGTTACAAGATTTTAAAATACTATTCCTTTCTAACAAGAAAATACCTTTTTTGCTTCTGTTTACCTCAATCCCTAATAAATACTTGAAATCACTCAAGTCCTTAGTATCGAACTTGGATTGAAGGAAAGCTCTGAAGAGCAGAAATACCATTACTTCCAGTTATCACAATATCATCAATATACACAACTAGTAAAATACATCCACTTCTAGATTGTTAAAAGAACACTGAGTGATCTTAATTGCTCTCTTTTTATCCAAATTCAAGAATTATCTCATTGAATCTTCTGAATAAAGTACGGAAAGATTACTTTGCCATATAGACTTTTTGAGCCAACAAAGAAATGCATTCTTGACATTTAATTGATGAAGAGGCCAATGATGTGATGCTGCCAAAGAAATTAATAACTAAACAGAAATAAGCTTAGCAGCAGGGGAGAGAGTTTCACAATAATCAATCCCATAAGTTTGAGCATATCCTTCGGCAACCAACCTAGCTTTCAGTCAAGAAATAGTTCCATCTGGATTTACTTTAACTGTGTACACCCACTTCCACCCAATGACTTGCTTATCAACTGGAAGCTGAACAAGATCCTAGGTATGATTTTGTCCTAATGCCAACATATCTTCCTTGTCGAACAAGATGTACTCTGTTCTCTGTTAAGTTGAATTAAGTCTAACTTTACTTTTACTCTTTTTTAAATCAGTTACAAGAATATATCCGCTTTGCAATCCCTGGACGGCTGGAGGACAAGGTAACCCGCCGATTTAATAAAGCATGAATTTTCTGTGTCTTAAATCAGTAAGCAAAACATTCTTTTAGCTCTAACTGCAGCCTGAATGACAGTAGCTGGTTACTTGTAGGTTCATGAGCCGTTTGCATTGTTTGATAATGACAGTGATGGAAAAGTCACCAAAGATGATTTTCTTTCTTGCCTCAGAAGCAATACTCTGCTCATAGCAATTTTTGCATCTCAGCTTCAACACCAAGATTTATTAGTCAGTAAGGGGAAACTAGTAGAAATAGTTTGATGGATAGAATTTCATGGACTTGCATGAAAAAATGTAGGGAATTCCTTGAAATGTCCAGAAAGTTGTGTCAGGGGGCTATATTTTTTATCGACCTTGCCCTCGTATGGTCATAAGCTCAATTATGTTGTTGTGTTTTCCAATCGGATTGGTTTTATACAGCTAGTGTTTCATTTAGTGGTCGAACTGATCTAAGTGGTGAGTGAATTTGAGGACGTAGGCATCTAGAATCAATGTGGTTCATGTGAGATTGGAATTGTCGTGAAATCCTAGTTTGTAACAGAAACTATGCAGATAGTTCAAAAAAATTTACACATGACAAAAAGTAATGAGAATTGACAAGATTTCTTGTAAGTTGTAGAATCTTGTTGTGTTACTTTTGTGGTTTGTTGTTATTGTTGCCGTACATGACTTAGATGGAATTGATTTGATGTTTATATAAATGACTGTCTACATGTCATTCCTTTCCTAATTATGCTCCCCTGAAGGTTCTTTTTTTTTCATTTTTTAAATGTAGATCCTTCTATTTCTTTGTCAATTTCCTTAGATTTAGAAGAGACACTTTCTATTTAGGAACCTACAATTTTTCTAATATAACTCATTATTTTAATACAAAAAAGATTTATATATTTATCTCAAAAGTTTACATCCTCAATTTTTCAAAGAAATGGAGGGATCCAAATTATTCATTTTTAATTCATATCAATGATGAAAACTAGTGATGAGATCGTACGTTGCTGAAGCAGCATCAAGTTACTATGTTTTACTGCCGTCACGGCTGAAGGAAACAGCGTAACTATGGTTTGTGCATGTTAATATGCCATACTTACATTGAATAATCATAGTTTTATTATTTTTATTCATTGAATATTTGGCCAAATTTATACAGGTAGGGTAAATATCTCAGTTTAAATTAAATTCTAATAAAAATGAAATGAGTAAATTAAAATAAGTGTGATTGACACGGCATTACCCATTATATGAGTGGTGATCTAGATGACTGAATTCAAATGAAGGCAAAAATCTAGTGCTGGTGTTGCTCTTCATACTGCCTTCACATTAGTACTCTTCTAGTTTCCTCCCAGAAAAACAAGTGCTTCATATCCTTTTAATAAACATCATCTCCAAGATTTAAATTTCTATCTATTAACAAGTAAAGTTCATTCGGAATTAGCATGCTTTCTATTAATTAAACATTAAATTGATAAGGTGGGTTAATGATAAGGCTCGAATAGGTAAAAAAAGGTCAAAAAAATGCTTTTTGTTTTTTTTGGGCTTCTTAGTCATGTGCCTTTGTTTACTAGTGTATGAACCACCATAGTCAAATAATAATTTTCCCCCCTCGTTTAACCCTTTGAGAACAACTATATATGACTTTCACTTCGATACTCTCCCAAAGTAATGTGATTTTACGTACAGCTTTTTCGTAAAACTTACAACTTATTATGTAAAATTTGTGACGTTTTACGAAAATTTTTCATAAAAAATTGCAAATATTTAGATTATAGGATCAAAACGTTTTAATAAATTATTGCAAATTTTTCATAACACTTCCGACATTTTCATAAGAAGTTATAATATAAACAATTATAACATAATAATATTGAAGGATCCTGTGATAAAGCGGCAGAGTTTTATTTTAAAAAAAAAAAGTTGTGTGATTTCAGAAAAACAACTTATGATAAATCATATTGATGGTTCCATTTTTCAAGAAAGCATCGAAACAACTCCGTGCGCATATTCGCTGGATGTTTTCAGATTTTCTTGTCGTTGGATTTTAGAAAATTAAAGTACCTCATGTTAGCCTTGGCTATATGCGATGTGTTTTATTGGCCATCACATAAACTCGAGACAATTTGATATCACAATTATCGATGAGTATTTAGTCTTTCTCAATCTAATTACAAATAGATAAAAAAAAAATCAATTGAATCAAAATAAAGGCGAGCTCTAATAAATCCTAGCATACCAATTACAAAATTGTTTACATGGGTTTAAAGATCAATAATCCTTTGAGAAAAAAATTATAGATTTTCTTATTTAGTTTCAATTTTTTAAATCTTTTTAATAAATGTGTAAACTTATGTAATAATTTTTAAATAAATAAAAAATATACTTATTAATTAAGTAAATTGAGTGAAATCAACCTCTATTCTAAAATTAAGTATATGATTCCAAAATTATATAATGAAGTATATAATGTAAGTGATATCTTAAATTATTGTTCTTTTATCGATAATCAACCACCTCTTTGTATATAAAACACAAGGTCAAATTATACTTACATTCTTTAAGATTTGATCTAATTATATTTATATTTTTGCTATTTTTATAAATATACATTTATCTTATTTATTTTCTTCAAAAGAAGGGAAGGTGAGTGTATGTTTAAAATAGATGAAAATGGAAGTAAGTGTATATGAAAAGAATGTTAATATATAATTTTAAAAATAAAGAAGATCTTAGAGTATAATTTCAATAAACTCTACATGTGATAGGTGAAATTTGCCTAAAATACAATTGGATTTGACCAAAAGATATGAGGAAGTTCGATTTCACATGTTAATGCCTTCATTTTGCTAATTAATCATTTTTTATATAAAATTGTGGAATTTTGTAGTTTCACCTTTGAATTTGAAATAAATAATACTCTCTCGATTTTTTTTATTTGTCACATTTTGAAGAGTTTTTTTTATCCCTTTTTATCTATCACTTTAGAATTTTAATGAAGTATTAAATGTTCTTTTTCTAAATCTACTCTTCTTTTTCATTAATAAATATTTTATCATTTTATATTATTAATTCACTTGCCTTTATTCCTTTACATTTTTCTCTCTATTTTTAACTATCTTAAATTTTATACATAAAATGTAATCTTGTAAAATTTATTAATAATAAACAAATTAAACTACTTTCTTAATATGTGTTAAATTAGTTAATGGTGACATATAAATAAGAACGGAAGGAGTAAATAATAAATTTTTTCGTGTGGCTTTTTATTAAGAAAGCTTTTTCTATGGTTCTACTCGGTGCTTTTTATGAGTGTGTTTATGGTCAAAAATTACAATGCCAATGTAGTTCATCTCTTTTCAAAAGTGTAGGTTGGCTTTACTAACAACATTTTTAGGTCTTTAATATGATATATTCAATGAAGCAAAAGTTATAAATAAATATGCATAAAATTGAAATAAACAAATGCAAAAAAGTATAAAAACAGAGAAATTCAATATAATCTTTATTATAATTATAGAAACCATGCTTAAGAGTATATTGATTAATGTAAGATGGCATAATTTTAAAGCTTGAAACTCTCACTCACTCTCAGCAATAGCATTTTGATCACAAAAAATTGTTAATAAAAATGAAAAAGAAACAACAAAGTGTTGTAGGTAAAACTAGCAAAGTATCAAAGTGCAAAGTGTAAATAATGTTTGAGTGGTAAAATTAGCAATGTGAGCCTTGAATCCTTTGGAATGTGAGTATTTATAAGTGCTAGATGCTAGAAGTTATGTACTACCATGGTTAAGGGTAATTGCTCCCATCTTATTTAGTTAGGCATGTTCTAAGGTTAAGGGAGTTAAGCATGTGTTAACAACCACTTGGAACAAACATGGTCCCATTCTTCATAAATTGCACCTTATTGCCTTCATGGTATCAAACAAATAACTACTTTATATGATTCTATCATAATTTCCCTAAAAAAATAACAAGTGATGTTACTTTAGGTAATGCTCCCTTAATTACCACTAGCAAGATGACTTTTCAAGAAGGTTAAGACTTTCCTTTTTCATAAATTTTCTACTTCTTCCTTACTATTGTTCAAGATTAAGAGACTAGTGTTACCTAAAAAAAATTAATTGCTTTAAGGTTTTCTGTTAGCTTTAAATGCTTAACCCTTCCATCTTCATCATGACCATTAGAAATATATAGTTTCTTACTTCCTCCTTTACTAATCACACAAACCTCTTTCTCATAAGTAGCAATAATTTATTGGCTAAGAATCCTTTTCTTAAACCCATGTTAAACACCATATCAAGGTACTAAGCTCACCAATTGCACTCAAAGGCAATGCTAACAGATTAGCTAAGTAGAAAAACTAATAGAATTATCTTAAACAACAAGGTAATAGCAAGTATGGTAACAATATTGCCCTAAATTCTCATATCACACAACCGGCAAGGTGTAATCATAATTTACTATATAAGTTATAGATAATGGAGTTAACATAAGAAACAAAACTAGTCATCAATGAGTTAAATTTGATACCAATTGCAACTTATTAAAAACAACAATTCATTGTGTTATGATTGTTTATTACTCAATTAAAACTCCTTTGGAACAGGTTGTTAATGGTGTGAGAAATTGGAAAAATCCAATTGGCACCATCATTGATTCATAGTTATCATTTAAATCAATTGCTTGGGATTAAGAAGGATGAATACGACCCTAAAATGCTAAAAAGAGAAACTGGAAACCAAATGAAAACAACTATTTACCTTCATCACTTACACTTAACAAAGACAAATATAAAATTGGAGGAATAAAATGCAACAAGAGTAAGATCCAAGAACTAGAAGGTTGGAGCAGAAATGGGATGAATTAGAAAATAGTACCTTCAACACAGAAAGAAAAGTTTTTGGTTTCGTCTCTGAACTCTTTTAGGAAAAAAAGGGGAAATATAGTTTAACCACTTGTGATATAATTTTATTTGTAATTTACCTATTTGTAATATAAAATTTTAAAAAAAATTCTTCTATGGTTTACATAATTGATACTTTGCCTAACTGTGTTTGTTTTTTGTTCAAATGTAATGAAATCTAGCACATATCTTTCATGTACTCTTCTTCTACATTTATTAATCTAAACTGAAACTCTAAAATTTTAATATATGCTATCTTTCCTTCTATTTTTTTCTTCAGTATCAAACTCCAAAACAAAGTAAATTAAGAATAATGGGTGAAATCAAGAGTAAATTTGGATGAAATTAAATCAAATTAGGGATAATAAAAGAATATGTGATTTGTACATAATAATTTTTCGATATGTTTGGATCAAATCAAAACATAGGTGTGCAAAGTGTCAATTATGCAAATTATAGGTGGACTCTTTTTAATAGTTTATATCACAAGTGAGTAAATTACAAATAGGGTCATGCCATATAGGGATAAAACATATTTTTTTTAAAATAATATTTTAAATAAATTAAAGTTTTAATTAATTGAATTAATTAAATATATATTTTATTTTTAATTCTTATTACTTTACAATTCACACAACAATTTTCTTCATTTTATTTGTTATATTGCATGTTTTTCAAAATTTTTCATTTTTTTCATCTTTACTTCGATTGTTTATAATTTAAATGCTAATATCACTGAGTATAATGTAATATATTTTATTTTTATTAAAACTATAAATATGTTAAAATGTTATTAATATTGATAGTACTAATCAAATTAATTAATTTTATTATTATATTTATTAATTAAAATTAAATATATTATTTATAGTTTCTTGATATTAATTTACAAGTACTTTATTTTAAATTAATTTTACATCAATTAGGATTTTGTTAAAATTGTATAACTCACGCATTATTTTTCTTCTTTTTTTTACTCTATTATATGTTTTTCATTTTTTGTCCACCGTTATGCACAGCTTAAAAGCTAATATCATAAAATAATATAAATATAATATAATGTATTTCTTTGTGAAAATTTTAATTTAATTAAATTACTTCACTACATTTTTTTACACAATGAATTTAAGATGTATTTTTGTAATTTTTTGTTTTGATATTTTTCATAACTTTTTAAAACTTATTCGTTGAATTCATAATTAGGTATTTTTATAGTTAATGCATGATTTTTATTCCATTTTTGCAATTTTTTTCAACAGACTGAAGCAGTAATTTGTAATGTATATAAGTTTTTATCTGCCTATATATGGGATTTTGAATTTTTTTATTTTAGAAGTATCAAATACTTACAATACTATTTTATCATAATAAAATTATAAACTAATACATATGTGATATGTCAAACTATTTTTTTATAATGGTAAAAGTGACTAAATTATTAAATATACATAGACAAAGATCAAGAATTGATATAATGAAAAATACAAAGCTTTCAAGAGATATCAAATATTATATACATTAGTCGTTAATCCGCTTTGCCATATTATCATAATGTAAGGAAGTTTGATTACTCATCTTATCTTCCATGTAATTGAAAAATTAAATATCATAATCAAAAGTAAACAATTACCCTTTCTATAGTATATCTTTTTTATGACTGCAATTAATATATTCAAATTTTAACTAATTTAATTCTTATCACATTATATTAAAAAAATTATGAAAAGCTCATATAACATTTGACACTTGGTAATTTTTTTAATAACCTACGAACTAACTAACCTTAAGCATGAATCAAATTTGAATCTAAAGAGAATCATCTTTGCTCTAAATTTTTTTTTTCGGGGTATTTACTAAAATTGTGATAGGAAATTTGGAAGAATGAGCCGGGGCGACTTATAAATTGCACTTAAATATATTTGTACTCACCCTTGAAGTGAAGTGACGCTTAGGTTAGAACAATTAATAAGGTTTGAATTACGCTATCAGTGATTTTAATGAATCGGACAATTTGTAGTTGTAAGTATTATCATAAGCCTTGAAAAAAGAAGTTGATGTTACTTCAAAACACAACAATATATTTTACTTTTGCAAGTTTTTGTTAAGAGAAAAAATGGAGAAGAATGAGATCTCCACCAGACCACCTAAATGGTTACCCACAATAATATACTAATTAAGGTGCCTATTGCAAATGCCAAGTAATAAAAAAAAGCTAAAGATGAAATAATTTAGAAAATTTGTTGTCATGAATGTGAATAAATAATTAAAATGTAATTAATTTGATTAAAAATGTTATTTATATAAGGATAGTCTAAGATATTACTATATAAATAGATACATAAAAGTCTAAAAAACCTTACTTTATATAACATTTAATTTTAAATATAAATTTATTTCATCCTATTATTACACTCTTCTAAAGATCCATGCATGATAAAAATATTTAGTTAACCTTTGTCCTAAAAGTGCGTGTGGGTGTGTATGTGTATGTATGTATGTATAAATGCATGTTTAAATCTGATAATATATTTTTTTTTATAAACTTTAGTTTCTTTAAAGCTATGCTATGATGTGCCAATAATAATAATAATAATGATAAAAATCCCATCAATACATATTCTTATAACTTATTTATTGAATGTTGCAAATCTTTTTTTGTAAAAATCCTAAAATTTTTGAAAAATTTTAATTCCTAATTATTTAATAAATATTTAAAGGATAATTCTATAAAATTATGAGTACCAGTTAGTACAAATAGAAGATCAAATCTGAACCATTGCATCCTCAATTACATCTGATCCGTTTACACGCAATCACCGACAACTTGTTGAAGTAAGTCTGAAGACGAGAGTAAAAGGCCAAATTTGCCCTTCTATTATTATTATTATTATTTGGAGGAATCAAAGGGTCTGAATATTTTTTGTTTTATATTTTTAAAGAAGTGTTCATAAAAATTTATTTTGAGTTAAAAGAAAACAAATATTAAAAGTATTTAGTATTACAAATAAGAAAATATTTTATATTATTATAAAATTAAATCCACAATAAGAAAATATTTAAAAATTATTTTTATTTTTTATTTTTAAGTTAAATACTTAAAAAATAATTTTAAAAAATTCTGAAAATAATTTTTCAAATACATTCTTTTATTTTTAAAAATAAAAAAAACTGTTTTAAAAAATAATAAACATATAAATCCTTCATCCTTGCAAAGGGCAAAATGCTCATCATCTTTGGGCCGCTCGTAACTCGCTGCAACAAATTCGTCGGCTGAGTCAGCAATTCAGCCCATCTTCAGCGTGAGCACCCATGAGTATCATAATAAAAATTTTAATTATAATTTGAAATGATAAAGTTATAATTTCTATATATTTATTACATTTACACGTGCCAATTTATTCCATTGCTCCTAGTACTGGGCCCACCCATGAGCCATAAATGGCTTATATGGTTCGGCCAGCCATTTATAGATGGACCATACTATGTACAAATTATATGGTCCACTCATGGTAAGTCATAAATATGAATGATGATAAATGTCCATATCAATCTCTTTCTTTTAAAATTTTTAACCCCATAAAAATGGCAATAAAATTATCAACATCCTTTTCACATTAAAAAATGGAAGCAAACTTGAATTTTTCCTGCCAAAAAAATTCAACATTTGATCCACTTGGATTCTTAGCCTATCATTTTTCATTCACATGCACTTCATTTTCCAGCACAGGGGGCTCCTGACACTCAGCTTCTGCAGAACCCAACCAGAACTGTGTTTATTTAGCCCTTTTATTTTTTCCTCTTTTGGGTATATGAGTATATCTCCGTAGAGTAAGATTAAGGAGAGGAATGGACATTTCTCCTTATATTATTTTTTAACAAAAGAAATGATAATTTATTTAACATATATATATATATATATATATATATATATATATATATATATATATATATATATATATATATATATAAAATTTTGAATTCGAACTTTAAATTTGATGGAGAATAAAATCAAAGATAATATTTTAAAATAAAGATTAAGAAATGGATATTAATTTGAGAAAAAATAAAATTTTAAAATAATATTGATATTTTTAATTATATTATTAATAAGGTTAATTCAACAATATTCTTGAATTTTGAAATTCCAATTATTACATTAAGGTTGTTGATTAGATTTACTAAAAAAATAAACAAATATTATCATACAACCATAATTTAATGACTCATAAATTTACTGATCATAATTATTAAATTTTATACTAATAGAGAAAATTAAAATATAATATTTGAAAGAATTATGTAAGTTTATGTTTTAATCTTCATCATACGACCAAGTTTAGTTTTTTAGCAAAGAAAGTTTGAAGTTATAAATATTAAATATCAGACAGGATAATTTGTATTTTTTTCATTTTATTTATTTATTTGGTATAATATTAGAACCCCGAAGCCTACTGGGAATTGGGGAAACCGAAACGGAGTATGTGACAACTGACCTCGGACTCCACAGCACACTTGGTTCAAAAACCAGTTGGGATGGTACAATTCAATTACTTGTGTTGTTGCAAGTATAAATTTTAATATTAATACAGTGAGGATTAGTTCCGGAAATTTCACATTTTTTAAAAAGTGTACATTTTTTAAAATATGTTTTCTAAAAGGTTAATTAATAAAAATGTAATATTTTTATATTTGATTCATTATAAATTCTTTTAGAAATATTTTGTCAAATTCTCGTATATGTTATATTACTATATTTTATTCATATTTAATATTTTTAAAAATTTTAATATTATTTTAAAAATATTTTTATTAAAATTTTTATTATAAAATATAATATAATAAATTATATTTTAAATAAAACTATATAAATAATTAAAAAGTTTAACACATAATAAATTAAATCTTAACATTTAACATCTAAAAATTTATTGAAATATATATATAAATATTTTATACTTTATTATATTTTAATATTTAATGTATTTTATTTTAATAATTGATATATTCTTTATTTAAAATAGAATTTGATTGTTACCCTTGGTGATAATTAGATACTATAATCCTATCTAGAAATAAGTTATGTATAAGTTAGCAGTTTGTTTGTTCTTCTATACTCTCTACCTTTACAACGTATATTTATCATTAGTCACATTATTATTATTATTATTAGATTAATTTTTAAAATAAAGTGAGTGTAATTTATTTAAATTATTATTATTATTATAGTATTAAATATACTTGACATTTCTCTTCTTACAAAATTATAAATTTTCATTGCTAAATCATTTCCATATTGATACTATATTTTACATTATAGTTTTTTCTCTAATATAAAAATATTATTATTTTATATTTTTATATATAAATATATCTTTTTTTTAAAAAAAATCCAAGCTTATTGTATTATTCTTTAAAGAAAGAAATCATATATATATATAAATATATTAAAATAATCTTTCAAATGTTAGAAATAATCATAAAAAAATTACAGTTAAAAAATTAATATCATTGTATTTTTTAATAATAAAAATATTTTAAAAATAAAATAATAATTATTTCCAAATTTAAATTAAAAATTATTTAATAAAATGGTAAATAAGAGTAAAAATTAAATGTAAGAATAATTTTATCCTTTTATTTTAGTATGAATATTCTTATCTTATAGAAATTTAAGATATCTACCTCTCTTTATGGAAATATTTTAGGGAATATTAGATTGTAATATCTTTAGGTATTTTTTTTAAACATTGAATATAATATTTTCTTAAAACATTTCTACGAATGTTAAAAATATTTCGAGAGTCAAACGCTGCCTAAGAGTTTTAGCCTTAATTATCTATATGATAAATTTTAATTAAGATAAATTCATGTTACAATAATATTAGATGTCCCCCTTCCCCCCATCACAGAATAATATTAAATTTCTTACGACTCAATTATCAAATGCAATTAAAAGTCTTAGTCTCAATTATCTATACGATGACTTTTAATTAAGATAAATGAGTTTTACAAATATTAAATATCCTTGTCCCTTTAATAATATTAGCTACATAGTGCTAAAGTAATATGATTAAGGGTTTTTCTAACCTATGTATCTGGTATATAGGATAATAATTAATTAATGCTCGTGTCAATTAAGTTTTTTCTCGTAAAAATGATAATAATTAATAAAATAATTTACTTTTTTTTCATAAAAATAAATTATAATTAATTATTTTATTAATTAGTATCACTTTTACGAGAAAAAATTTAGTTAGCATGAGCATTAATTAACCCTTATCCTATGCATGGAATGTATATGTTAGAAAAATCCTATGATTAACAGGAGAGTGATGTTATCTAAGCTGAGAGTTTGCAGAAATCAATGCAACCCTTATATTTATTAAGCAGTAGTTTATAGGTAGCAAATCAACTAACAATACATACAATTATGATTCATTAATATAGTTGATATGCATAGTTTTGTAATAATTTATTATTTTTTATATATATGAATCATCTATATTTATATCATTAAATATTAAATTGAATAAATTATATGATAAAAAATTTTATATACTCTAATTAGAATATAAATTTTTACTCTCAATTAATGGAAAGAAACTACTTATAATTTTTAATACATATAAATTTTATAAAATTGATAATTAACATCTCTTCATTAGAAACCATGAACAATGCTTGAAAATTGGAAATTAAAATTTCTAATAGGATACTTCCAGTTATTTCATTATCAAATTTTTTGAGTAATTAACACACTCGAGCGATACTCTCAATAATTGATACAAACCGTCCATATATTTTCTATTTGTATTTAAGTGGCAAACGACAAAAGGAAAAATAGGTCTCTTCATGAAATTATTTTGGTTTAAGAGGTTAATGATGAGTTGCTTGTTTGTCACTGCATAAACCACCAATAGATTATTGGTCATGGGTCCTTATAAAATTTTACAATAAAATGAAAATAAAGATTAAATTCAAAATTTTAACCAATAGGATTCTAAATTAGAAATTGAGTGAATCTATGACAAATAACAAAGTAATTTAACCTACTACAATTATGGCTTTTACGAGCGAATTTACAACTTTCGTAGTTTAAGTTCCAAACTGTTATAAAAACCGCAAACTTACAATTTTTTTTTGGGCAATATATTATTATCTACTTTTTGTTATAATTGCAAAAAATATAAGATATCAAAAATCCATCTTGCAATGGTTTTATTGTTCACTATAATTATTTAGGGAGCCATGGAATGTATAATTCAGTATTAAAATTTTTGCTTAAATCACACAACATACAATATATAATATTTAAATTTAATCTACTATTAGTATAAATTAACTTTACACTATCATTTATTGATATATTGTTATGTTAATAAAAATTACTAAAATTTATTTATTATTGTTAAAAATTATTATTAATTATTAAATTTTAATGACATATCTTTTCTCATTTAATGTTAGTGTAAAATATTTTACATTAACAATTGATCAAATTTAAACTCATATATACATGAAATATATCAAGTGAAAGATATATTTTATTATGTGAGAAATAAAATGAATAGATTATGATTATTAGATATTACATTGATGATTAGAATTAAAATATAATTGGAATTCATATAATCACTTAAAAAATCATATAATTACTTAAAAAAGAATGGTATTGTATCTCCTAGAAGAGTGTGCTTAAGGTTGGATTCGGAAGGACCAGAATCTTCTAAAGTATTAAAAGTATTTTAAAGAAAAAAGAGTTTCATCACATCTATTGATCCCAAAATCAATGATTCATGATTTTTTTCATTTAAAAAATTGTAAGTTATTGATTTTGGGACTAATAAATTTGATATCTCTAAAGTGCTTTTTGCACTTTAGAAGATCCCGAACCAAGTTGGGAAAATATATCAATAGCAAGATTAAACTTTCTGCAACATTACACTTGACATCTAATGACAATGAAGTCTTGCTTCAATTTTCGGCACCTATTCGGCAATTACTTTTCAAGGTGTTTAACATTTTGCTTAAAAAATAATATAATTTTAATTATTTAATATTAAATTTAATAATCATGATTTATTCTCCTTATATAAAAGTATCTCTTTCATTTAATATAACCTGTGTGTCTGTGTATATATTGTGTGCAAAATATTGCAACAAACTACGCGTGTGCGAACAACTAGTTAGCCATCTTACATGATGAAAACAAGAGGGTGGTTTTAACTATGATGCCCAGCTTAAATCATGTCAAGGGACAGAGCAAAACTGCCAAGTGCTTTTTAAAATGCAGAGAAGACAAACTTCTTGAGTAATTATACTTTGACCTCCTATAATGTTTTATTTTCATCGTTGGACTAGTTTTTTTATTAAGATTTATGTTTTTATTTGATTCATTTGCATTAAAATTTGAAAAAAAAATCAATTTAGTAATTAAATTACTCAACTTCATAAGAGTTTATATTTTCTATAGAATTATTCCAACTTTCTTTCATTAGTGACAGCCTAATAAATATATCATTTTTTTAAATTAAAAGAGAGAAAGAGGTGGGGTTATCAATTTTGCCATCCTGGAGAAAAAATGATCCATATTTTCATGGGATAAGAACAACAAAAAATTAGTTACAGCAAATATAAAATTAACATAAAAAAAATTATACATTGAATACTACTATTGCCGATAATAATAATATTCTAAAAATAAAATAGATTATTACAATAAAAAATTAAATAAAAGAAGCATAATTTTGTAATTAGAAACAAAATTTTCTATGATCTTCAAATCAATTCTATTGTTCAGTATAATTACCAAGTCCTACAACTATAGGTTATTTAATAATATTAGCGTATGAAATTTAAATTTTATTCATTGGCAACGTAAAATATCTTACACTATCATTGAAGAAAAATATTTTATTAAAAATAATAGTAATTAAGAATTTTTAATTAATAGTAAAGGGATTTTAACAATTTTTTCATTAATATGACAATATATTATTGAGTGATAGTATAAAATTAATTTATACTAATAGTAAATTAAATTTAAATCTTGCAATATAAACTATTGATAACATATAAGTGAATATTAAAAAAATAATAACAATAAGTGAAACAACATGTGAATTGTAAAATCTCGATAAAATTTTAATTAATTTCTATAATCTTAAATATAATTATTAAAAAATAATATCAAGATATGATGAATTTTAAATAAATAAATTTGACTTTAATTTTGAAATATTTTATTAAACAATATAATATATAATTAATTGTTTAAACTAAAAATTTATATATTAAATTTTTAAACTTATGTAAATTTTAAAAAAAGTCAAATTTATCATTTTATATATATGCTGCTTTGAAATATTAGTGCTTAGGTGATAAATAGTAGTAGGAGACATAAAAAAAGAAATATGAAATAACTTATAAATAGAAAAAAGAGACAATTGGTGAGTTATACAATAATAAAAAAGTTAAAAATAGAAAATATATGTATAATTCTTAGTAATAATAGTGTCCAAACCATAAATAACATAATTGATAATAAAAAAAGAAAAGAGATAAGATAGACAATGAAGCAAATAAAATGAAGAACATATGAGTCTTATGTTAAGTATATAAGAGATAAAAATAGAAAATATAATTAGATAATCATATTAAAATAAATCTTTAATTTATTTAAAATATTCTTATAATAAAAATGAGATATATTGTGTTGTATCTATTCTAATTAATGATATTAGCATTTAGACCATAAATAATAAAAGTGAAACATTAAAAAAATAATAAAGTTGTTAAAAAAGTGATGCATTGTGTAAATTTACAAGCTTATGCCTTATTTGGCACATCATATAATATAGTATAATGATTATTTGATAATATAGTATAATATTGTATAGGATAAGGTAGTATACTTTACAATGTTTAGTCTATAACAATACAAGATGAAAATTTATATAAAATTATCCTATCTTTTATTTGTTGTCATATTTTATAAGAATGTATACATTTAAAAAATAAATAATTTGTAAAATACTTTGACATATATGAGAGGGGAGAGAGAAATAAAAAGAAATTTTTTTCATAAATTAGAGAAATTGTTTTTTTTATAAATGAGGGAAATAAAAACATAGACTTTTTTTCTAATTTTAACAATTTTATATTTATTTTATACTATACTACTAGCCCTTATCCTTTCTTTATAAGAGTTGATAGTCTTATACAAAACATATAAAAAAAATTTAAATAAGTTATACAAGTCATTTGAAATCTTCAAAAAATTTAAATATTATATAGTCTATCTTATACTACCAAATCTTATGACGATGTTAAATAAAATCTTAAATGGTAGGTTTATGCGGGAAAATGAATTTCATTATGATCTAATAAATTGATGCATCACATTAAAGAAATAATATAATAGTGGGAAATAGAACATTCTTTTAGTCATATAGATATAGAAGAAAGAAATAAAGGAACAAATTGTATTTATAATAAAATTAAATTTATCATATTATATATATACTATTTTAACATAAAATTCGCAAATAATAGTAATGGATATGAAAAAAGTTAAGAAAAGAGAAGGCAAACATACAATAGAGCAAATATAAAGAAGAGATATAATGATTGAAGCGAAAAGTTATATAAGAGTTAAAAATTGAATATATATATATAGTTTAGTCATTTAATTAAATTAAATATTTTGACTAATTTGAAGTTTTTTATAATAAAAATATAATATATATTTTTTAATAATATTTAAATTTAAATATAAAAAATAGAACTAACATAAATAAAAAATATAATAAAGTAAATAAAATAGTGGATAAAATAATATAAGAAATAAAAATAAAATATATAGTTATGTAATTCAATTAAATTAAAATTTAACTTATTTAAAATATTTTTATAAGAAAAATAAAATATATCATATTATAATATATTATTTAGTAATATTGATATTTGAGATATAAATAATAGGAAAGGGTATAAAACTATGCAATAATATAGATGAAAAAGAAATAATATGTATATAATATAATAAAGTAATAGAAAAATAAAAAGAAGAGAATTTATTAAAAAAGAATAAATGCATGAATAAAATAGTAAAAAAGAAGAAGAATAGGGATTTTTTTATGGGAAAATAAAAACTACAAAAGTTTAGAGGTTGACACGTGTTTAATTTGGATAAAAAAACGAAACCCTATTTCAATGATACGACGACGATGATGATGTTGAATTGATATGATATTGATTCATGATAATGATGATATTAATATTGATTTTAAGATAAGATTTTAATTTTTCTAGACAAATTGTGCTCATATGCTCTATTCTCTGACATTTATGTAATTTATACTTGTATCCCTTTATATATTTTCATAAATATATACTTCCATTCACTTTCTCTTTTATTTTGTTTTGAATATACATTCATCTCCCCATATTTCAAAAAATAAAATAAAAATAAAAGAGTTGAGTATATATTAATTCTAAAAATAAAAGTATGTACACTGGTTAAATTTATGTAACTTGACTTTTTATTGATTCTTATCTTCCTCTTCCCAAACAGTCTCCATTGGTTTGATCTTTCTAAGATGTCTTTTTATTAGGATTAAGTGTGTCCAAATTACTTCACATCACACCAATTAATGAGAACAATTATACAGGGACAAGCAACATAACCAACACATCCTAATGACCCATTACACTCTTATCATCTTTTGGAATGGGAGCATCATCACCAGTTCTCAGACAATCAAAATCCAAGGAATCCTGCTTTCAAAGAAAACAACAACCAAGTAATCATAATTAAGAGCGACACTTCAACATAGGGATCATCAAACATACACTAATAGTGCCATGCATCATTGCATTTAATGATTTAAATTTATAAATTTATATAATATTATGTAAGTTGAATGAAATTTAATAATTTAAATAAAATTTGATAGTTTAATTTTATTGATGTGTAATAAAGTCATGTATTTTAATTTTTTTTCTTTTTTCCTTCAAGATATGAAAATGCTAGCTCTCTTACTATATATTACAAAAGTTTCACATGTTTTGCTGCGGTACACCATTAGAAAAAACACCAGCTTTTATGAGAGTGCATCGTAGAAGTTATAAAATTTGTAATCTTTTATATGATGTTTGCTAAGGTATTCGAAGGGATTTGATATTCGGAGTGGTATGATAAAATATAGGTTATTAAATGAAATTACAAAAATTTTAATAATGATTTAGTAATCTCATCCAATGACTTATATTTTGTTACAGCACTCCAAGTACCAAATTCCTAAGATTACTTTAGAATTCACCCTTATATATATATATATATATATATATATATATATATATATATATATATATATATATAAAGTGTAATATATATAGAGAGAGAGTTATAATTTCATTGTTTAAAAGTACAATAAAATTTTTTAGAGTTTAATGAAAAAGTTATATTTAACTTTTAATTAAAGAAATTATAAAAATGCTAATCGATACCAATTTTTCAAAGGTGCATTGAAGCACAATTCAAATTTCGCATTTATTATTGAAGTTGTGCAACCTTTTTCTGGTAGACAAAAAGGACTAGACACCAACTCAAAAACAAATAAAACAGAACAAAAATTCAAAATTAGCTGCACTCGACGGTCCTAGGAAAGGAAATACCAGTAATATCATCCCTTAAACTGGATCAGATGGTGGCAGGTTGTCAGGTTGAAAAGATGCAATTTAATTGTTTGTAATTATCGAGATGAAGTTATGGACTTGGCCAATATAATTAGTTCGTTAACAAGCGTCTTGCACTTGTATAATTAACATCGTTTAAGGGTCGTTTAGCATGGAATTTTTTATAATTTATTTCATTTTATATTATTTCAATAGAAGTTATTTTAATTATATTTATAAATAAATTTTATTATTTAAAGTTTTTATTAAAATAATAATTTCAATTCATTTATAAATAAATTATTTTATTTGAATTGTATTAAAAATGTATAAATTTTAATTAAAAATAAATTTTGGTAGTATTATAATAAATATAATATTAAAATAATAAATATTTTATGTAATATATATTTTAAATAAAATAAAATAAAATATTTATTAAATTTGATAAATTTCATAATAATATAAATATAATTAAAATAAAAATTACAAATAAAATAAATTTTTTACTTAAAATTAAATATTATTTTAAAAAATTATTTATTTAAAAATAAAATAAAATATTATTTTTAATTATACTAAATAATATATAAAATTATATTTAAATATTACTACTCACACAATCCCTTCACATAATTTTTGATGATGTAAACAGTAAGTTTTTTAGAATATTATTAGTCCGTATTTACCTTAGATTATTATCTATCTCCCCAGTTATTAGTTTCCCTTTCCTTCAAAAAGCAATGAAAAGAAAATTGTAATGCAGAAAGCTCCCTGACAAAGCAACAAAAATCATATCAATCATGGAGCTGTAAGATGAGATTTCACTTCCGTTGGCCAAAAGGGGATGTCACATCCGTTTGAGTGGGAACACAAATGGGCCCTTAATTTAATTTTACCTTTTTGTAGAAAAGCTTTCAGGTTAAGGTTTCTCAATATGCTCTTGAGGGGAAAATTAGGAAGAAAAAAGTGAGCAAAAGGAAAAGAAGTTCTTATAATGTCTTTCTAATAATATCCAATGAAGCACTTTTTCTTGTGTAGGATTGAAATTTTAAGGATTATACAACTTATATTACTTTAGTTTTTGTGGTAAATAAAAGGTTTAAGATTATAATAACTAATTATTTTAATTAAAATTTAGAATATTCTATCATTATTTTAAATTTAAAATTTATAATAATATACATATCATTGAACTCCTTAAAATCACTAAATTTAACTAAGTAAAAATAATAATCATAACGATCAATTTTAATATTATTTTATTTACAAAAAGGAAATGAACTGAAATGTCCAATATAATTTTTATATTATTTTTATGATGGGAATAATTAGCTGTCAAAGGAATATGTCTTCACCAACTAGAGGAATATATGTGTGTTAGCGTTCCCTAATTAGAGGAATATGTGGGTGTGAACCGCATCAAATAGAAGCATCATTCTTATATGAAATTGAGGGAAGTCAATTCAACCTTCCTTCACTTATATATATATATATATAAACCATTTTATATTATGCTGAAACATAAATTAAACTTCAATTAGAAAAACTAAGTAGGGAAAATATCAGAAAATTCTTGATATTTTTATTAAGCAAGGATTTTAATACCATACTACAATCAAATATATTATTTATCCAAAAATTTTGAAATGTTAAAGAAAAAGCCATGAATAGTTTTGACTATACATAGGGTTATACATCCAAATATATATTTGAAATTATTTTATGCTTTTTTATAGCTTTTTAAAGTTGCTAGTCATAACTTTATACAAAAATGAGAAATCTTTGAAAGTTTTTTTTTTTTAATTCTGATTAGTGTAATTGTAACTTTTTTTCACTTATTTACACAAAATTTGTATAAAATATTAATTTTTAAACATAATTATAAATTATATATATAAATTCATAGTTTTTATACCAAATCATTGTAAAAGCATGTAATTTTTTTTTTATGACGTGTATGCATACACGCAAAGGTTAAAATTGGTGGGACCACAAGGAGCCAAAAGATCGAAACCCTAAAACGACAAAAGCACCCATGCATGTGAAATGCATGTGTACGGCTCTTTTTATTAATAAAATAATAATTACTTCGGTCCCATAAAAATATGGAATAACAAATAGACATTGGGGAAAGCATGTGCAAACAAAAACAAATGAAAAGGCAATAAAATATATTCAAGTCAACCAATAATCAAGTATCCCCCTTTAAAATTATGTAAAAATAATTTCAAAAGAATTCAGATAACACAATTACAAAATTCTTAAAATTTTAGAGGTGAAAGCCCCTTTATGCCCCTATGCTCCGCCACTGCAGGTGTCGTCCACCTACTTAACATTCTTTTCCATGGAATACTATGTTTTAGTTTTAGCGTTAATATTATATAATACAAAACTTTGCTGGCTGAGATGGTTTTAATAATCTTCACTCCCGTCAAAAGGAACTTTTAGTCGCAAAAGTATAAGTTATCACATATTATATTACATATATATTAAATTTGTTATATATTATATATATTAAATTTAGAAAAATTCTAAATTTTAGCGCCGGTAATTATTATTCAGCAGGTGAGGTTGTGACGTTTGATTTACTGAATTATATATTTACATGAAGAATATGATTCTTTAAAATATAAATTTAGTAAGTATTATATTGTTATATTTGATTTAATGATATAGATTTATAAAAATAGTATAATATTCATTGTTTTAACCAATTTGAATATTTTAAAATTATAGTTATAATATTTAAAATATTTCTATTGAAAATTAAGTATTTAATATGAAAAAATTAACAAATTAATATTAGTACACATTGTTAATGATAATAGATATCAGCAATAGAGTTGGACAGCAGGAAATTATGTTCCATAGTAGTGTGTATGACAAATAATAATCAATAGTAATAAATAAAGATAAATAATGATAAATAATTATGGGTAATGATGAATGAGAATGGATATAAATTTACTGATAATAGATATTGATGATGAATTTTTCTAATATTACTAAAATAATATCACCTTAGCAAAATATTGAATATCCAACTCCTCTGCGATGTTTTAGATAAACATTGGGTAAAAAACGCCACCTTTTGAATAAGCAATGATTTTCATCTTTGAAGCATGATAGAAATACAGTAAAACTGTTTTGTATTTCCGCTAATTTATAGTTTTTTTTTTTTGGAAAAAGATGTGATCATTATTTTTCTATGTAGTTTAAAATTTTAATTTTCAAACAAATGATTATTTTGAATCACACATAACTGCATAATGTATTCATCAAGTTAATGTTATTTTTATGCATTTTATAATTTTATTTTAGAATAAATAAAAATATTTTTATTTATTATATAACAACTATTTAAATAAATAATATAAATTAATGTAAATGCAAAATAAAGATAAAATTATCAATTTTATCCTTGAAATTCTATAGTACTAGTAAAATAATTCCTAAATTATATTAAGTTGTAGTTTTGTTTTTAAATAATAATATATACATACAATTTCATTCTTCTGTACTTATTTATATAAAGAAATTCAACCCTAAATAATATGACTGAAAAATAAAATTGTATATATAAATTATTATTAAAAGAAAAATTATAATTAAAATTTTATATAAGTCAAAAAGCATCTTATCAATATCTTATTATTTTAAACAAGAAATTAATATTTTTTATAAATAATAAAATTGATAATTTTATTCAAAATAAAATATCGAAACTGTGCACGAAATTTAAAGCAGACAGGCTGATAAATACAGCTGACATTAGAATAGTTTGTGAGGAATGACGAACCCATGAGGTACTGGGTTCTGATATCACGTAGGAGAATGAGCAGTCATTGGACCCATACATTTTATAATTTTACTAGGTGTCGATCGTCCGTTGCAGAAATAAATATTTATTTTAATAATATAATATTATAATTATATATTAATTATTGATGAAGAAAAATAACTAAAAAATTGATTAATATTTAGTTAATAATTTTAAGAGAGAAATTATTTTTCACTAATTTTGTTCAACTCTAAGTAGGTAATTAATTTTGAATTTAAATATTACATTAATTAGATATTATTTTTAATATAATTATTATCATTAATATTATTATTTAATAACATGATTTATAATAAAAATAAATTTTTTAATGACAATATATCTTTAATTTACCACCTTACGGTATAAAATAAAATTTTGAAAGTAGTAATTTTATATTACACATGAATATTTATTTTAATAGTATAATGTAAATAATATTAGATGAAAAATTAATTAATATATAGCCAATAATTTTAAGGAAACAAGTTATCACTTCATTCATTTTGCTTAACCATTCAATAAATAATTGATTTGGAATTTATTTTACCAAAAAATTTGATTTTCAATCCAAACATTACATTAATTAGATATCATTTTTTAAGATAATTATTATCATCAATATTAATATTTAATAATATAATTTATGATAAAAATTATTTTTTGTAATAATAATGTAATATATTTTTATTTACCAGTTTACAATATAAAATAAACTTTTGAAAACAAACTTTTTGAGAGTAATAATTTTATATTATAAATAGGTCATTAAAATCCATAAATCATGATATATATGTTAACTAAAATTTAATATTTTGATATTAAATATTTTATATTTTTTTAATTTACATGAAAAAGAGAAATAACTTTTGACTAAAAAATACCAATGACCGGTTTATATTTAATATTTGCATTATAATCAAGTCTCTTTCTTGGAATATAATAAAAAATATAAAAGAGTAAATAAATAGAGAGAGTGCAATAGGTATCAAAATAATAACTTTGAAATGACTAAAAGTGGAGAACGAAAGAAAACAAAATATAAATATAATATAGGAAGATTTTTATGAGGAGAAAATAAATAAATAGTTATAAATTCTAGTGATAAATAGAGATTCAAATTTAAATTTTTGTTAGGAATTGATTTAATATTGTAAGGATAAATATTTTTATTTCATAATTTATCTTTTAGTGAAGAAGAAATGATAAATTTAATTTTTATTAAAAATAATAAATTAATATATAATAAATTATAAGAATAATATTTATTATAATAAAATTTAAAAAATATCACGACTAATATATAATATATGGGTATAGATTTTAGAATAAATAAAAATATTTTTTATTTATAAGGATGGCTAATCTTTGCATCCTTTCATTCTAATCAGATGAAGAAACTATATTATTAATTTAATAATAATAAAATAATAAAAATATTAAAATTAATTTATTACCACTAATAATTTTTTAAATTAATGAATGCTTTTATTCAAGATAAGACATAATATATAGAGTTGAATTAAATATTTTAAATTTATATTTTTATAAAAAAAATTAATTACTTTTAACTAAAGTGTTAATTTTTAAAATTAAGAATAATATTTATCTATGTTTATTTATTACATAAAAATTATTTAAATAAAAAATCTTGCTAACTATTGGCTCTGATCGATAGACAAAAGGGAGTTATTAGGAATTGATTAATAACAATATAATTAATGTTAAAATTTTATTAAATTTTTTTATTTTTATCTTTATGAATATAATTAATCAAAAATATTTTAATATTAATTATTTTACTATAAATTAGAGTCTAACATTTGGCATTGTCTTAAATAAATGATTGATAAATAATAAATAAAAATAATATAAATTTATGTAAAATTAGAATCTGTCTAGCTATACAAATGTTCCATGCTTTTTTTCTATACCTGACCCTCCCTCTTTGCTTTACCAAGTGTCAAGCATGCACATTTTATTTCTTTTTCCTTCTTTTTAATTTTTTCCCTTTCCATTAATATAAAATATTAATTAAAAGAGTATAAGATATAATTTAATTTTATAAATTATAATAAGTTAAAATTTTAATCTAATGGTATTAACTATCTATATATACATTTTTTACTTTTTATCATTTTATACTTTATATATTATTTTTCTTCATTTTATTTGCTCAACTAGATATTTTTTTTTCACATCCGTAAATATTATTTACATAAGATGCACTTTATTTTTCTTTTTATAAAATATTTTAACTAAATTAAGAATTTAATTGAATCAAATGATTTATACATATTATTAACTCTTAGAATACATTATCTTACAACTCATTCATTGTTTTTATTCTTTTTATTGTTCATTTTCTTTTTTCATGGTCATTAATTTTTCAAATATTTTTATTTTGCCCATAATTTCTCACTTTAATTTTTATAACTTACTAAAATTATTTGAATAATTTATTTTTGATATTTGGCTATACATTTGAAATTCTTACAATTAATAATTCAAATTAAAATGAACTCGAAATTCACTACCTAATTACTGTAACATATTTATTTATATTAACATCTCATATTTTATATATTTATATACCTCAATCATCTAGCTTCTCTCCAATGTTTTAAATTACGTTATAATTAAATATTTTTTTAAATAAAATTTCTATTCTATTTCATTAAAATATATTATTCAGTTTTTTTTTCAATCACATCGAAGATCTTAATTAAATTGTCCTCCTCCTAATTACATAATATGTAGATATTCAAAATTATTGTTAATCATTAATTTTACAATTATTTTTTAGTTTTACTCATAATATTTCTCACGTAAGTATATGTTTGTCCTGAAATTACTTGAATAATTTATTTTTTTACCAATATATACCATTGGTATTTGACAGGAACTTATTTATTCTATTTTTTATTTTGATTATACTTTTACCATTAAATAATTTTATTATTATGATTTAAATTGATTTTAGAGTTTAACTATAACTTCAAATATATTTAAAATATTTTTATAATCAACATACATATGAATTTCTCTCCCCCCAATGTCACAAATCCACTTTTGTTTTTTTCTTTCTTTCTTATTTTCCCATTCATTCGTGCAAACCCCTCCTTCCATTTATATATTTTTTATTTTCATTTTTTAAATTTTAACCCTTTATTCTTTTAAATTTTATATTATCTTATAATTTACACATTATTTTCCTTTTTATTTATAATATTACATATTCTTATGAATAAAACTTAAATAAAATTCCTTGGATGTTTGCCATGATATTCTCCATTCAAATTCTGCCATACGTATTTATTGCTTTATTATAATTACAATATTAACAATGATTGTAATTATCAAATTAAAGTTATTAATAATTAATAGAATAATTAATATAAATATTATAATATCATTGGAGAACCTTACAGCAAACAACTAAAAATTTTTATCTAAATTTAACCCATCTTTTACCACTCTTATTATTCACATACCAACTATCTCACTGTTAAAATATAATTTTACATTTTTCCCACATGGTAGCTTTCTAATAACCTCTTACCTTACTAATCTTCTATCTTTTTTTTTTTTTTAACTTTTGCTTTTTATTTCTATTATACTAAAAATTTGGAGAGTTGATTAAGCATTTTTTATTTTTATTATATTTCATTTTTATAGATTGACCCATTCGCAGGCGCTCCTCCATTTGCATAGAAGCCTATTTTACTTAAAAAGATTAAAATTTTTAATTTTGTTATTAATCATTAATTTTAAATATAATTTACATCATTTAATCTTTATTGCTAATAAATATTTAAATTATACAAAGAAGTTCCTAATAAAATGATACAAATTGAACTTTATAAAAACTACCTGCATTATTAATAAATAAATATAATTAAATGAGACATAATTTAAAATAAAATATTTTCATGAAATTAGAAATATCTGACTGCCAGCATTAATAAAAAAAAGCTAATCAAAGATATAATTATAAATACATCATTATTTAATAATAATATTTAAAGAGTAATTTTTCAATTTTTTCTAGATAATTGAAGTCTTTGACAACATTGAAATTTGAAACCTCTCCATCGATGTCAATATATTAAGATGAATTTTATGGTTTTTAAAATCCAAAATGATGTAATAATTTAAAAAATTATCAATTAAAATTATTTGATTATATTTATTAAAAAAACAAACAATTTTATCTAAATAATTTTAATTTAATTATTTCAAAATTTATCAAGTTACTACGGATTTTGAAATCTTAGAAATATCATAGTCAGCACCACATATTAAAACATTATTGATTTCGTACCTTTGGTCACAAAATTTGATAAAATAAATTAAGAAATCTATTTTTTAAATAAAAAGTGGATATCAAATTATTTAGGAAACTGTTTAGGAAGAGAGAATTAACAGGAAGTTACGCCCATTTATGAACGGAGGTTATGAAACTTTCATGTAAGTTGGAGAATTGATGATTTATTTGTCGTCAAATGCTTAAAAGATGTCTATAAAATATTTGATATTTTAGGTAAAATAAAAGTGGATATCAAATCTACCAATGGCCTTTATATAGTAATAATGTATAGATGATCTTTGTTTTTAATCATATAAAATATTTTATTCAAAATTTTCCCTTTAAGCACTTGAAAATTTTATATAAATTTCTCTAATCACACAAAGTAGAAACAATTCATTTTGAATCCATTAATTTTATAAATATTTCATCAATTTCCCATAAATTTTCACTATGTTTGCTTAACTTTCTAAAAATACTTGAATAATTTATTTTTTATATTTGATTGGGCATTTAAAATTCCTAAATTATCAGTTTAATAAATTGAGTATTTATAATTATGACTAACCACTAATTTTGTAAATATTTTTCTCTTTGATTTATGTAACTCCCTAAAATTAAGTGAATAATTTTATTTTATTTTTTGCCAATATATACTATTTGTAATGGACTAAGAATTTTAAAATTTTAAATTAACTAACAATATTCAATTAAATGTAGTGCAGCAAAAACTGTATATCTTTTGAAATTTTAATTATTTCATTTTTTATTTTAAATAATTTTTAATCTTTACATAATTTTAATAATATGATGTAACTTGATTTTAGAATTCGCACTTTAACTTCAATTTATATATTAAAATTTAACCTTTAAAATTTGTTAAAAAAATTAAAATATTTTGAGCTAATGTTATTGGAAGCTCGGCCTCCTCAAAACTCAAGTGTTTTCATCTTTAAATTATTTTTAATAATTTTAATTCATATATTCTAAAATTTAAAGAAAAACAATTTAATAATAGAAATATTTAAATTTTTAAGAAGTTGAACTTCTCTTAATATTATTCTTATATATTTAAGTTGGTATTATAAAATGGTTTTTTAGTGTTATTTATCATTTGATAATTTTTTATATAAAATTAAAAAAAATTGTCTATAAAATTATATCTATGTAATTGTTTATTCAGTCTTGCGCTGCACAGGTCTAAACTCTAGTTTAGTTTATTTACTTAAAGCGTGTGCTGCCCTCCTCACGTGTCACCTCATCATTCCCTGTTTTCTGCGCGAAACTCCACGTCCCGCCCTCGCCCTCCCGCCTCCCATTTTCTATTTTCTTTATATAATTAGGTAGAATATTTGTGTAATATTGTGGTTAAAAATTTACTTCCATATAAATTAAATATTTATTTCTATAGATGAATTTTATTCTACAAAAAATGTTATAAATATGTCAAAATTTAATTTTTCATATTTATTATACTATTATACCCTTATTTTTTAAAATAATATTTTTTTTGATAAATTGCAGATAACAATTTTTTAATATATACATTGCTTTTTATTAAATAAAAGTACATAAAAACAAATATTTTATTATATGTAGCATTCTTCATAAGTTTTTTATAATTTGAATTCATAAATAAATAAATGTCTTCAACATAAAAAGAGTTATAATAGAAAGTAAATAGAAACTAAATAAATGATGACTTCTACAATTTATTTTACTCCTAATATTTTATTTATAAATTATACTTGAAGAAGAATTGAATTTAAAAAGAGTCCTCCAATACATGTTAAAAGGCAATTACAATGTTGATATATATATATATATATATATATATATATATATATATATATATATATATATATATATATATATATATATATATATCGTTGGAGTGAACTTCTATTTTTAAAAAGATTATATATAATGAAATATGGTCTCAATTTTAAATCATTTAAGTCATATTTAATTTAAAAAGAAAATTTCTCTAAAAAGATGGTTGTTATAAAGATGTGAATGAGAATTTATACACAAACTCAATCTAATAATGTTTTCAGTTATTTTTGTGTGTTTCTAAAATTGCTTATGAATTTTTTGAGTAACTATATCATATAACAAAATATGATTTGCATTTATATTTAAATATAAGAGTATTATACTTACTTTATATGTTAAAAAATAAAACATGAAAAATAAATAACAACTACAAACACGTTAGATAATTACAAATATTTAGACAGAAATTTTAGTAGTAATAAAACTAATAAAAAAAAGAAAGAATATATGGTAGCTGCCAAACACAAATAGTGAAGTTTCCTTGAAAAGTTTTGCTTTGAAAGATCTCTTAGAAGCTTTACAATGAACATTAAAAAAATATTAGATTTAAATTTTAATATTTTAAAAATTAAAAAAAAGAAAAAGAAATAAAACTTAATCTAAACTTTTGAATACTTTGGTTAAAAAGTGAAATTTGATTTATTTTGTAAGATATTTTAATTAAAAGTTAATTAATAAAATATATATCAAAATTTGACAAATCCCATATTGATTATAACAAATTTAATATGAAATATGACATATAAAAATTAGTATAAAAATATTAATAAAATTAAAACAAATAAATTTTATTTTGTTTTTAAATGTTATATCAAAAAATAGGTAAAAATTAATTAATTCAATTTATATTTTAGATATCAAAATTTTAGTCTATTTAAAATATTTTATAATAAAAATAAAATATATCATGTTATATTTATATATTTAGTGATATTAGTATCTAAATTGTAAAAAATAAGAGTGGACATAAAAAAAAAAAGAAACCTGTAGTGGAATAAATAAATAAAAAAAGAGAAATGGTGTGTCTACTATAAATTCCTGACAAAATTTCTTTTTATGTGTATTTAATTTGTAATATATCACTTGAAAATTGATATAAAAATCATTGACAAGTTTAAATTAAATGTTTGAAATTTTTAAATAAATAATTTTAATTTTACATATTTTACTAAAAATAGAAAAAGTAAAAAATTCATTCAATTAGTATTTTGCATATTAAAATTTATTAAAAAATAGAATGCATAAATAATTAAATGAATAAATACTTTCGGTATATAAACCTTAACTTATTTAGAATCTTTTATAATGAAAATAAAATATATGTCATATTATATTTATACCATTTAGTAATTTTAATATTTAAAATGTAAATAATAGGAGTAAATAAAAAATATGTAATAAAATAAATAAAAAATAATGCATGAATTATAAAATAACAAAATTCAAAGATAGAATTTATAGTATGTTACTTTAATTAAATAAAACCATTAACTTATAAAAAAATTTATAATAAAAATATATCATATTACATTTTTACTACTCAGTAATATTTTATTTAAACTTTAAGTACCAAGAGTGAACAATAAAGAAAAAAAAAAGAAATCATATAATAGAATGGATAAGAAGAGGGAAAATAATGTGTAAACCATAAAACCTTAACAGAATTCAAATTGGAATTGTTTTAATTTAAAATATAATACTTGATTGATATTAAGAATGTATTAGCAAAATTTTAGTAAATAGATTAGTTCTGTTCTTTAATATTAATTTTTAATATTCATTTCATTATTACTTAATAATTTTATATTAAAATTTTAAATTATTTAAAATATTTAAATAATAAAAATAAAATATAGTATATTATATTTATAATATTAGTGATATTTATATCTAAACTGTAAATAACTAGAGCATACAAAAAAATAGAACAAGCAATAAAGTTAATAAAAATAAGAAAAATATATGCATTGTATCACAAAAAAAATATCTATCAAATTAATTCAATTAAATAAAATCATTATATTACTTAAAATATTCTTATAATTAAAAAGAAAATAAAATATATCATATCTGCACTACTTGGTTTAAACAAAAGAAATAGACATGAAAAACATGAAACATATCAAATAAAAATAATACATAATTTATGAAGTAATGAGAGTTAAAAATTAAAAATAGAATATATAATAAAATAGATTAATTTAATCAAATAAAAATTTTAACTTATAGTAAAAGAAAATTTTGCTATACTGTATTATTTTATTATTCAATAATGTTTAAGTTGTAAATAATATAAGTAGATATGAAAAAATTAATGTAAAAAGGAAAAGCAGTCCATCTCAAAAAATGCTTAAACTCATAATAGGTATAGATTATATATAAAGATAATAAAAAGGAGAAATAGAGATAGTGATAAAAGAAGAGAAATGTTATCAGATAAAAAGTAGAAATAATAATAGTTAAAAATAGAACACATTGTTAAGAAATAAAATTAAAGTATTATAAAAAAATAATTTTAGTTAAAATTTTAACTTCTTTCGAATATTTTTATAATAATAAGAAATTTATATTGTATTATATCTATATTATTTAATAATATTTTCATCCGAACTATAAAAAATGAAGATGAACAAAAAAATGCAATGAAATAGATTAAAAAAATGCATGAATTATAAAATAATATAAGATACAAAAAATATAATATATGCAATAAAATAGATAAAAAAAGGAAAAAATATGTATGTTATAGGAACATAAGAGTTAAAAAATAAGATTTAAATTTTAAGATAAAAATAAGTGGATGAAATGAAAAATAAAATAAAATAAATTGATAAATGAGCTTGCACCAAAACTAAGATTTTGTTTCATGCAATAAATAAGTTCAATAAATAAATTAATTTATAACTTATTCACTTAATTAATAAGTTATAAGTTAATTTTTAAAGGTATTTTTTATACTAACTTATTAAAATAATAAGTTCTAATTTAATAAATTATTTATAATAACTTATAACTTATAAGTTATCATCTCTTTAAATTCTTTCTAAATCTATTATCCTTTTTATTAATTTAAAATTCATACTCTTTATAATATAAATCTAAATATTTTTTGCAAAGTATGATTAACTTAATTTTAACATGGTTGTATCTTAATTTAAATTGTAAATATATTAAAATAAGTATGCAAATAAGTAAATAACATCATAAATAATTAATTATATTTTAAGTAATTATAATTTTAATAAAATAAAATTTATGTAAGTTAATAAATATATAAGTTTATAAAATATAATTAATTAAATATTAAATATTATATTTTTATTTTAAATTTTTTAATCACATTAATATAATTTAATTTTTAAATAAATATGAATCATTTTAATTATATATTTATTTATATTAATATATCATTTTACGTCACTTTATAATTTTAGTAAATTCAATAACTGATTTTATAAAATACTCCTTAAATAATCAGTTCACTTATTAGTTATCAATTATTAACTAACATATTAATTATTTGTTATTTTATTAGTTATTTATGAGAAACGGAACTTAAAAGTAGAGCTAAATAAATTTCATAAAAGGGCAACAAAAATGCAATTAAAAAGGTAATCTTTATAAAGTATAATACTAAAAATTAAAAAAAATTGACAAAAAAACTTGCTAGAATTGCGACAATTTTGAAGTTAAAAAAAAACCCAGAAATAAAAACCCTCTTTTCTTCTCATTAATATAGATAGATAGATAGATAGATACAGAAGATTACTTTTTTTTTTAACTTTATATTTCTTTAATTAAATTCTCATAACTTTTATTATTCATAACACAACCATTAATGTTATTTATTATTATATATAAATATAACATATTTTTATATAAAAATAAGAAAAAATACTTACTTTAACTAAATTATTTAACTGTATGTTATATTTTTAACTCATATTACTTAAAAACTCACACATTACTTTTCTTATTTTTATTTATTTATTTGCAAATTTTTATTTTCATGTAAGTTCTTATTGTTTATAGGTTTAATGTTAATGTCACTAACAAATAAAAATATAACATAATACACTTTTCTTTCATAATAAAATATTCTAAATAATTTAAAGATTTAATTTAATTAAAATATTTAACTACATATTTTATTTTTAACTTATATTAGTTAATAAATCACATGCTATTTTTCTTAATTGTATTTACTTTATTACTTTTTTATGTGATTTTCCATTGTTTACAACTAAAACGCTAATATCACTAATGAATATAAATACAATATAATCTATTATCATTTTATTAAATAACAATAGAAATGAGTGCAAAAAAGAGGAGGAATAGGATGCGAGTTATAAAATAATATAAGAGAAAAATATCATGTGTAGTTAAATAATTAAATTAAATTAAACTAATAATTTGTTTATAATATTTTATAATAAAATAAACTATTATTAATTAGCATAAATAATAACTATTTGCATAAATATAATAGCAAATAATAACAAGAATATGCATGGGAAAAAAGGGGAATAATATATGACTCATAAAATAATATAAGAGTTAAAAATATAATCTATAGTTGAATAATTCAGTTAAATTAAATCAATAATTTATCCATAATATTTTATAATAAAATAAAGTATGCAGTTATTAGTGTAAATAGTAATTATTTGCATAAACAAAATAATAAATAATAATAATTATTTTATTAAATAATACCGGGAATAAGTATGAGAAAAAAGAGAAATAATATGTGAGTTATAAAATAATATAATAGTTAAAAATATAATATATAGTTAAATAATCTAATTAAATTAACTCAATAACATATTTATAATATTTTATAATAAAATAAAAATATAATTATTAGCATAAATAATAACTATTAGTGTAAATAAAAAAGTAAATAATATCCATTATTTTATTAAATAATAACAATAATGAGTACAAAAAAAAGAAGAACAGAATATGAGTTATAAAAATGTAATATGTGATTAAATAATATATTTAAATTAAATCAATAATTTATTGATAATATTTTATAATCAGATAAAATACATAATTATTTGCATAAATACTACATCTTTTTTAAAATATAATAATTTAAAATTTATTTTATGAAAAATAATTAAAATAATTGATAGAATTTATGTATAAATTACCTTAAATTAGAATTTATGTATAAATTATGAAATAAAATAAAATGAATAATTTAATGACTATGGAGATGCATGTGAACTTCAAGAAAATTTTGATGAGAAAAGTTAAATGGAATTACAAAATATAAAATTTAAGATTATTATAAATAAATATATAAGTATAAAAATGACGTAGAATTTATGAATTTAGGGATGAAAGGGATTCAATGGGGTGTTTCCAAAAATGCTTTTGGGATCTTTTTTTTTTTGGCATTAAATGGCAATCTCTCACCTTATTTCTTTATTTTCCTCGAAAATCCCCCTAAACTCCCAATCCCAATTCGCTCCATCTCTCACCACTTTCCACTTCTGCCCCTCCAACCCTCAAGCAATCAAAACCGGGCACGATTCCTCCATCGAAACAAGGGATGGGAAATTTTCAATCTAGCTCCCGAGTAACTGTGCACGAAATTTAAAGCAAGAGTTTACAGGGAATGATACAGTCATGGGATACGAGGCTCCGACATCACACTACCTGATGGACAGTTTGGTTTAGAACCGTTGGATCTGAATATCAACGGCAGGCCAGCATGGTCCCCTCAGCACCAAACATACGTATTTGCCTTTTCCACCCCGGAGCCCAACAGATTCACTAGTTTGGAAAAATCTATGCATGGATTTTACCATAAATGGCATGTTAACAACGTTTCAAGACCTGTCTTCCTCTCTGACAAGTCGTAAGTGACAACCATAACGCTTAAAGTCCCATTTCGTCTTTTCATTAATTACTCCCCCCATTTTTCTTATCCATTGTATTTAAAAAATATATTTTTTTCTTTTTTATTTATTATTTTAAAATTTTAATGAAACATTAAATATTTTTTTTCAAATTTACTCTTCTTTTTCTTTAATTAATATCTCATTATTCTATACTTTCAACTAACTTACATTTATTCCTTTGTATTTCTTTCTTTATTTTCAATTATCTTGAATTTTGTAAAAAAGATAATCTTGAAAATTTTAATAAAAATAAATAAATTATACTATTTTTTTAATATATGTAAAATTGATTTACTATGACAAATAAATAAGAACAAAGAGAGTAATTAATAATGCATGATTTACTAATTTTAGAAAAAAAAAATACATTTTACTCAATGTTGTTGGACTTTGTCTGTAATCTGCCGCATATGCGATTTACTTCCTCCGTTTTTTTTTTATTCGTCAATTTTAACCGTTTTCTGTGGAGAATATGTAAATAGTTTACTATATTTATTCATCCTATTTGACAATTAATTGTCAATTAAGATAACCGTTTCATATTTGCTCCCAATTAACTCATTGTTTCCAATTTACTCTTCTAATAGTTCAATCTTATGATTTAAATCAATTTGCTTCTAATTTCACTGATTGCTCCTAATTTACCCACAAGATTAAAGGTGTTAGGATTGAGGTTGAGGAAGAAATGGACAAATTGATAGTATAAATTAAATTTTTATAATTCTATTTCAATTTAATATATAAGAAAGATAAACCGTAAAAGGTATGTGTTAGATTTTATTATATTTGAAGGAAAAATAAACACATATAGATAAAGTATTAATAATACGAATCATAAATAATTATTTTTTAACATTTTAAATAATAGATAATGATTTCAACTCCTAGATGTAGGATCTGGATCCTCCTATGCTTTTATGTCAATTTCTTTTCTCAATAGAAGTAGCAAGTTATTTAATGTGTGTATATATCAATATATAAATGTATATATATATTAGATCAGATATTTAATTCAAATTTAAGATCATGTCAATCCGGTGTTATTGCACTAATGAGTGTGCTAATATGTCAATTTCTTTTAATTTAAAAAAAATAGAGACACAATCTTGCATTTTTAAATTTCAAATATTATTTTATTGGAACTCACTATTTAATGCAAAAAAAAATTATACATGTCACTTTCTTAAATTCACACCTTTAACTTAATATTATATAATTTTTTTATATTTATTCTTTCATATTAGATTATATATTAATATGGTTATTTTATTAATTCTATTTTAAAATTGTAAAAATTGTTTTAAAATATTATTGTTCCAATATTATTTAATTTTGATATATGACAACCTCTAAATAAATAAAATTTTGTGTATTTAATTGAGGTATGCCATTATTAGACATAAAAATTGATTTTAAATCCATAATCGACAGTAAAATATATAAACAACTACACTAATTAAAAACAATTCAAGATAACATATAATTATTATTGTATATTTTGATAACTGTTTCTCATTATATATCTTGTTCTTTTATCAAATCAAATAAAAAAATTTATATAAATTGAGATATATAAAAAAATAGTTAAAGAAAATCAATTTGATATTAAAACATAAGAGAATGTTAAGTATTATAACACGGTTAAATTTTTTCAAATGTACAAGTATTGTAGCCAATATTCTAACTTTTAATGGGTAATGTAATAATGAATAATAGTTGCACTTTTTCACAGTTTTAACATCGAATTAATTATTAAAATGATCAGGACATTAGTTTATTAATTCAACCACTAATTTATTAATTGAATCAATTTTAACTTTAAAAATACAAATTATATACATTATAGTAACATATATTTAAAATAATAAAATATAAGTGATATAATAATAATTTATATCAGAAATAATTAAAAAAATACCAACTCAATTAATGTAAAATAGAACATGTACTATGTCTCAATTGAAGCAAACTTATTTAAAAATATGTTTTAAAAAAAATAAAATTTTGAGAAAACATATCCAATTCACTAACTTTTATTAGTTTATACCAATTGCGGCCAATTTATATATATTTTAGATCCAAATGCCTTAACAAAGTGGTTTATTGACTCATTTACCAATCTAAACATTTAGTTTGATTTTCAAAATTATAATGCTTTCTAATTGCATGACAAAATCCTACAAATGAAGTAATTATTAAATGTTCATATACAAAAATAATCTTGATTATATGTACAATTTTCTACCAATAACATTCATTATACAATTAGTAATATTATATCGCTGAACAGATAGTGTCGAAATAAAGTTCCAAACAAACATCGGCCCTTATATTTATATCACACAAACATTCACTATTATATCAACAATAAACAAATTATTATTTTTAGTTTGCAACGAGTTTGACCCTTCTTTGTTGGCAAGTCTTGTGTTTTCCATATACAATAAATATTTAATATGTTTTGCTAATTTAAACAATTTTTGTAATTAAATACAAATATTATTATTGCAAAGAAACTATCTTATAAGAAAATGAGTTATCATTTGATATCTTAGGAATAATAATATATAATTTAAAGTATCAAATTTTCCAGTAAATTTAAGATTTTTTAAATACAAAACATCACAAAAAATTTTAAGTTTAGAAAAACTTTAAAATTGGGATAACAACAAAAAGTTTGAAGAAATTACGAATGCATTCTTAATTGAAAATTAAGATTCTTTAAAATTATTTAGATATCAGAATCTTTGCAAAAAATAATCAAAGTACCATAATTTTTTCTAAGATTTCTCAAATATAAAATATTATTAAAAATATTTTGGAAGAACTTTTTTAAGAACTACCAAAAACTTGTAAGGATTATACGAGGGTAACACATTTCAAAATTCAACAATTTTTCGTATAAAAAAACCTAAAATAACATATTTTAGATAGTTAAATTTTATAAGGTTAATTTGAACAAAACTATTCTATAAATATAAAATAATTAATGACCATGAATTCAAAAAACATTTATTTCTCCCTTATATTATATTAACTAGCTTGTAGCCCGTGTTATACATGAGTTTAATTAATTCTAATTGATATTAATTTACAATATACATTTAGAATTTTAAATTTTAAATTATGAAGTATTCAAGCAAATAATATAAATTTTGTTGTCATACTTTTAGCAATTAAATAATTATATAATTGATATAATTATATTCAAATTAAATAAGATGAGGTATTATATTTCTTTTTACGCCATTGCTATTTAATAAAGTTGTTATATTATTGTAACATTACATTAACAGTAATCATTATCACAATTAAGATGCATACATAATTAAATATCAGAATATATCAGATTTAAAAAAATAACATAAGAAAATAACATAAGGTTATATATATATATATATATATATAAAGGGAAACAACATTAATTTATCTAGAATTGAATGTATACATCTCCCTCCTTCATTTTTATATAAATGCAAACAATAATAGATAATTTAAAAAATGAATATTGTCTAATTTATTGAATATAAAAAAATAAGAAAACAAAGTTATATTGTTCCAAGAGTATGAAAATGCAATAAATGAGAGAAAAAATTAGAAAAATTATTTTAAAGTTTGCAAACATCCTGCCAACCAAATTAAAATTCGTATAACATTGTTACATGTAAACTTGCTTCTTAAATCTATTAAAAAAATGCATGGAAGATTTTTTTGAAAAATAAAGAGCTTAGAAATAAGGGGAAAAAGTTCAAACACATTCCTTTTAGTATTGTGAGGTTATATATAGCTTGATTGATCGTTAAAGATTGGAATCCAAATGTTTGGCAAATGAATGAAAATTAAAAAACATAATAAATTAGGGAAAGAGATCAAAAAGATTAAAAAAATGAAATAAATAAGTGAAAGAAATCATTAGGATTACTCTAGAGAGGAAAAAAATACAAGAATTAAAAAACTCAATAAATTGGAGAAAAATTCAAATATATTATAAAAATATAATAAATTAGGGAAAAAATTAGGGAGCTTTTGTTCTTAATTTAATCTAAATTGCTATATATAAATGAAAGAAAAAAACACAATCAATCAGAAAAAATATTAGAGAGAATAAAAAATATAATAAATAAGGAAAAGAAATTAGGAAGATTATTTATAGGAAAAGAAAATGCATGAAAATTAGGAAACTTAATAAATTAAAAAAAGAAATTAGAGAAATTATGACTCCATTTCACACAACAAATAAATTAATTTATAACTTATTGATCTAGTCAATAAATTATAAATTAACTTCTAGAGATGTTTCTCATATTAATTTATTAAAAAATAAATTTTGATTTAATAAATTACTTAGAATAGCTTATCATTTATAAGCTATTGCCTCTTTAAATTCTTTTTAAACCTTTTTTTATTTTTTTATTAATTTACAATTCATGTCTTTTATTCTTATTTTAAATTATAAATATATAAAAATATGTATATAAAAAATAATATCATAAAATATAATTAATTATATTTTAAGTAATTATAATTTTATTATAAATAATAATAAAAATAAAAATTATGTAAGTAAATAAATATATAAGTTTATAAAATATAATTAATTAAATATTAAATATTATATTTTTATTTTGAACTTCTTAATTGCATTTATATCATTTAATTGTTAGATAAATATAAATTATTTTAATTATATATCTATTTTTATTAATATATCCTTTTACATTATTTTATAATTTCAGTTAATTCAATAGTTAATTTTATAAAATATTTCTTAAATAATTAGTTAACTTATTAATTATCAGTTAGTATATTAATTATCAGTTAGTATATTAACTATTAACTAACTTACTAGTTATTAATTATGTCATTAATTGCTTGCGTGAAATGAAACTTATGAAAATACAATAAATAAGGAAAAATTAGGAAGTTTTTCTTCTCAATTTAATATAAATTATTATATATAAATAAAAGATTTAATCTTTTATAGTGATTATATAAGTATAACTTACCATAACATAATATTCATGAAAAGAAATTGATAAATTAACATGTAGTGAATTATAAGAATTGTACTTGTAATAAAAAAATAGGAAATATCACATCTAATATGTATAAAAAAAGTAGAAAACATCACAATTAATATATATTATATGGATTTAGAATTCATTCACCCAATTATAATTTTAGTTATCTTAATCTTAATATAGCAAAAAAAATAGGCCAAGTCTTTATAAATATATGAATTAATTATATATTATAAATTTTATTCTTTTGGAAAAAATACTTTAAATTAATATCAGTGATTGAAACTAGATTAATTCTCTATTAGTTTAAGATGTAGATTTGACATAAATTAGTGATTACAAAATTTTGGATTTGAAAGATTTGTGAGCAAGCCTTTGTGAATTTTAGTCTACTGATATAATTTTCATGTTTTTCTTTGAGAATTCAAAATGAATGAAATATATCCTAGGAAGAGATAAAAGTAGATGTAATTATAATGGTTAGCAAGTCTATAATTTTGAACAGTTAGAACTTTCAATAAATCTAAGATTTATAATAGAAATATATTTCATATGAATAAAAAAAATCAGTTTAGATGAACATACAAATAAATAAGCATTTATTATATTCAAAATTTCGGTATTGTATAATTTCATTCCTTATATACTAGATGCAATAAGAATAATTCTTGAGTATATAATTGAAAAATGATTTTTTTATTTAATATATCTAAATCAATATTATTCAGTTTAGTCTCATAAATTAATATAATTTAAATTGCACACTAAATTAGGAATTTAATATATGACTTATTAATTGCATATTTTTCTTTTCACATGACTATTGCTATTGTTTACAAATTAAATATTAATATCGTTAAGAAGTGTATTCAAAACATGATATACTTTATTTTTTATTTTTATTTTAAATAATTTGAAATTAATTTAATTAAATTACTTAACAATATATTTTATTTTTTTAACTTATATATTACTTTACAACTCATCTATTATTTTTTTTATTGTATACTTTTCTTTTCTTTTTTTTTATGTCTATTGCTATTATTTACAATTAGACACTAATATCACTATAAATAACAAGATGTATAATTAATTTTATTATAAAACATTTTTTAAAAAATTAATTTATATACTATCAATCAAAATATATAATTATATGTTCTATTTTTTAATGAAAATATAAAAAATAAATCCAAATTTGTTTAATTAAATTTTTTGATATATTTTTATATCAATTTTTCATGTACTATATTTCCAAATTTTAAATCCAAGAAAGAGCAATTGGGGATTTTTTTTTGTTGGGATGATACACAAGGAAAACAATCAATCTATTAATATCGAAAGATTAAAAAAAATTATCAAATTTATCATTTCGGAGGTGCAATAAAATTTATAAGTATAGGAGGAAGTCCTCACAAACAGAGATTTTTTTTGTTCAACTATTTTCAATTGTTAATACGATATATAAAGGTTGCTATTACAAATATGCATCAATTGAAATTTTATTATTTTACAGTTTGCGCATTGTTTTTATTTCTTTTACCAATTTCATCACATGTTCTTATGTTCTTTTCTATTCAATTCACGTATTTATAACTTAAACATCAATATTGCTACATAATATTAATATATCACTAAATTTTTAATTATAAAGTTTTTAAATAATTTTATGATCTAAATTAATCAAATTATTTTGCCATATATCATATTTTAAAATTTTGTTAATTTCAAATATAAATATATAAATATAAAATAAATATGATAAATTATATTTTAAAATTTTATAATTTTTATTATATATCTAATATTCTTATGTGGGAAAAAATAGACTCCTATGGATATATACGGGTCTAAATGCTAGTTATACACTAAATTAGGATTTTAATATATAAATTAATAATTATATATTTATTTTTATAATAAAAGTGTTTCAAAATTAAAATCAAATTATCTATTTAAGTTTCTATATATCAATTTTAAGAGAAATATTTGCATAGACATTGCATACCACATCATTGGTAGGCAGTACCACTTCAATGCTACCGACTAATAAAATATGATTATAATTTATTCAATAATTAATTAAATATAAATAAAAAATTAATAATTATTTATTAGTAATTATGATGAGAGAAAAGGTCAAATTAACTCATAATTTATTACTAAATAAAATGGACCTATTCATTATTAATTGGGTACTATTTAAGTGGTAATGCCTAATGTCATAAGTTGATCATATAACCTAAATTGACAAGACAAATGAACTCTAATTTGGATGAAACTTTGGACAAAAATCAAGCATTATACGGAGGTATTGTAGCATAAATTTGGGAGGATTATAACTTGTGTACAATTTTTAAGGTTTTTCCCTATTTTAGAAGTATTTATGTAATTTTGATTAAGGTAACTTGTCTAGTGCAAGTAGATAAAACATAACTGTGATTCTTGAATTTTTATCTTCATTTTTATGTATTATTAAACATTAGTTCCAAACTTTAAAAAAAAGTCTTATAATAGTTCAAAAAAAGTATGTTTATTTCTATTAATAGGGATTTTGCTTAAAATGCTCTTTAAGGGAGTGAAGTGCCAAGAAAGCTCAATGAGGCATTTGGACATTGAGTTAGGGACTCGAGTGTGTTAACTTGCTATGATCCCCTATACACTCAAAACTATGGAATGATACATATACCAAGTGAATAGAGTGTTTCTCTCCCTATTCAATTATTTCTTTAGGCCTATTGTGTCTGGAGGCTTCATGTGTAGGGCAATCTTATGGTTCGTTGTGCTTTAACAAAATTTGATTGTGACTTGCAAACTTGTGCATTCTATTATCTTTATCAAGCGTGCCATAAGTAAGTTTAAATAGGAAGATTGATATGTTCTCCAATAGTAGAAAGTATGTACCGCATAGTTTCAGTTAGAAACCTATCGACCCATGACATTTTGGTATCAAAGTTTGATTTGTGCTAGAGGGCCAAGATCTCATAGGCTACAATAGTTTAGATATAATTTATCCAATGTTATATGAAGCATGTGCGAAGCTATCATTCTAACAAATTCAAAAATGTCATTGCCAAGGACTTTAACAAAGGGTGGAAGAGATGAGATTGCCCCAAAAAGTTAGTGCACAAGAGAATGATACATTTAAGTGACCATAAAGTGGTGCATCAGACCTAGGCATTTATATTAGAGGGCTATCTTTCTTGTGTATATGGAACATTGGTTATGCTCTTATTCATAGTAGTAACATCCAAAGATGTAAACCATCATCTAGAAGGATGAATGAATTGATAGTTTATCTAAAGGAAGAAGCCTCAATTTTGCTAGAAGGCTTGATTGTTTCTTAAGGGATTGATAAAATTAAAGGGTGAAGCCTTAAGTCATGCAAAAATATGTGGTCATAGTTGAAAGGTTTGAGCGGATTACTCTAAAGGGAGTGGTCTAAAATTATGTTGAGGTGGTCTGGAAGGATCATTTGTATTATTCGGGGGAGCATAGCTAAAGGGTAAAGTAGAGATTCAAAGAAATCAATCCTATGTGCATAATCTATGATATGAATAAGAAGCATGCAATCTTCTTATATGATTCTTTGATATAGTGGGCTAGCCTACATAATTACTTTGTGAGATAGCAATAATGATTCGAATGAGTGGTAGCAAACTAACATTACATAGTTGAAGGGTGGAGAGACTTTGTGGCAATGACTATAAGTTCACATTTACTTGTGCACAGGCAAAATAGAGCTTAAGCTAGAGTAAAGGATATTTTATACTCAATCCCATTCAAGGTGTTGAAATAGGGAAGTTATTAGAGGATGTGCTTAAGTTAGAATTATGAAAGTGTGGACATTAGTGGATGTTACTTGAGTTAGTAAGGGTCATGAGAATCGCGATGCTAGAAAGTATTAACTCCAAGAGTAGATTATGATGACCGATGAGATATCAGAAGGTATTGATTTGGAGAGGATTAGAGAATCCAATCAAGTGTGAAAATGGCATTGCAAAATGTTATAAATTGATCAAAAATAAAAAAGTGGACTTATGAACAAGGTTATAGGGCCTATGTATAGATCAAGCATAAGTTTTGCCTTTTGCACTAGTAGAATGGGATATCAGGTGTAAGACACTTAGTAGTAGGCAATTTCAAGACACCAAGCTCGCATGATAACTACAAAGACAAATAACTCAAAAATTATAGAGATAATTCATTAAGCTCAATGGAGTCAAAGAAGAGTTTCATCATCAATAATAGGTTCAGAGAAAGAAGCATAAAGATTTGAGAGCAATAAATAGGAGCTTCATAGGAGCAATGTTAGACTGAATTGTTAGAGACAAGCATTGGTGAAGAGAACAAAGAGATAAGTTGAGAAGAATTCAAGGGAATAGCTTAAGGAAGCAGATTGAAGATTTTTGCAAAGTTGTTAGATTATATTGTCAATGAGGTAAGTACCAGAGAACATCACAATTGGTTTTATGACCCAAATTGATAAGAAGAATGAGCTTTAATTTGGATGAAACTTTGGACAAAAATCAAGCATCATATGGAGGTCTTATGGAGTAAATTTAGGAGGATTTCTACTTGTGTATAATTTTTAAGGTTTTTTCTTGTTTTAAGGTACTTATGTAATTTTGATGAAAGTAACTTATCCAATATGAGTAGATAAGCATATTGTTGTGATTCTTGAATTTTTATCTTTATTTTGATGTATTATGAGATATTAAATCCTTCTCAAGCTCTAAAAAAAAGCTTTGTGACAGTTTGAAAAAAGCATGTCTACTGCTACTAGTAGGGCTTTTGCTTAGAATGCTCTTTAAGCGAGTGGAGTGTTAAGAAGACTTAAGTGCGCTAACTTGTGACCATTTCTTACATGTTTAAAACTATGGAATGAGGTATATACTAAGTGAATAAAGTGTCCTTCTCCTTATCCAATTATCCCTTTAAGCCTATTATGCATAAAGGTTTTATGTGTAAGGCAATCCTACAGTTTGGTATGTATGGGTGCTTTGGCATTATTCAATTATGACTTATAGACTTGTGAGTTCTATTACCTTTACCAAGTGTGCCATGAATAGGTTTAAATAGGAAGGCTGGTATATTTGGCAAAAATGACAAGCATATATTGCACGATTTTGGTTAGAGAGCTATAACCTATAACATTAAGGATGATGTGGTGGACAATGCCTACATGAGTATTTCTTCAATTTCAAAATGCTATATTTCAAACTATAAATACTATAGTTAATTACGATTTGTCAAATTTTTAATATAAAAGAATTAATATATTTTTTTTGTTAGTATACCTTAAAATATGTGGTAATTTTAATATAGAAAAATGAATTAATTATATATTTTATTCCTTTAATAGAACTACTTTAAAAATAAAATCATGTTTAGGTTTTATTTGGGGGTGACAATGATGAAGGCATGAAGAAAAGGCTAAGATCCCACTATTCAAGAACATATTTTAAATATATGGTTAATATAAGATCTAGAGATAGTTTTAGGGTTAAGTTTTAGAAAAGAATTTTGCAAAACACTAATATAACCCATTAAATTATGTACCCGGAGCAAACACATCAAAATAAGTTTGTCAAATCATGACAACTGGAAAATGAGTTTTATTAGTGAAAGATAAAAAATACTATGTTTCCAATACAAAATAAATCATGAATGCGAATAATCATCTTTAACTTTAATATGTTTTCTTATATCTCTAGCGCTTGAATCAATCAACGTTTTATTGTTCCTACTATGTAAGAATCTTACTTGGTGTTCCTTAAATGCACTTGTTTCGAAGCCAAACCGTGTGAAACGAGGTTGGTAATATAAATCTTTTTCTTTCTCATGTCTTTTTTCACTTGATTAATAATGGATATTTGTCCATTAACCATCTACTTGAACTTTTGAGTGTTATATAAGATTTTCAGAATGATTTCAATGCACACTAAATCAAAAAATATCTTTTAGATCAATTTTTATACTCACAAGCTCAAAATACTTGCTTATAATACTTAATAAATTCCAAGATGTACTCTTGCATTTTAATGACCTCATTATGGGTCATTTTCTTAAACAATGAGAGATATTGACCATTTTCTACTTATTGACTATCATGAATTTTCCTTTATAGAGTTAAAAAAGAGGTCAAAATATCCATAAACTTAGGGATGCTTTATTTGATAGTTTAGTCCATAGTATACTTAAAGACCACTAGACTAACTTAATTTGAATGCATCCATTTTTCATATTGCTTTTTTGCACTTTTACTTGAATTCTCACTAATGGTGGGTTTCACTTTAAGATCACCATATCTAGGTTCACAACCACTGAATATTGTTTTGCAAATTCAACCTGTTTTTTTATCACTTGTCCAACCTGGCATCTTTATAGAATTTTGTTGCATGGACTTAAAGATCGAAGAAAAACATATTGACCATTTGATGTATGTAAACTCTTTAATGATGTTAATGTTTTTTCTCACAAAATAAACTACGCAATCACATTCAATATTCTATTATAATATCTAACACTAAAAGGTATTTAAGACCTTATGATATAACTTAAGAGCCAAACATTACACTTCTAACACCAAAAAGGTGCTTAAAAATTCTAAAAACATGACATTTAACCTTATATTATTGCTAATAAACTATATTAATGATATAATATCCAAGGGTTTTTAATATTACTAACATAATGTCTCACTTTTACATTTTAAAAGAACTTTCATCACTAAAAATAATGCCAATTTAATTAATTCACACATATCTAATATATTAATTAACAATGATATATGCACTCAAAATGAAATTCGAAATTAAATTTTGAATGCAAATTAAGAACTATCATTAAATATAGGATAGTAAAAAATTTTTGTAAAACTCAATTCATTGGATATAAAAGATTTGGAACTCAATTTCAAAACTTATTTTTAGTATTTATATGCATTGAAAATGAGAATTGAAATTAGATTTCAAATGTAAATTAAGAATTGTCATTGAATATAAGATAGTAGAAAAATTTGTAAAGCTCAATTCAAATAATATAAAAGATTTGGAATTTAATTTCTAAACTTATTTTTAGTATTTATAATATTTTTGTAAACTTATAATTAGTTATTTTCATGTTTAATAATCACTTATTAGTTGTGCCAATAGCTACAGTCCCTTGATTTTTGAATTTCAAGTTAAGTGTGTGCGCGCGCGCGTGAGACAAACTTCTTATAAAATAAATTATAAATTTTATAATAGGAAATTATATATTTTGATTTTTGAATTTCAAGTTAAGTGGATGTGTGTGTGTCACAAACTTCTTATAAAATAAATTATAAATTTTAGAATAGGAAATTATATATTTTAAACATTTTAAATTTAACACAAGTATACAATTGATAATTACAAGCTTGAAGGATTATCCATCAATTAGCTCATTTTCTAACGAAAACACACATCGACAAATTGAAATTTCAATTTCAATTTTAAATGCAAATTAAATACTATCAATTGAACATAGGATGATGGAATAAATTTGTAAAACTTAATTCAATAAGTATAAAAAATTCAAAACCAATTTCAAATCTTACTTTCAATTCATATAATAATTTTGAACATATATATACATACATATTTTGAGTTTTTATTGGGAGAAAATATTGTTATCAATAATGTATATTAATACTACATATAGAAGTTTTTGCCTCTTTTGTACATGTGTTAACTTATTATTAATTTTTACCGTCCTTTTCATCACCTTATCTTCTTATTTATTTATACATTATTTATTTATATTTATTATGCAATATTTTTCTTAAAATTTAAAATCTAAACCCTAGCCACCAGAACTAGTGTTCCACCTTTTCATTTTCCCTTTTCTCTTCCTTTATCCTCTTCGCTCTTCTAATTGCTCTTTGGGGTAATGTTGACTTATTGCTTATTTTTCTTTATTATTCTTTTCCCTCCTAGGTCTCTCCCTCAATCTTCATCATCACTTTTATCCCTCTTATTTATAACGTTAGACGACATTCAATCAAAGTCTCTTACGAGCTACCAACTTAATCAAACCTTCACCATTTGATGCTTTCTTTTACTATATCGCATCAAAACTACTTTTCTTTTTCTTTATTATTACCTTATCATACTATATGTCCAATGCCACCATCGCCATTTCTCTTTGTTTCACTTAGTATTTGTTATGCCATCAAGTTGTTCATTAATTTATGGGTTTTTTTGAAGAAAGAAATTAGTTTGTGTTACATAATTAATTGATTCTGATTTTCTTTTTGATTGAAGTTTAGATATACTCTAATAAGTTTTTTGTTATGTTGAATTTGTCTCAAATAGGTGTGTTGGTTTTTTTCACATTAGATCATAATGATTTTGTGGGCTTTATTATATTTTAGCAAGTATATAATTTGTCATTTTATTGTGTATATTTAATATTTATTTCTCTTATGTTTTACATCACTCAAATAATATTTTTTATATTTGATATTTGTATATTTTTTAATTTTATTTCAATTACCTTGAATTTTAATATATTTCCTTCTTTTAGTGATTTTTACGTTTTGCTTTTGTACGCGTAAATTAGAAATCAAGGTTGAATTCAATAAAATGGTGGATACAATATAGAAAGAAAATATTGCACACAATTTATATGTATTAATGTCGTAAATACTTATAATTATTTATTATTTATTAATAGTGACTATTAATATAATTCTTGCTGATCGATAAATTTACATATAAATTATTGTTGATAACATACGTGTCTAACACTAATATTTAGTATTTTATACTCAAACATCTTTTAATGATAACTATTAATTAATATATTATATTAAATATTCAATTTCTTTCCTATTTTTGTCATACATTCCTCAATTTTAATTATAATTATCATGGTTATTAATTTTGTAAATACTCACAATTTTATATTAATGTTGTTCATTAATATAATTATTGCTAGTTATTAATTGCACTATTATGATTATTATTGGTTATTATTATTCCTCAATTTTTTGTTTAAGAGTAATTAGGATGTTAATATTTTTTTTTAAGTGCACATGCTTCCCGTGCATAATAATACAATGTAGTCAAATTTGATCACTTTCCTTCTGGGATTATTTATTATACATTCCACACATTCCACAATTGAAATTGTGAAAGACTAATTTTTAACATTTTTTTATTTTAATATCTTTCAATTATTAATATTTAATGGACATTTCTTAATTTTATACCTATTTTTATTACAGATTTTGCTATTCCCAATATAATTATTATTGACTATTAATTTTACAAATATTTATATTTTTGAACTAATACTGACAATTATATTCCCTTAATTCATTTTTAGGTCTCGTTTAAGTTTAATAAATAAGAACTAATGAAGATAATAAATAACCTTAATTTTAAAGTAGATGAGTTATAATTTACTAATATATCCTCTATTAAAAGTTAGCTGTTAAGCAAAGTTATTAAGTATTTATTTATATAATAGGATTAATATTTTATAGAAAACAACAAATGTAATTTTAGTTTCCTAAAATGAAAAATAAATAGGAACATTTTTTTTCCAAAATAACACTTGAAAATGAAAGGAAGAAGTAATAATTAATAATGAGCATTAATTTCACAATTATTATTATTATTATTAGCTATTACTCCCTTTGTTCTTCATTATCTATTATAGTTAATTGATTTCACAGATATTAAAAAAGAGTTGAATTTATTTATTTTTAAATAGACTTTTTAAAATTACTCTTTATATACAAAGTTTAAAATAATTAAATATAGAGAGAAAAATATAATAGAATAAGTGCAAGTAGATTAAAAGTGTAAAATAATAAAGTATTTATTAATAAAAAATAATGATAAAATTAAACTATAAATATTTAATATTTCATTAAAATTATAAAGTAAAAAATAAAAATAAACAAAAAATTTGTTAAAAATGTGATAAATAATAAAGGACAAGAAGAGTAATATTCCAAAATTTATTACTTATTTAATTGTTGATTAATATTAATTAGTATGTTTTGAGGATTTTTTTATCTTTCATTTTTAATATTTAATGATTTAATGGAGTTGACAATGGAATCTTTTAGTAAGAGATTAATTTTATAAATTTGACAATTAAATATGGTAGTGAATAGTTACATATTATAAATGTTACTTTCAGTATTTTTTATTTAAAAATCTTACAACAACTACTATTAGTGAATACATCACAATAAATATTCACTAATTTTTAACATATTTTTGGTACATATTCTCCTATTTCAGTTTTAATTATTGTTGACTAATAATTTTACAAATATTGATCTATACTAATATTGAACATTAATAAAATTATTGGTAGCAAATAATTTCATAATTATAATTATTTTTTGCTATTATTGATTTTTAATTTTTTTTACCTATTTAAATGTACTTTGATTAGAGTAATTATTATATTGTAAGGAGTTTTCTTTTCTTTTCTTTTTTTATAAAAGATTCTAGTCTTTATATGAAGTTTATAATTTATAATTTCTTCATAAAACTTTCTAGGTGTTTAGAGCTAGAAGTTGTAACTTTATCAGTCATACTCGAAACAGGGAAATATTTGGAGGTTATATAAGAAAGTTATGATATTTTAACAAAAGAATTTAAATTTAATTAATTATTAGTGTAATTTTTTTACATTATTAATGATAACAAGATAGCATAATTTTAAAAAAGTAACATTTTTAAAAAATTTAATAATTTTTATTGATATAATAATACAAAGATAAATTAACGATCAAATTTACACTCTATTATTAATATGCAACTTTTATTTTAATGGATTTACATTTGATTCATATTAGTATATATCAATTTTGAGGAGGGATCCATTAATATTAGTGTAAATTAAAATGACTTACACTAAATTTAGACCTTTAATCTCATTAAATTTTAAAGAATAAAATTAATTTATTTTAAATCAAATTTTACATTGCATGCAATATATTTTCTCTTTCTCTTTCACACAATTAATGCACTAAATAAAAATTGATAAATCATAGATATATTGCAAATCTATTTTAATTAATAAGATAATAGATAATTTATGTGTCCCTCTTACAAATATATTTTAATAAACAAAATATTAAATTAAAAGATAAAGTAAGTTGTATCAATTACATGAAGTTTCTATTGATTTCCTATCATTAATGCATTAAGTAGGTACATATTTTTCTTGTTCTCAAAATATAAAATCAAATTAAAAAATCTCTAACAATATTAAATTTATATCAAAATATTTGTTTTATACCTACTAAAACTCTTTGGATTTAAATTTAATATTTTAAAATTTCTTATTTTAATTTAATATTTTCTTTACAAAAATATATTAATTTATTTTAAAATGCATAAGTAGATGTATATGAAATCAAAAAGTTTTTAGCAATAATTTATAATTAATAATATACACTAATGGTAAAATTTGAGAAAGGAAAATGGCTCTTATGTAATGTATTAATCCTATGAATTTAAAATAGACCTAACAATCTTGACCTATATCCATTTATCCATCCATATTATTCTTATTTTGACCCATCCATATCCATCTATTTTAACTTTAGGGTAAATATGGGTGGGTCATTATTGACCTATTGAAATAAAAGTCATATTGGGTTAACCTATGGATAACAATTTATCCATTTATATTCATAGAAGGTAGATTTGTACACTATATAAATAAATATTATAAAATAAAAAATATTATAATAAAATATCTTTAAAATTTTAATATAATTTAAATATATTTAAAATTAATTATTTAAAATAAAATATTATAATATTATTATATATATGACAATATCAATTTTTTTATAAAAAAGTAAAGTCAAGTCCAGTCTTTTGCACTAAAATCTATATAATTTATTATTTTTACTTTTAAAACTTAAAAATAATCACAAAATTACCTTTTTTAATTTTTAAATAAAAAAATTTATAATGTTACGTGTCACGTATAATATATAAAATAACTATATGTTAGATTCTTGACTATACTTTGTAAATATCAACATACTAATAAGGTCAATTTTTATTTTTCACGTGATACTTTACACATTAAAATTTGATTGTTGATATATATATAATTTTAAAAGTATAATTTATTATTGTAAAAGAATACATATAATTCAGAATTTTGAATTTTTGAATTTTATTGTAATGTCTATTTTAAATTAAATAAGTTTTATTTAATGTATATTAAAACTAAATTATTTAATCAACTACATTTAATATTAAAATAATTTTTTAAAATTAATATTAAGAAAAAGAGATAAAAAATTATAATTTTAAAAAGTAGATAAAAATAAAGAATAAAAATTTTGATAGCATAAGTTTGTTTTGAAATAATACCAATAAATATAAAATAGTGGTAAAAAATAATGTCAATAAAAATGATAAAATATAAAATAATAATAATTTGATGGATAAATAGATGGGTCAGGTTAATCATATATCCAAGAGTTATGAGTTATCCATGACCCATTTAAATTGGGTCATAAATGGATAAGTGGATAAACAATGACTCATTCATTTTTGACCTAATCCATATCCATCCTAATCCATCTATTTGCCACCTCTAATTTAAAAAGAATCGCATGTAAGTAATATAATTTGCTTTACCTTTTAATTTAATATTTTTATTATTGAAATATATTTATGGGAGGGAGCCGAAAATACCATGTTGATTTTTTTTAATTAAAATAGACTTGTAATGTATTCATGATATAGGGATTTTTATTTAATATATTAATTGTGTGAAAGAGAGGGAGAGAGATGATAGATTACATGCAGTATAAAAATTGATTTAAAGTAAATTAATTTCATTTTTTAAAATTTGATGGGATTAAAGATTTATATTTAATATATGTCATTTCGACTTATACTAATATCAACGGATCGCTCGTCATCAATTTTAATTTACAACTCATTTATATATTTTAAAAACTTTTAATTAGTATTATTTTTTTAATAATATACTTTCCTTTTATTTATTAGTAGTGTAAAATATTTAATATTAATAATATATTAATTTTAAATTTTGATTAAAAATTGCAAAAAAGTGAATTGAAAATTTCTTAATTAAAATAATCGATCACAATGTTTTAATAAAAAAGATTGAATTTCAAAATTTAAAATTATATTTTCCCTCAAATCGAAAAAATTAAGAATGAAAAAAATTGAGTGCTCCATATTTAATAACGTGGACTCGGTGGCAAAACTAGGAAGCAGAATATGGGCGTTACTATGAATAATGGAAGTAAATCAGAAATAGTAATGTAATTGAATGACAAGTGGAAGATGATACGTGTGACTGTAAAGGCAATAAAGGGCTTCTGGTTATTTTACGAATTCTTATTGGTTTGTTTAGTACGATACTGTACGGATGACATGACGTCCATCGAACATTGTACCACCTCCATTTATTTCTTTTCTGAAAATTAAAATCGCTCGGCTAACATTGTACCACATCCACTTGTGCTTTCTGCTAGAAGTTAAAATTATATTGGTCATGCTCGTCAACCTTGTACCACCTCTCCTTATTTTTTAATAAAAATTAAAATTGGGTCGGTAATGCTTCGGCATTTATGGCAGGGTTATGGACGAGCGAAAATTGTACTCTTTTGAAATTTTGTTTATTTGGGTAGAAAATATTTTTGATAAAATATATTTATAAAATATTAAAGTTGATAAAATATTTTATTTATTTAATATTAAATATAAATATTATAAAAATATATTTTTTATTATTATAATTTTAAATATTATTCTTATTCATAAATTATATAGTATATAATAGTTCCCTATCAATTTATATAGATAATTTTTTATGAAAAATATTTTTAACAAAATAAATGGAGTTCAGATTGAAAGATGAATCTTGAATTCGATGAAAAATAATTTTTATAGAAATACAATTATAAAATATGAAGAAGAAAAATGGTTTAAATATTTAATATTAAATGTAAAAAATTTGGCAGAGATAACTTTCTCTTTTTTAAAAAATAAGTCATTTTTTTTCATTGTCATACTTTTAAATATCATATTTTTTATTTATAAAATACAAAAATACATGATACTCCTTTATTTATATATAAAAATGAGATTTTTATGAAAAAAATCTTAAAAAATGGAATTAGAATGAAATATAACATCACACTTTTTATTAAAAGTCACAATTTAATATATAATAATAAATTGAAAAATATAAATTTAAAATTAATAATTATTTTTTAACTTTCTAATAAAAAATTATGATATTATATTTTATTTTTTGAAATATTTGTTTTGTCCAAATCCATTCCAAACAGTAGTTGCATTAACTAGTTACGATGATTTGGGTAAATATTTTATAATTTCTTACAAATTCAATTAGAATATATAGGAAACGAAGAAAAATAAGGTAAAGTTTTATAAAAGTTTATTATGAAAATCTATGATTAAATTTTAATATGCATATTAATTATTTTATTTAATTATTATTAGTGATTATAACAATTTAATAATTATAATAATTGTTAAATTCTACTAAAATTCTGCCATATCAAATTACATATCCACAAATATTTCTATAAGCTTTTATTTTATTTTTAAAAAGTTTTATTTAAATTTAAAATTTTTAGATAAAATATTTTGAAGAACTTTTTGTTGTAACTTTAAATAATGAAATTGTTTAATAAAAATTTTATAAGATTTTGTATAAAAATTTCAACTTTATAATTTTTATATTAAATTTTATGAAAGTTAAAAACTTTTTTTATTACTGAATTATTACTTTTTTGAAAGGAAATTATATAAGAAATTTGTTTTTCTAGGAATCAAATATTTTCATTGTTGGCCTGTGTTTTTAGTGTTAAAATTGGTATTTTTTTTTAAATTTTACTCGCTCACTTCACAATTAATAAAAATATAATGTACTAGTGAAAAGACTCCACTCCTTCTAATGTGAAACTTTCCATATAATTAGGGTGAAGCCTTGTAAAGTCTACAAGATTTTTCTTATGATTTTTATATTTCTAAGAAAAATTTATACTTGATTAGTTCCTTAAAAATATAAAATTAATACAAAAATTTTAATTAATTATATTTCATCAACTTCTAATACTTCTTGTTTAACTTTGTTCCGGCATAGAATTACTTACGTTAAATAGGTATTGTCATGTCTTACTCTCAAGGTCATACATGCACGGCTGCTTAGACATGGGCCCTACAAAAAATAGAGTAAAGATTCCCCGCGTTTGTGAGAAATAAAGGCGAATTAATGTGTAAAATTTTGAGAAGTCCTTCCATATTTATATTTTATTTTGTCATAAAGTAATCTGAACTTATTATTGTAGAATTCACATGCTTGATTCGAAAATGTGATATTACCACATCAATAAACATGTTAAATACGTTAAATAAGATTAATTAAAATTCAAGTCACACTTTTATTCAAAAATTTTGTCTAAGTAAATAAGATTAAAAAGTTAAGATTAAGAAAAAGTTAAGATTAAGGGTTCAAACCTTGATTTTTTTCCATCCTAACTTAAATTAAATTTCACACAGGATAAATAAATTTATGATTCATATTATATATTTATTTTTAAGTTTAAAGGATTTTGCAGGGGGAATGTGATAGAAATATACTAATTAACAACGCTGTGTGTACTCACAAAAAGAGTATGAATGTGTTTGAATATATTTTTATTTTTATTTTTAAAAATTATTTTTAAATTCCAAAAATAATAAATAGATAATATTTAGTAAAGTAAATAAGTAAAAATTTTATTTAATTATAAAATTGCACTTGAGGAAAAAATTAGTTAAAAAATCAAAAAATTATTTTTTTAAAAAGGAATTTTAGAAATTCTTAAAAATAGATTTTAAAAATAATTTATCAAACAAAAATTTTTATTTTTAAAAAAGTAAACAAATAAACCCTACCTTCCTTTTTTGTACTCTTGAGAGTAAGACTATTTTTTCCTTTTATTTTTAAAATTTTTTTTGTAATCATCCCCACTCCCTCTGACTTTTGTTATTAATTTAAAACAATTTTTTTTTAATTTTACTTTTCGACCATTCCTCTACCTCACATTACATTTGTAACCGTCTTTATTCTCAAATTTGTTTTCCCTTTCATTTTTTTTTCAACCACCAACTCTTTTTCTCTCGACATATATAATTATTTTTTAATTTAAAATAAATTTTGTAATAATATTAAATATCTTACTATGCCAAAAATCATAAATTAGAAATTTGTTTCATAATATATTATTACTTTCAATATTCCACTACTTAGTTTACAATATTGTTAATTTTTTATCTGTAATATATTTTAAAATTGTATGAAACTTGTGCTACAAAAGATACTATTAATTTTTATTAAATACATTTAACAAATGAATATGGTTGTATGTAGTAATTTTATTGCAATTATTTTTATCACATTTAAACTAATTAAACATTAGTCAATGACTAGGATATATATAATAAAACAATGCTGTTTTTAATGAGAACTTTTTTTAAAGAAAAAATATTTACTTATTAAAATGAGATAATTATTCACTTAATACAATCTTGCATATATAATTGGGAAGACACTTTAGTACTTATATACTATATTTAATTATATAAAATAAAATTTTAATTACTAAACTAAATAGTTTTGAATTGATTATCAAAATCTTCTTAAAATTATTTTATTTATTTATATAAATGTTAAACCATTAATATCGTTATTTAATATATTAAATGTGTAATAATATTTCTAGTACGATCGACCTTATAAGTCATCCAATCATTAAGACTATACAAAGTACTCATTTTAACTCAACAATCCAATATTTTTTTAATTTTATATAAAAGAAAATGATATAACGTATTATAAAATCTATATAATTTTCATAATTTTTTTACGATAAATTATGTATTAACATATGCGTGGCACAAGTTTCCTTCTAATATAAAATATATATAATATACTATAAACTACTGGCCTTCATGTATTTTACAATAAATTGGATAATTAACTCAAATTAGATTAGATATACATAATAAAGAGAAGCTATAAACAAATATATTGAATATTCTTCAATTCATTTACCTAAATAATATTAATGTCTCGTGTCTCATTCTTTTCAAAGGAAAGCACGCAATATCGGTTTTGTCAAAAAATATTTTTTTAAAATTTTTTTTTATTTGCTTAATAAAAAGTAATATTAGAAACACGTATTAATGTCGATTAAAGTTCCGCCACATTAAATCAGAAGATTCCGTCATCCTTTAATTTTGGTTATAATTCTTAATTATTATAATTCTTAATTAAATATTGTTTCTAAATAAAAATGAAAAACTTTTGCAAAAAAAAAATTCTTTCCAAACAATCATTAAAATAATAAATAATAAAAATAACCAAATAACAAGAACTGGTACTGTCAATTACATTTCAAAATTGGATCATCTCTCTCTCTCTCACTCTCTTTTCTAATTTTCTACAAAAAAATAAATTTAAAATAATTCTTTTATGAACCTATCACATAAAATTAATTTTTTTTAAATTTATTTATTTATGTCTATCTTTCTTATATCACTGGGAGAGTTCTAAATTAATTTCACAGTTGTCTGATTTTCTCACATCAACTAAAAATTTCTTTTTCGGGGCCTGAAGGCTGATTTGTTTTACCAAAACAAGCAATGGATGAGGTTTCATTATTTTATTACCATATTATCTTTGCTTTATGGTGGGGTTTTGCAGCAACTGGGGGAAAAATGGATGAATAAGGAAAGGCAGGTCTTGTCCATGCCTTCTTTCTTTACCAAAAGAAAGCACAGCCCCACCTGTCTTCACTTAGCCTCACTCCCATTTTCTCTCTGATTTTCTCTCTGCTACAGTCTTCTCTCTTTCTCTTTTCCTTTTTATTTCTTTTCTAATTTTATTTTTGATTCTTGATTCTTAAACCTGTTTTTTTTTTCCCTGCTCTTTTCATTCCATTTTTATGCAAAGCCAATTCCCAGTTTGTCTTCTATCTGGGTCCAGAGGTTATTTCTGGGTTCTGATGCGAATTTGGTACGAATCTCTTTCCTTTCTTGGCTTCTCTTTCGTGTATTGAAGGTTCTTTAATTCTCTGTGCTAGAGCATCAATCGAAGTCAAGAAAACGCAACTCTTGGATCTTTCTGTGTGTATTTATCATGCCTCATTTTGTGGGTTTTCATTGAAGTCTGCTTCTTTTGACTAATTTGTTTTCTTCCATTTGAAAACCCTCCATCTTGATTGAATAAATGCTCTTTGTTTGTATAAAAACCTCCAATATTGCAATCTTCACCCCATTCTCACACCCTTCATCACATTCAGAAGAAAAAACTCCAAACTGAGTTTTAATTGTTGTTCTTACTCTTTTGATATATGAAATCCTTTTTCGCTTGCATTTTCTATCTACAATAGCTTTCTGGGGCTTGGATTTGTTGCTACTGCTTCTTCTTCCTCTCTCTCTCTCTCTCTCTCTCACTTTCTCTGAACAAAATTTTTCTGGGTTGATATTTATTTCACCTGGTAAGAACTGTTCGCAGATTATATATCCTATGAAGTCACTGTCATTCAATTTCTTAAGCATTTTCCAGTGTAAAAATGGTCTATTGTTTCATATTTTCTGTAGAGAAATGGTGAGAGGAAAAACTCAGATGAGGCGTATAGAAAACGCCACAAGCAGGCAAGTGACTTTCTCAAAGCGCCGAAATGGGCTGCTGAAGAAGGCCTATGAACTCTCAGTGCTTTGTGATGCCGAAGTCGCTCTTATCATCTTCTCCCCCAGAGGCAAGCTTTATGAATTTGCAAGCACCAGGTAAGATATATTTATTATTGACGAATTACTTTTCTGTAATTTCATCAGCTTTCTTCCAGGGTGAATTATATATCACCTTCTTTTGCTAAAAATTTACCAATTTCCAATTTCCTTCATAGAAAAGGTTCATTTCAGTAAATATAATGTATACACCCATACACTAGTTCACTATTTCCTGATACACAAAATATTGTTGTTTCCGAAATCACATCTGCTTCTCTTAATTTTATGATTTTCCTTCTTACATGGGTTCATTTTCTAAAAATATGATATATACACAGTCACATCACTATTTGCTGGCACAGAAATAGTTTCTAAATTTGCTTCGGCTATTTAACCTCCATATTTGAGGGTTTCTGTTATTTAACCTTCGTATATGAGGGCTCATTTCAAATTCGGTACACACACATATATATATATATATATAGAGAGAGAGAGAGAGAGAGAGAGAGAGAGAGAGAGAGAGAGAGAGTATAGTATTATGTGTTTTTAGACCATTCATGGGTAAAATGAGCAATATATTCTTCAAAACTATAAGGGGACCTTGAAAGTTTCCACTTATAGAAAGAAACCAGAGATGAAGCTGATCAATTTTGAACAAAACAAGAAGGAAGACAACATTTGTTTCTTTCTTTCTTTCTCTCTCCCCCCCCCCCCCTCTTGTATCTTTCTTTTTTGTTTGTAAAAAATTAGGATGTGTTGGTTATAAGAAACCTTGAATGTTTTCATGAAAATAGATATATACCTTGATTGAGCATACGAAGCTAACCCTTCTACCTATCTTATTTGCCTCACAGCAGTTATATTAGCAGTTTTAGATATACTCTCAAATAAATAAATAAATAAAGGAAAATGTAAGATTTTTTTTTTTCCTGATACATTGACGTCAAGAAGGTTCGAATGAAACACTTCTAATACATTATTTAAGTCTTGCAACTAAACCACCATCTAAGCTTTTAAGAGTCTAATTTCATTATATGCATAAAACAGTTATTAACAAGTTTCTTCCTAAGAAAGGTTTGAAAACCAAAGTAAGGCTGAGCTTGATCATCTTAATGAGTAAGGTTAATTAATTAACTTATCTAACCAGAACCCCATCTCTCCAACAAAACACTGATAAAAATGAAAGGATAATCTTATTTGTTTTCCTCTCTCTAGGAAAGGTCATAAAATAATATTACCTTTGGTTTTCTCCGTTTCTCAGTACATGGTGAATAGAAATCTCTCACATGCAGGATATAGTGCTTTCATGCTTTGTATGTATACAATGTCCTTCAAAAGTGTGAAAGGGGAGAAAAATCATAAGGATACTTGTTTGCCTTCTTATTACCTCTTCCTTTTTTTCAGTTTTATATATGTATGTGTATGTAACCTCTTCTTTCAATTGACACCGGTAGAAGATTTAGGACACTTACACCAATTAATAACTATTTTATCTCATGATTTTCATTAAACCAATTGTTGAGTTACTGGTAATTATTATATTCATAGTATATACAAAATTTTAGGATACATGAAGAACAATATGCATACAATCAAAGTGTTGATACTTTCTTATGTTTTATATGAAATTTCACGTTTATGAATATATCATATAATTATTTTAAAACCAATGGTATATATTGTGAAAAACATATATATTCTATAAAAAATTTTGCAATAGTGTAAATATAAACTTCAATTGACACCAGTGTCGGTTGATTTCTGCACAAAAACATCTATAAGCATTTGTCACTTCAAAAGTTTGTAAACTTTGTGAAAGTGATGCTACAAAAATTATAAACTCCATCTGCTTATAGAAGCTTGTGATGGTCCATGAAATAATGCAATTATTACGCTTTTTAAATGAATTAAGAACACATTCTAACCTCATTCCGAAGCTATTTGTGTTTTTATTTGGTACCTCTTTAGCGGCAGAAGCTGTCTAAAAGTATATATAGTCACGGTCAAAGTTCTTGTTAATAGCAAGAGTGATTGCTATTTCATTGCTTTCTAGATATAAAATGAAAACTATCTACCTATCTTTATTTAAAGTTCTTGTCAATTAACGAATTACTTAAAAAAAAAAAAACTATTTGTCTTTAATTTTTTTCCCATTGTTGTTGTTGTCTAGGAAGTTGGGTTAAAAATTAATGATCTCTTGAGCAACTTTTCTTTCTTTAATTGGTCCACACACTTGAGGTTGAAGGTTTCTTAATCAATCAATATATAATAATAGGCCTTGGTAACGGTGATTTGCAGGGTTGATTAAAGTTTAATGACATTTTGCACATAATAACAAAGGAGGGAAAGAATTAAAATAATATCCCCTCCCTAGTGAAAAAGATGTAAGAACAAGATGATGGAGAACAAGACATGCAGTGAAGGTAACTTGTCAATGCCTTCTCCAGCTGTCTCAATATTATACTGAGAAATAACTCCTGGAAGATGAATGACAACAATATGCTAGGTCTTGAAACTTTTTATTAAGTTAGAAGTTTTTATATAAAATATTGCAATTTTTTTGCAATTTTTTATGTGTTTGCTGTATGCAAAAGCGATATGCATTTTCAATTATTTCATAAAAAAATATTTCATAAAAAATGGCAATTTTTTTTATGAAAAATTGTAAGTTATGTGACTTCTGCGTCAAACTTTGATAAAGACTTAAACTTTTTTCAGGAGCGTACCGTAGCAGAACTCATCCTTAATGTCTAACAGTCATAGAGCATCTCCGAATCTATATTAGCCAAAGCTTTAAATATTTATAACAACAGTGATATATCCTTATGAACCGTTCATTTTAGGTATTTTTAAGAATTAATATGGTCTGTCTTTATTCGAATTAAATTAAGCAGTAATGTTTTCCTTGTACTATCTACATATATAATCAAGGGTTCCTTGAAAATTGTGAATTAATTAAAAAAAATATTTCACATTTTGAATACTAATACCTTGCTTCTGGGTTCTTTGTGCTTCAGAAGTGGTAAAAGCTAAGATATTCGAAGTACTGTACATGCAGATTTTACTTCTGCAGTTGAACTTCTCATTCATGACAATAGTGAATTCCCAGATATCATGACTTATTGGGAAAATTACGCTTGCCTTCCTAGCATTTAGTGTAATTACACTTAAGTCTCTTTTATTTTTAGAAAAATATACACTTGCTTTCCTGTTTATATACGCTCACCTTCTTTTTCCTCTACTTTAAACATCCACTCACCTCCCATACTTTTAAAAAATAAGGGTGGTGAGTGTATATTTTTTAAAATAGAAGGGGTGTAAGTGTAATTATGTTAAATTTTAGGAGACGTGAGTGTAATTTGTCCTAAATTATTAAATAAATGTAAAACAACTAATAAAAAAGAGAGGCATTGTCCACTAAATAAATGAAGTAGCATGGTCTATCTGAAGCTATAAAATTCATGATTAAGGTCTTTTAGTGTAATTAGGGGTTAAATCGACAATAATTTAACTGCAAAGATAACAATTTTTAATAGTGTTTCTATATATATAAAACTGAAATCTCATAACATACTCATTTTCTTAACTTCTGATTGCTTTTCCTGTGTGCCCTTTTTTTTTTTTTTCATTTTTTAATGTACTGATTCAGCTCGAAGCTCCACTCCCGTTACCCTAAAATTATCTTTCTCGCCTTATGGGGAGGGAAAAAAAAATGAAAAGAGGGGAAGATGGAAGGAAACATGATAAGAATGGGAAGCTTCCCTCTATTTCTTTCATTTTCATTCAGTTTTTTTCCCTTCCAAACACTAGTAATCATAGAACAATCGTTTATGTCATGATCTCTATGTATGTATTCATCTCCTTATCTAGTTAAACATGAAAGGTAGTACTATTTGTATGCAAGGATTTCTCACATAATTCATTGCATTGTACACGTTATAATTGAAGTCAAATTTTGTTATCTATCTCTATAGCGAGAGCGGTTCGATATTATGTTATATATAAAAAAGGGTTTATATTTTATCTATTTTTGTTTTTATTTTTTCCCATCCTCTTAGTTTTAGTATCTTTTCTGTTGATAGTTTCTTGGATAGTGTATATACTCAAGGTTCAAGGTTTCTTAATTGATAACACGCCTAACTAGATAATAGTGCATTGTACGGCTAATAATAGTTTAAAAGAAATTTTGCAAATAATAACATTCTAGGGGAAGAACTCATAGAAAATGCGAAGTCAACTTAAATTTTTGAGATGTAACTCTTAGAAAATGTAATTCTTCTGCATTAGAAATATCGTATGAAAGCAAAGCAATTATTTAATATTTACAGTAATAGGAGACATTTAGTTCACAAAATTTTACATTTTTAGGAATTTTAACTTTTTTAGAGATGTGATTCCTTGATTTTAAATAATGTAAAACACAGATTAAAGTTTTTTCATTTTGAGTAAATCCAAGATCTATAGTTGAGCATCTATTTCTGCTTTATAAATAAATAAGACAACATTCTTCTAATTCCTGCTCTTGTCATATGGGTAGTTCAATCACCTGGGAAATTAAAGTTCAAAAGATTCATAGGTTAAGAAATAATACGATGGAGCTTATACTTCGGAAGTTAGACCTTACTGATTCATGTCACAGGTGAATATATAGTTACATTTATGTAAAACAACCAAAAAGGAGGGGTTCTTTCACTAGAATAAGGGGAGCAACGTAATATATTTGAAGCTATAAAATTCATGAATTAGGGTTTATTTTAGTATATATACGGTTTAACTCATGATAATTTGACCGCAAAGATAACAATTCCTTTTCCACTAAAAAGAGAGGTCATAGAGTTCTGTATAACATTTATATCCCACAGTATATACATACTTCTTAATTTTGTATTTTGTTTGCTTTTTCTGTGTTTTTTTTATTGATAGGAAGAGGAAGTATTTCGATTTTCATTGATAAATTCCCTTAAATTGGCTTACATATCTTAGTACGCCTTGCCTTAGTCAACTCTGAATGCAACAGGGTATATAACCTGAGTGACTTTTTGACAACTAGTTACATGAATTATATATACTTTATAGGTGGTATCCTTTTTTCCCCAATGTTTCATCATCAAAGATAGTGGGCAAATCATAAATTCTTTCTCGTTGGGCTGTAATTCCAAATTGATTTTCCAACCTCAAATCTCCTTTTGCAAGTGATGCTTGCTACTTTCTTTTCAAAATCATGACCTATCTCCCCTTGATTCAATGTATCGTTTGTTGAAATTCTCTTGGTATCTTGTTTCTTTCCCTTTTTCTCCTTTTCCATGAAAGGCCTTTTGTAACATATCCCAAGCTTATTTTGTGTTGGTTGCATTGCTATGTTCACAAACATCATATCATCAAAACCTAGATGGACAAAGATAAAGTTAAGGGATAGTTGATCTTTCTGCTTAACCTTTGCCAAGCATCCTTTTACTTTTAGGAAAAATCCATCTCATCATCCCAAACATCATCTACTCTTAACAATACCTTCATGTGAATACACAAACGTTCATAACACTTTCTTGTAAGAGGAATGAAGACATGATACGTTCTATCACTATCCATTTCTCAACACTATGGAACTAAGCTCTGATTTCACTTTGTCATAAGGAAAAAAATGTATTTGATTTTCAGTGATAAACTCACTAAATTTGGCTTATATAACTCACTATGCCTGGCCTTTGTTACTCTAAATACAATAGGGCATATATGATTTAGGGTTTAGGATTTAGGGCATCAATGATTTAGGCATGCATGCCTGGACTTCGTTGCTCTGAATACAATAGGGCAGATATGGTTACTTAAGTGACTCTTTGACAACTACCTACATGAATATTACAATACACGAGTCAGTCATCTCTATATACTTTATCATTCAAAGTATATGCTTACACAAAATGAACCTAATTAATATCAACTAATAAGATGGATGAACTTAAGACACACAAAAATTACTATTCCAACCATTTCAGTTTTTAAATATCTTGAGTAAGATATAAGCTCCCTTTGTCCTGACATTGTCTTTCATTTTTCCTCCATGCATTATTTTTTCTCCTGATAAACTCCTCCATGCATTTTTCTTTCTTCCGAACAGTCGTAATTAAATTTTCCCCCTTATGTCTGGATCTCTTGCCCTCATTCATATTTAAAGAGAGAAAATACTACTTCCATGCAATGACTTCTACGTGTTTTCTGGTATTCTTCATGTTATAATCTAACTCAAACTAATTACAGTAGTTTTAAAACATGGGAATAACATCAGATCAGATTATAACACGTGAAGATTATAGAAAAACGTAGGTAGGATCATTGTGTTTAAGTTTTCCTACTTTTTAAAAGAATTCATCTTAACTAGCTTTTCATTGATAATTTGTGTCAAAAACAATGTATATCAGGTAACAAAAAATGATCATTGCTAGCTTTCAAAATTTAAAATAAAGGGTAATTCTACAGGGAGCTCAACTTCATAGGAGGTTGAGTATTTTTATCATTGAGTATTTATCGTTAGATTATCCTTTTTACATTAAGTTTTGAATTTTTTGTTTCACTTATTCACCTTAAGATATTAAAAAGGACAATCTAATTATAAAAATTTTAATCTCGGAAAGGTTGAACTCTCTATAGAATTACCAAAAATGAAAGCTATCTATCTTTATTAAGAGACCAGTCAATTGTCACATCTTTACTTTTCCATACTTCTTGTTTTAGTTGTGTCTTGAGCACCTATTCTATTAATAGTTTCTCTGACAGTGCAAGGCCCAAAAATTTCTTGTCTAAAACCCTATTTTAGTTTTCAAAATATTTAGTTTGAATCAATTTGGTTTTTGAAGTTTTAAGCTTAAAGCTTAAGCAAAATTTTAGTCCTTGTGAAGACTAAAATTTGTATTAATTTGCTCCTTTTGAGGGTTTAAAATTTTACTTGACTTAGAACTTCAAGGACCAAATTGTTACAAATCTCATTTTAGATATGAAATTAATACAAACTAAATATTTCGAGGACTAGAACAAGATTTTAATCAAGTTTTCTTAATTGACACACAACTAGGAAATAGTACTGTTTTATTGAGGTTTTATATATGTACATGAATACTTCGAAATTATAACTAAAAAGATATAACTACGAAATAGTACTGTTTTATTGAGGTTTTATATATGTACATGAACACCTAAAAAAACTACAGGTCTTCTAGAATGTTTAAATGCTTTATCAGTAATGTTCAACAATCAAACAGTATCCCTTTTATCAGTAAAAGCTTTAAATCATAATAATATTTTCAGAAGCTGTCATTGTTGATTCATGTTACTAGTGTTTTAACAGCTTCTTTTTTGACAACTACAAGATTGATTAGAATGAAAATAAATTAAGTAAAAGAGCTAAAAAGGCGGAAAAAAGAAATGCAGTAGTACGGTTCTATTGGAAGCTACAAAATTCATGATTAGGGTTGTAGTGTACAGTACACATAATTAGGGTATAGCAAATAGTAGTCTAACAACAGAGCTAACAGGATTATCCTAAGAGTTTTTGCCCCAAGCGACACTTGAAAATTATGCCCTTTTTTGCATTCTGTGTTTTCGTGTGTATGATTTTATTAGTTTTGTTGCTCCTACTATAAATTTTTTTTCCAAAAATAAAAAACAAAAGAGGTTTAATATTAAGGTTGCTAGTATGAGATCCTACCAAGGATCAGAAAGGAGGAGTGCGATCGTAAATCATAAGATTGGAATGGGATCGTAAAATCATATGTCAAAGCTCAATGTATATTTTATATATTTGTTTATCATTTTTTTGTAAGAAGAAATAGAATTTTACAATATTTAAATATGCATATATAATTAAATTCTAGAATTTTCATCCACTTCAAAACAATGATCCCAACCCACATCACCCTTATTTCTAGGAAATTTTTTTCTTCTCACATTAAGTCTAGTAGAACTTGAGGAAGCCATTTTTTTTCCGTTCAACTAAAAGTTTTGGCAAAAAACAAACACCCAAACAAGCCGCTTAAATACCCAAGTCAAATAGTCGAACAAATAAGGTAGCAAATCAACAATAAGCCAAACAGCCCTTTCCTTATAATTAAAAAATTTTATTGATTGAAATTGCAAAGCTCAACGGTTCCCTTCTCCTTGATTTCATGTATGTTTTCACTATTCAGCGCTCGAACAACAGCCCAGCTCCATCCAACGACTCAACAATAGCTGGTGAGCAAGGTGGAGGCAGCAATGATAGCTAGTGGCACTGGTGGTGAGCAGCAACAACAGCAGAGCTTCATTCTTCCCCCACTTTTTGAGTCTTCTCTTAATATTCTGTCTTCTGAGTCTCCTCTGTTCAACACTATTTTGATTCTAGGGTTGAAAACTATAAAATCCTGGTTGCAATTTCTTACTTTAGTAGTTAGGAATTGATTTTTTTCAATGGGTCTTTTCTTTTTTTTTTTCCCTGAAGAAGTTTTCAAACCTAAAACTAAAGCCCAAATCTAATTCAGAAAATGTAAGGATTGAACAACTTGTTAGGATTGTGCAATCCCATCGATTGAACCAATTCTCCACTTGTGAGTCGGTAATCCCAACCTTTTCTAATTTAGATGGCATTTAAGCACATTTTGAGGAGCTTCAATTATGAAATCATGCGATTCCATGAGTTGAAATGCAATACTGACAATATTGTTCAATATTATTACATTAAAAATCCCATAATAAATGCATTTTCTTAACTTTTCAATGCTTTTCATTTTTGTAGCTTTTAAATTATTAGTTCAATTTGTCCTAACATTGTCCTTCTCCATCGGTTTGTGAATTACGTGCCAATTACCTTCATCCCTGAATTGTAGCAAATGACCTTTACTAATCACTAAGCACATATAATTAGGGAAAGAGGGCAGGGTGGTTATCTAACTGAAAATAATATAATGTCGATTAATCAAAATTGAAAAAAATTTGTATGTTATTTTACAGTAGACAACTGTCACAATGAATTTCTAGGAGTCATAACGTAGATTAATTATTGTTTCTCTACAGAGTTCTGATGTTTCAGAATTCCTTCATTAGCATAGGTAAAACGTATCTTGTAAGCATCTTTAGTGGTATAGTAATATTTGATATTATTTTTGAGATTTTAATTTCTTTCATTTATGTCCTGGATTCAATTCAATACTTTGCTGCGTGTTAAGTGATTTGCCAGTGCAATATTTTTATATCTATTTTCAAATTTTAAGTTATCTAACGGTTCACAAGGAGAATTTTTTGAAATTGCCTACTGAAATACTCTAGTCTAGTGTTTGGATGGGGTATTTTATGCAGGTAATGTAATTGTTTTAAGGTATTTAAATTACCATTATATAGAATTCTTTGTTTAGATTACTAATATAAGGAAATTTAGAAATTCTGAGAATTTTGAAAGGGCATTCTGATACAGAAATCAAAATCCTTCCTATCAGGCGGAATTTAAAAATCCTTCCACAAAGCCCCGACTATTTCGTTTTAGCCTCCAGTAGTTCACTGGTTCCTGCGGTTAGTTGCATTGGACTCCCTTTTGTTGTCTCATTTTGCTTCTGCATTCGTATTACACATGATCATATTTTGTAATTAATTTTTCCTTTTGTAATTATATACTTTTAATTCCAAGAAAATTGTATATAAATGTAAAAATGACATCAGTTTTTATAAATAGGTCACAACATTTTAGGTGAACTTATTTTAAAATTAAGTCTGTAAAAAAATTTCATGATATAAGAATAAAATACATGAATTAAAAATAATTAAAATAATTTTGAAATAGATAAATTAGAAAATAATAATACAATAAAACAATAATAGTAGAATAAAATAATATACTCACCTAAAAAGCACAACATAAATACTTAAAATAATTTTGAAGATTTTTACTGTAACTTGGCATATGGGAGTAAGTATGCTTTAGGAATAGCCGATTATAGGCCGCAGATTTTCCATTTTCTCCCAGCACCAGTAATACTATTTCTGTGTGCATCTGGTTGAAGATGTCATTATTGTCAATTGGAATCTTAAGTTTCATGATTGAGATGTCACTGTCAAGTTCAAGTCTGAACCTAAAACCTTAGTGGATAAAATGGAGGGCCTCCAATTAATAAGTGGCTCACATTCGATTTAAATCTTTCAAAACCAACCAATCTGCTGCTGTGATGAGATGTTTTCAAAGTTCTATGAACCTGCCACCTGTTTTGCTGTGTCTGGCCCTAAGCTTGAGTTTGTGTTGAGTACTAAATAAAAAACATATACAAAAATTCAAGTAATGACTTAGCAACTCCTTGAAAATAGTCGTATTAATACTAGTTTTAGAAGCATAATTTTATGAGAAGTTAGATTTAAGTGGGGTGTTTTATCTTTTCTATTAAGATTTGTACTTTTTATTTGTCTTATTCACTTTGAAATTGATTTTTTTTTTTGTGATTTATCACTTTGAGATTAAAAAAAAAGGATAATTTAATAGTAAAACTTCTGGCCTCTTAGTCGACCTTTTCATAGTATTTCATTTTATAATTTTTTTATTACAATTTTAATTTGTGGAATTGTAACTTTTTGGATAATATTTATTGTATGAAAAATCTATAAAACACTTATAATTTTTAATGAATTTTGTACAAAAAGTTATGAATTTTATGATTTTTACATTAAACTTTCATTAGATCTCAGACGCTTTTTTTTTTTTTTTTAAGATGTACCGTTGCAAAACCTTAAAATTTTTAGTTATTAAAACTATATTAATATGGCACAATAAAATCGTTTGATTATTTAGCTGGTCATATTTAATCATTAATGAGATAACATTTTATTTATTTTCTTGTAGAATACTGTGGTTGTGTGCTCAAGTGAAGTGTGATAAGCTAATGTAGTTTTAGTGTGTCTGTGTGCTCTAAAATTTTCAAAATTTTTATACCAAATTGACATAAAATTATATTCTTAAATTCATCTCATTCATTTAGAAAGTCTCATGCCCTTAAATCTTTCCCTTGCTCCATTCTCCATAAAATTTCCAAGTCCATATTTGTAATCTCTCTGTAAGCAGTCCTTTTACTTTAGCATTTTTCTTATTTCCCCCCATACTCAGTCAATTATTTAAATGGTAATCCAGCTATCAATCCTCTTCAAATTTACGGTAGTTTTGAGTTGTTAAATCTATGATATTTTACTCAAACCCTAGCTCTTTATTAACCCTAATTTTGTAAAATTTCCCAAGTTTTCCCATCCCTAATTTTTTGGGATATCAGAGATTATACCTATAATAATAGATTCTGGAATCTCCCAACTTGATGTTCATAAATATTTTTCATATCCTATATGTATGTTTTAACTCAATGAAGTATGATCATTTCATATAAATTTAATGGAGCATGATTAAATTGCTCTTAAAGATATATTCTTTCATTTTTTGTGATGGGGCAATGGTGAGCCACTTAATACAAATAGGCAATGTTCTATATTTAAGATCAGGACATTCATTGAAAACTCCAAAAATATATTGTTGCATTATTATGGATGTGGGAAAGTACTGATGTTATTATATACATAAAGTAATTTTATGGGGAATTCGACCTCTTAAGTGGTTAATATTTTTACCATTAGATTACCTTCTTTCAAATCTGCATAACTAGGTTGAATGTTTTAACTATTAACTCATACTATGCTATTGCCAAAGTTAGGCTAACCGCTTTTCTGGCCTTCTTGGAACCGAGGCTGAGATTTGTCTGTAATAAATTCTAATGTCATTTTTCTAAGACTATCCTTAATTGTGGATGAAACGTTGTAACAAAAATCATTGTTATAATATGTTAAAATTATTGTTATAATATGTTCATGAGAAGACTATAAATTACACAAAATTTAATTTTTAAGTTAACTATTGTTTTAAATTCAAAACTTCTGCACTAACATAATAGTCAACTTAGATACTCAGAGTACATACCATGGGTTAAGGTCTATCTTTTGAATGGTGAATTGTGTAAAAGGAGCTACGAAGAAGGAAAATTAACATTTTCTGAAGCAATACCAAACCCAATTGGTGTTTCGGCTAAGTATATATTATAAAATTGGGTATATTTCCAAAGTAACTTATAATGACTTAAACACCCTTATAAATAAATTTAGACTAAACAAATAATATATCTTGACACTTAAGACTCAATTTGACGCATAGATATTAATCATACCTTGCTTATTACAAATGTAATTAACCTTTTTCTTGTGGAGTGCTTTAGTGAAAATATTAGCCAATTGCTCCTTAGTTTTGACATGACTTGTAGAAATGAGTCCCTGTTGAATATTTTCTTGAATGAAATGACTATCAATCTCAATATGCTTTGTTCTCTCATGAAACACTGTATTTGAAGCAACAAAAATGGTGGCTTGATTATCACACCATAATTTCATAGGTAAAGAGTCATTGAAACCAATCTATCAAGTAAATGTCATACCTATAAAAGCTCATAAGTTGTTTGTCATTGCATGATACTCAAATTCTGCATTGGATCTTCATATAACATTCTGCTTTTTGCTTTTCCAAGATACTAAGTTTTGGCTAACAAAGATCCAATAGCCTATCATTGGACTTTTGATCTAATGGGAGCTAACCCAATCTACATCAGAGAACCCTTCCGCTCTACAATGGCCATGATCACTATAGAGAATCTCAAATCTTAGAGCCCTTTTCAAATAGTGCAACATATCTAGCATAACACTCCAATGAGTAATCCTAGGGAATGCCATAAATTGACTTACCATTCTCATTGGAAAGGCAATATCTGGATGAGTCAAAGTGAGATTATTAAGTTTACCAACCAACTTTCCATATCTTTCAACATCTTGAAACACATCACCATCTTTGGTTGTGAGCTTCACATTGGGATCCATTGAAGTTCCACCAAGTTTAGCTCTAAGTTAGCTAACATTAGGTAGAAGATCTAATATATATTTCCTTTGTGATAAAAAACATCTTTTGCTTTTATTTATCTCAATCCCTAAGAGATACTTCAAATCCCTTAAGTCCTTAGTATGGAACTTGAATTGAATGAAAGCTCTTAAGAGCAAAAATACCATCACTTTCAGATATCACAATATCATCAACATATGTATCCACTAAGATACATCCACTTTTAGATTATTGAAAGAACATTTTGTGATAATAATTGCTTCGTTTTAATTCAAGAATTATCTTATTGAATCTCCCAAACCAAGTTTGGGGAGATTACTTTAAGCCATATAAAGACTTTTTGAGCCAACAAACTTTTTCATTCCCCCCTAGGCAACGAACCCAAGTGATTGCTCGATAAATACCTCTTCTTGCAAGTTACCATGAAGAAATGCATTCTTGACATCTAATTGACGAAGAGGCCAATGATGCAATGCTGCCAAAGAAATTAACAACCTAATAGAAGTAAGCTTAGCAAGAAGGGATACAGTTTCACAATAATCAATACCATAAGTTTGAGCATATCCTTTGGCAACCAACCTCTCTTTCAGTCAAGAAACAATTCCATCTATATTTATTTTGATTGTGTACACCCACTTACACCCAATGACTTGCTTATTAGCTGGATACTGAACAAGGTCCTAGGTATGATTTTGTTCTAATGCCAACTTGTCTTCCTCTGTAGCTAATTTCCAACCAGAATGAGACAATGCCTCAAAAATAGATTTTGGAACCATCATAGAATCAAGGGTAGCAATAATTGATTGAGGGTTGGATCTTACTATGAAGAAGTAGATGGAGGCAGTGGGTCATGAATCTGAATATGTAGATCTTGTACCTCCATGATTGTCACATTAGATTGCATCTTTTGGGGCTGAGAATGATGAGAATAAACTTTGGTGATTGATGGTTGAAAGTTCTTATGAGTAGGAGTTAAGTGAGTGTTACATTAGATTGCATGTTTTGGGGCTAAGAATGATGAGAATAGCCTTTGGTGATTGATTGTTGAAAGCTCTCATGAGTAGGAGTTAAGACTTCATGAACTCAATAAATTAGAAATTCATCATCGAAGTCAACAAGGGATAATGACTCTGACAAATGGAGTAGATTCAAAAAACATGACATTTGTAGACACAAGCTGATACCCTAACTTAGGTGAGAAGCACTGATACCTTTTCTGATATTAAGAGTAGCCTACAAAGATGCACTTTATGGATCGAGGATCAAATTTTGACACACGAGACCAAACATAATGAACAAAACAAGCAACTAAAAATACGAGGAGAAAGAGGAAAGATAGATTGAGGGGAAAATAAAAAGGAATGGGGAATCTCATCATGTAACATAAATAAAGGCATTTGATTGGCAAGAAAGCAAGTTGTAGACACAACATCAACCCTAAATTCTTTAGGAACTTTCATTTGAAAAAGTAAGTCCTGGCAACTTCCATTAAATGATGATTTTTACATTTTGTAAGCCCTTTTTTTAGGGAAATGATAACACAAGAAGATTGATGAATCATTTCATTCTTGATCATAAACTGACTTAATGGAGTTGAAAAATATTCTTTGGCATTATCACTTTGTAGAATTTTGACAATTGAATTAAATTGAGTTTTAATCTTAAAGCAAAAGACATAAAATATAAAAAATAATTCAGCATGACTTTTCATTAAATATAACTAAGTAACATGAGAGTAATCATCCACAAAGGTAATAAAAATAATGAAAACCAACTTTGGATAATATAGGACATGGACCCCAAACATCATAATGGACTAATTTAAAAGAGTACATAGCTCACTTATTAATCCTCGGAAGATAAAAGACTCGATGTTAACTAACATGACTCATATTCTAAAGTATGGACAAAACTTAGATACAAATTTTTTTAATCTTTGCAATGATGTATGACCTAATTAGCAATGAATTTGAAGTGAAGAGATATCAATTAAGCAAGTGAGCGATTGTGGCACATCAACAAGGGGACACTCAAGTGTGTATGCTTTAGACTCATGACCTCCACCAAAAATCTTCTCTATCCCTAGTTCCTTGAATAAGCAATAATTAAAAAAGAGGAAACACAACTAGGCCTGTTAAACAAGTTGGCCTATGTGGATATAGATTGGTCCATAATAGGTCCAATTTTAGGGGGATTCAAACTTGTCAAAACTTAAGAGGAACGTGGACTGATTTGCAAATCATGTGGATACGGACCGATCCACGATGGATTGATCCGTATCACCCCGCATTCAAAATGGGTTTAATTTTTAAGGGGTTTAAACCTGCCAAAACCTGTGACAAATACGAATCAGTTCTCAGGCTTTGACCCATTTGATACTCCTAAACCCAACAATTTAGATCACAAGTTATTTTACTAACGGACACCAAATTGAGTGGGAGCTATGGTAAGTATAAAACTGATGATAGAGAAACAGATGGTGAAGGAAAAGCTGCCCCACTTCCCACAACAAGAGTGGTTGATCTATTAGCCAATATGACACTAGATAAATGAGATGAAGGAGGAAAAGAGGAAAGAATATGTGTGTTGCCAGTCCTATGATCTGTCACACCTGAATCAATGACTTAGTTGCATGATGATGAAGTGAGACAGCAGTGGGGTTACTTGTTGAGCAGTTGTGGCAATAGGAGAGGAAGCAGAAGACTAAAAGGCCCTGAAATTGAGTATATTGGTCAAATTCATCTAGGGACATAGCTACTGTCTTGTCTCACTAGATGTATGTGTAATCTCATTAAGGGTTGAATGAGCATCTTTTTGTTGTGTGGATTTTGCATGAAGCTTTCTACAGTGTTTCTTGATATGTCTTGGTTCCTTGCAATAATGATGAATCAATTGAAAACTCATATCATGGCCACCGCCTTATCCTCCTCTAGTACTTCCACAACCACCACTGACATTTTCACTTCTACAACCAACCCCATTGGAGTAGAGGACTCACTCACAAATTCTCCTTTGGCATATCTCAGGAGACACGAAGCTTGAAATAGACATCTTTCAAGGTTAAGGTGTCCATTCCTATCAGTATTTGAGATATTGCTAAAGCAAATTCAGACGCTGGGCTAGCAAGAAAACATAAGACAGCTAATTGTTCTCTTTGAGCATGCGTCTCCTTTACATCAATGCTAATAGGCAATAATGTATTGAACTCCTCAAACATACGCATAAATGCAGCAAGGTAGTAAGTTAGACAGCTCTCTTTTTATCCGCTCAATAGAACTCTTGAGAAATCTCATAAAGATAAGACATTGTTTTTACCCAAATTAACCAATTCCAAATACTCCCATAACTCCTTAACAGTGCAACAATCAGTCGTTTTGTCATCTCTATCTCCAACCCAGTTTTTCATTTTTGTCTTCTCTGTTGGAGGATCCTTAGTGAGATGATCCCTCCATATGCACACCAACAACATGCATCTCAACAAACTTCTTCCATTAGGCATAATTTCTACCATCAAATTTTTTATCAGTGATCTTAGTAGGGGCCGGCACCACCTTAGTAACATTTGTTTTCACAGTTGAAGAATTTTTGGTCATTCGATTAGGTTCGGAACTAGTTTCAGCCATCACAGAAAAATGCAACACAAGCAAGAGATATGAACCAAGAAGGGTGCCCACCCAAACGGAAAAAGAAACAAATAAAACTCGCTGCTCAAACCAAATTTTCGTAGAGACAACAACTAATGCAAAACAAAAATGTGCGACACAATCAGAATTGTAAAAACTGAAATATCGTCCTTGTAGTATTGCCAGAAATAACCAGAATCATGAAATAGCACCTGGGGGACGATTTCTAACTTTGCCGCAAAAGACCTTCTGCTCTACGATTTAGCCAAACAGCTGCGACCAACATTAGGTCGCACTCGAAATGCTGCATGCGTGCTTCATTCTATGATCACGCCACCAATTCATTATATCAGAGATGAGAAGACGAAGGGAAGAGGGAAAAAATTAAAAAATAAGAAAAACAGATATGGAGGAGTAGTTGTACAATTCAGAGAAGTAAACATTGCTCCTAAAGAAGCTATGGTGAAGAAGTAATATTCTCTGAAGCCATACCAAACCCAATTGGGTTTCGGCTGAGTTTATATTATAATTATAAATCTAGGTATGTTTACAAAATAACTTATAATGAATTAAATACACCTATAAATAAATTTAGACTAAAAAAATAATATACCTTAACAAATTGCATCCTAATATGCCATATCAATTGTAACAAATGTTAATCAATATAAGTTAATATTACATTACAGTATGTATATACCTCTATCAAGACAAAAATTTTCTAATTAACAAATTTACGAAGGTTTTGATTATTGATACAGACTAGTATCATGCAATCAAATGAAATTTCTTTACATGTTTTAGATTAGCAGCTGCCATTGATACATCAATGTATGACATTAAAATAAGCCACCAAGACCCCACTACTATCACTGTTTGTGACTATTTAACTGTTGCTGAAAAGGCTGGTTTAACAGTTTTGGCACAGAAGTTTCTTAATTTATGTCTTCTAGTTTCATTTTTTTTTTAAGGGTGTTTAACAGATAGGATTCTGTTATTTTATACATTGCAAGTATAGCAGAAGAATCATAGATTTATTGACAAGTATTTGGTGCCCATCACATTAAGACTGCTATCGTCATATTAGTCATAGCCCTCTTGTATAGCATCTAAATTGGGCTTTAAAATTGGGTACCTGGTTATTCTTAACATAAGCAGAAGTTGGATGACTTTGGGTTTCTTGATTTCACACTTAAATAGCTTCATTTGTTTGCTGAAGGCCACTGTTACCTCTTCCCAAATTAAAAAAAAAAAATATTAGAGTGAGATGATCATTTCATTTAGATGTAACTCCCAAGAAACCCTAGAGTTGAGTTGAGGCTATGATTTTTCACCCCTTTGTTTTAGTTATCACAAATATATGAAGAGTTTAAATTTGATTCACTGTGCAAAATTTACTACACTATTTGTGAATAAAAAAAAAAGACACATCATTGAAAAAATCATCATTAACTAAGAGTAAGAGTTTTAACAATTTTTTAATGATGTGTCAATACGTAGGTAGGGGATAATGTAAAACTATTTTATATTGACTGATAGTAGGTTAAATTTAAATCTTAATCTGTATTCATGCTTAGAGATATGGATGAGGTTTAGAGAGGAAGAAAGTAGAGAGATGCTAGAGAATTAAGGGATGAACATTAAAATATTATTGAATGAACAAGAGGTTAAAATTGTTACATAAGACATACTAATGCTCTATTAATATAGATCTCCTAAGAAACATGAAAACTTGATCTAATATCCTTAGATGTTTGGTGTAAGACAAGCAAGCCTATAACATTATCTAAAATTAATAATAAACAATTTAAGGTATTTCCTAATTAAGTTAATTTCTTAAATGCAAATAAATGCAAGAAAACATGTGCAAAAAAATGCAAGATTACCACTATAAATTTCTTTAAAATACAAATGAATGCAGGAAGACTTGTAAAAATAAATGCAGGATTTTCTTGTTAGGCCCACAAGAGATGGGAGACTACTATCTAAAGACACTAGATATAGTACAGATGTTAGAATTTGTGCATAAATTCTAAATTGCATATAACTGTATATTGTGGTATGTTTAGGAGAGATGATTGGTGAATTTACCCTTTTTCGTTATCCTGTTCCTCCCACTATACATAGCATCGGAAAAAGAAAAGATTAAATTTTGTTTCCCTATATATGTTCTTTTTTTTTTTTTTTGGGAAATTATACTTGTGATTTCATTCTTTTACACTTAATCCATCTTTCAATTTAAATGTTGAAATTTACCCACATGTACTTTTGACCATTAATATTTTGCTTACCAAAATTATTTTTAATCCAAAATTTAATAGAAAACTTGCGTCCATAACATGTGATCTTTATTTCCTTATATTTGGACTCAATTTGATATTCAGGTAGAACTGATTTTTCCTTTAAAACCTTGATTCTATTGGAAATTTATTTTCTACAATCCACTTCATGGTTGATGAACAAAGGGTGTTGAATAGATTCTTTTGGGATAAATTGATTTTGAATGAGTGTTAAATTGAGTCGAAATATGAGAAAGTAGACATTACATGTGATGGAGGTGAGTTTTCCATCAAATTTCGGATGGAAAATAGACAAAAATGGTAATAATTGAAAACATATGTGGATGAATTTCAGCACTTAAAATCAGATGGGTTGATGAAAAAGAACAAAATCATGAATAGATAAAGTATAATGTTCCTTTTTTTTATCCTAGAAACCTTCAAAGACACTAATCATTGCCCCCATAATTTCATTTTCTCATAGTTTTAGTATTCTTTTGGTTTTCCACCCGTAATGATATTTGGTTTGGTTTGGTTCTGTATAAACAGCATACAAAGTACAATAGAACGTTACCGCAGGCATACCAGAGAAAATCAGCCAGGCAACAGATCAATGGAACAAAATATGCAGGTTCTTGTTCACTTTGATATATACACACACATGTAGAATGATGTTTGTCTGTGTGTGTTTGTGTGTCAAGACATGTATTCTGAATTGAGAGAACCAGCTAATTCAATCCCGAAAAATGGAATCTGAATGAATTTGATTAGTCTTGAATTTTGTATCTGAACTAATTGAATGCCAAATACCTCAATAAAACATCGAGAGTCTTACTGTCATGAATTTGGTATGTTCTCAATTGTGAATGTATGTTGTCTTGTTCAAAATATAGGGTTTTCGAGGTTAAGAGGAACTGAGTATCTTGGGATTAAGGGGCTTTTGTTTGGGATCAAGGGAAAATATTTTTAATCATACCGTAATAGTGAGATGTCAGTACTACTATCTTTTATATTTTGACAAATCAGATGTTTTAATGTCATGGTTCAGTGAAAACTAAAAGAAGTGGTTTCCCAAGTTATCAAGATATAAAAGGCCATAGTATTGAAATTTTTGGTCCTACGTTAGGATTAAATTCCTAACACAATTTTTTATTGGAATCAAGCTAAATTCCTGATCCTGATTTGTGAGACCCAGCTGACGTATTTGTTAAATGATTTACTTCATCTTTCAAGCAACTTGTTCATTTTATCTTCTGAATTCATAGTCAAGTATATACGCACGCTCTCTCTATGATTTGGTTACACTTCAGGCCATTGTTTTGTTAGCTCACTCACTTCTATAGGAACACAAAGTTGTTGCATTTTATTATTCCTCACAAATCTTAACCAAATCTTGAGTTCATATATTCTCCCAAATCTTAATACTGATATGTTCAAATGAAATTATATTATATATGGCAGCATATGAAGCAAGAAGCAGAAAGCCTGATGAAGAATATTGAACTTCTTGAAGCTTCAAAACGGTGAAAAACCTTTCTGAACTTATGCTCATCTTCATAAATCTTTAAATTCAATGCAAAATTGCTCTAAAAAAATAATATTTTCTTGTGCATTGTGACCTCAATATCTCAGAAAACTCATGGGAGAAGGATTAGGATCATGCACCTTTGAAGAACTGCAGCAGATAGAACAACAGTTGGAGAAAAGCGTAGGCTGCGTTCGAGCAAGAAAGGTTTAAATCACAAACCTAAACAATGTTTCCTTGAAAGTTTTATTGTAAATATTTTGACATATGAACTCTGTATTCCTCAGAATCAAGTTTTCAAGGAACAAATTCAGCAACTTAGAGAGAAGGTAAGCTGTCCATGCAATATTAAATTGACCACATAATGGAATATCTATTGATTTTGTACAATTGAAGTAAGGGTGCAAATTAGCTAAACTGGGTTAGACTTTATCTAAAATAGACCAAGCTTTCTTTTAATGATATTTGGCTTGATCATGGCCAATTACTCTGTACAAGGTCAGAATTGAATTTTGCACTAAGTTATATTAAAATGGTTGATCTATTTACCAAAATAGAAAAAAAAATGGTTGATTTGAATTGTTAAACTGTACAAAAACTTATTTATATAAATAGACTTTTAAATATATCAATAAATGGGCCAATAGTCTAATTAAACTTATATATGCAAATACATGTATTAAAATATTATATATCTTTTTTGTGTATATTTTATATATGTGTCTTGTATATTACACTATATATATAGTATATTAATAAGTAGGTTGATTTGATAGGCCTGACCCTACTTATTTATTTAAATATGTTTATTTATTAGTGTTAGTTTAACTTATTTAGATAAATATGTTAGAACAGATTATGTCAAAAATAGATTAGACCATAGGCACTTGATCGACTGCAAGCCTATTCACACTCCTAAATAACAAAGATGAAAGGTGTTCTATTGCCTATTGCCTCTTCTTATTTGTGGGGTTTATTTTTCTCACATGCCCTATATTACACTGGGTAAATTGCAATTTACCCTATTTAGAGTTGCTATAAGAAACTGGAACACACACAAATATAACTTACACTTCTAAGGGTTATTCTATTTCATGACACATAAATAGAAAACATGATTTTGAAACTTTCATGACATCTGAGCATTTTAAGTAATATTGGTTGATGTTCTCGGTTAGGGAATACATTAAGTTGATGCTGACTTTTTTCTTCTGATGCAACTGATCAGGAAAAAACCCTAGTAGCTGAAAATGCAAAGCTCATTGAGAAGGTGAAATTTGCTATTATTTTGAAATGTTAACTTATAATTGAGATTGATAATGAGTCGAGTTGAGTTGTGTTGATCTTAGTTCAGGCTCATTTACTCTAAATTTTTTTAATTCGTGACTCAGTACAAACTTAATTTAAGCCAATTTTTTTTCATTCAAGTTCAACTTAAATTAAGTTTATGTGCTACTTGACTTGATTCATTAGTTCAAATCAATTGTAGCAATGAATTATGTTATTGACAATTTAGTAGCTTAAAAAACTTACAAAAGCAAAGATGTTTAGCAATTTAACAATATAGAATAAATAAAAAATATATAAATGGCTATATTTAGTATTATTATATTATTATTCATATGCTATAAGTATACATAATAAAATATAAATGACAATTTATCTCAAAAGAAAAGTAACATAAAGGTTTTAGTTAGATTCTAATAAATGAATTGATATGAATTTCAATGTTGCTCTTTACTTTATTGGTCTACCTACAAACAAATATAATTATTTTTTATACTTAAAAATAATATTTAAGATACTTAGAAAAATATTGAAATAGTATATTAATAATTATATATTATTTAAAATTTTATAATCAATTTTTGTTATATATATATATATATATATATATCTTCAAGTCATCAACTTATGATGCAAATGAAATATGCTTTTATTAACTTAGGCTTAATTTATTTAAAACATGAATTTGATAATTTAGTTTAAGTACCATTCATTTATATCAAGAGCTTGATTTATCAAATCAAAATTAAATTGTGAACCTAACTTTACTTGCTGTGATCCCTGTTACTACTCATATGGTTGGTTTATATACTAACAAGTAAATTAGACCGGCCTTCGATGGAATTATACATGAAAAAATATTTTATTGATATAGTTATAATTAATTTTCTTATTTTAAATCTTAAAATAATACAAACAATTTGCTAATTCTTTTCTCACACCTATTTTCACTCCGTCATCGGGGCTCTTTCACTGGTAGGTGGGAACTAGAATCATGAAATCCCACTTCCTTGTAAAAGAGGGTGAAAGAAAGTGAAAATATTATCACATTATCTTTTTTTTAAAAAAAAAATTACCCAGATAAATGTTTCATTTATTGAAAATCTAGTTTTATAAATTGAAAAGAAGGTGCACTGTATTTTAAAAAATTATACAAGCCTATAATTCCGTTATACCTCTAACAAAAAATAATGTGACCTAAAGGAAAATGTGAAATGAATCTTATAGAATGGTTTTTGCTGAATAATTCTACTGTTCTAGAATCTAATTAAATTGATATCTCTCCATAGAGCGGTATCCGGCCCCAGCCAAAGGGAGCAACAAGGGATCAGAGACAAAATCCAGTCCATGAAGAAAGCAGTACTTCAGATGTTGAGACTGATTTGTTCATTGGCCTGCCAGAAACAAGAGCAAGAAGAAATCCTAAGACCTAATTCAAAGGTTTCAAAATCTCTGCAGATATGTTTAGAAATAAGGGCACAAACCCAACTATCTGTCACATGAGAAATTCTTCTGTACACAGCCATAAGTTACAGAAATCAACTGCAAATTGACATGTATCAGTACCATCTGTGAATTGAATTGCATGTCAATTTATGATTGGTTTCATATAGTATATGATATGTACTTAAGAATTTCTCATCAAAAAAGGTATTTCAGGTAGAAATTTTATCTGAGATATCAGTAATAATGTTGAGAGTGATGTAGTTAGTTTGATAATGCGACCTATATTTATGATGACTTGGTGAGGACCATGGGAATGACATATCTATTGTGGCATGTAATATATTTGAGACTTACTTTACATTTTCACATTAGTTGTATAATTACTTGGTTTGAATTATATTTGAATCTATATTTTTCATGAGATTTATTTTGCGGTATAAATTTCAATATTGTATAACATGTAAGATTAACAGAACAGTGGATATTCTTTTAGGAGAAATCAATATGAATTTTAATACTGTATAACTTGTGAAATTAATAGAACTATGGATATTTTGGATATATTAAATTGTTCAAAAATGACTGACACTTGTTGGTTTGAATGATTGTGAGTTTAGTATTTTTAAGCAAAGTATTAGATTTAAGTTTTGCAAATGGAAAAAATGGACTTTGAGAGAATTTTAAGTTTTGTGAATGAAAAAAATAGATGTTGAGAGAACTTTGCTCTCAAAAGAAATTTAATTCAATTTGACTCTAAATTAGTTGGGTTAAATGGGGGTTAAATGTGATCTGTCGGATATAAAAAGTCAAAAAGGATAAAAATTGATTTAAAATGTACAAAAAAAATTTGTAGTTGTATTTTTCAAATTGCCTCTCCAACTTTTAGCCATTGAGTGGAAAAATTTGAATTCACTTAAAATTTGATTTATAATGAATTTGCATTTAAATTTAATATTAATTTTTTTTTTGTTGTTGTGATTTTAAGGGTTTAGAAAAGGCCAAAACTACGATAACTTGATAAATTCGAATTTTGCTTTTATCAAGCTCTGCATAATGGCAACTGTGTACAACTATTGTCCATTAAATTTCTATTCAATCCCATGCTTGTTGTAAATCATAGGTCACTTTTAAAACTTTTAAAACTTGTTTTAATGTATGTTTGTTTTCTATTGCTTAATTGATTTATAAATTGAATCCATTTTAAAACTAGACAAATGAGTTTTAATATAAAGTGTTTAACAGGCTAGCTTGTATAATTCACAAGGTGGCTCGAATAGGCCAGGTCCATTTAAACCTGATCCGTTAAGACTTGCATCCTAAACAAATCTATATTCTCTAGTTTGGTCATAATAAAGGCTCGCAGGGTTAGCTTGCATTATACACTCATTTCTTTTCCTAGTTAACTAGTCCATTAATCTTTCCACATCTAGATCTCAAAACAAATTTAGTAGCATGGTGACATTGGACATAATCTAAGTGAACCACTTAATCTTATTTGCAAGATTCAAGATTCCCTTGTTTAAGCACAACAACTTGTTTACACTATTATTGTTTTATCTTATTAAATCTACTAGTCTTATTATGTCATTTCTAGTGAGGGATGTAATACAGGGTCATTGCTTTAAATGTTCCATTAAATTTTCTAGAACTACTTGAGAAGATAAAGGTTTGAAAGGGAAGACTTCAGATTAACTCAACATTAACATTTCAGAACAATCTGTCATGGTTCAATTTTTGTTATGAATTCAAGCAGTTTTGATGATAAGATTTTACACAAAAGACAAGAAATAAATAGGAACACTGGACAAAATAGCACTAACCAGTATGCATGATAAAGAGTATTAAAATTAGAAATGACAAACCTTGTATCTATTACAAAAAAAAGGTGCATCTTTCTTCCATTTGGTGTAGTAGATATCTTTACTCTCTTTATAGTTAGTTCTAGTTGATAGAGAACCTCAGTTACATCTGCAGGGAAAAATGAATAAATTTATAGTGCTTATATATAGAATATAAGCATTAACACAAACTGAAATGCAAGATAGGAAGCATTAATAAAAGAAATGGGTAAATGTAAAGTTACTCAAGAATAGAGCAAAATAATGACAATGGAACAACCGAGCCTATTTTGAGAGTTTAAGACATCCTAGCACTCTCACTATTTTTTCAGTACTTTAAGTAACTTAGTGATTTTAAAAAAGTAAGAGCAATTTGACATTTTGATTTTAGTTTTCTTGATCATATCTACAAAAATAATCATTTAAATATGATATATGCCCTAACTAACATGCTCAAAAGTCAAAAAGCATATCATTTACTAAAGATCTAGGGTTATATCTTAAAATACGTTCAATATGATTTTAAATGAGATCGATTTATAATAGGCTGACGTTAGAAATGAAAACACTTATAACTATGTACCTATTGGTAAGATCGTTGATGACAATCTCATTAACAACTTATGAAATCACCTGAGCCATAAAATTCCTAACACCAGCCATTTTTATTATTGCATTAAATTCAAAATATGAGAAAACACATATAAATCAATAAAACCCTAAAACCCTATTTCTTTAATCTTTCTTCCTCATTGTAAATCTAAAAATGAAGTTTAAAGAGAAATTTAAAGATCAAAATAATAGTGTTTCCAGACAACTTCCATAGATGATTACAAAATACAATAGAAATCAAGGACATTTAGAGAAAATAAGTTGTGCAAGACATAGAGGTAACAAATGATTGAAAAAAAAATTAACCCTATTGTATTCCTCAAGCCAAGGCTCCTGATCACACATTGCATCTCAAGATTCAAGAATTATTTTTTCCTTGAATTTTTGTCCAAGTAACAAAAAAAAAAAACTACCTATACAATTTATCCAAATCATGAAGACCATACATTTAGGCAAGAGAATCTAATTTAAGTCATTAAAATATAACAAAGTTATAAAGTATATTTCTAATTGTCTGAAACATATTCCAAGTTTCAAATTTAATATATAAAAGCATAATAAAGTTTAAACATTTGAATGTTGGAGGCATTTTTTTTTGTGACTAAGAAGCGTTAAAATATATCTTACCTTTTCATATCTAATCTCCTCCACAATCTATTGAAAAACCTGAGATAATTAGATAACATTAATCCATGATACAAAAAATAACAATCTAACTTGTGCATCGATATAAGCCAAATGAGCAAGAATTGCAAGGAAGTCTTGTACCTATAGTTGTTATTCTTCTACTACATGATTACTATCATCTAATACAACATCTTCATCCAGCCTACATATCAATGAATAATGAGATTCTTTATTTTCCAATATACTACTTATCAATAAGTTAAAAAAAAAATTAATTTTTCAGGTAAAAAATATTACCACAAGATGAAAAATCATATAGCTAAACTATATGTGCAAAGGAGAGCTCGAACTCTTCTAGGAAGAAGATGACTCCTATATTAGTCAACACATGACCTCCAATGCTAAAAGCTGATTCCGATGCCATAGTAGTTATTAGTACACTCATTAAATTATATGTCATATTAGCCAAGATGGGCCGTCTAACACTATAATCTTTCTACCATTTCAAGACATCTAAATCTTTATTAGTAGAAAAATCAAGCTTTAGGGGTGTCCAAATATACCTTCAATTAAGACTTGAAACTCATGATAGTATCATCCTTATCATTTTTCACCAAGAAAGCCCACACCTATTAGACATTTCATACAATAGAACAAACAATCACAAGACATTTTAAAATATGGATTTACAAAATATAAAGATTCAAACTTACATTGGCATTTAAATTAGAACTAACTTGTATTAAAGAGCTCTTGGAGGGTTAACTTTAGTGACATTGAGTATATGATGGAATTAATGAATTCTTTACATATTCTTCATGAATCCTATATAGCTTATTTTTTGCTATATTTATCCTCTCTCCAAAACCAAAGGGATCAATATTAGAAAAACATCACTTCAACATTAAGAACTTCACATGTGGATTAAAAATGATCGCCATTGCAAGCAAAACATTATATTCTCCCTAATACTTGTTAATTTTCTTTTTATTCGAGAAGTCATGTCTTTTAATACCTCATCTTCCCCATTCAAATGTTCTAAGAGAAATAACTCAATCTTTCAAACTTAGGCACAATACAAGTTAGCAGTTGGATAATATGAACTAGATATCAATTTTGTCATATTATAAAATGGCCTTAAAAAATTCACATATTTTTTCTCCCTTACTCCACTTCTCACTTGATGGACAAGATGTGTAATTTGAATCATGACAAGCAAGCATAAAGAATGCATGCATATACTTTAAATCACTTTTAAGTATTAAATAGGCAGAATTCTATCTATGGGGCACATCTATAACTAAATATACACTTGTGCCAAGGCAATTCTTTTTCAAGCACTTTTCAAATGCTTTCATCCTAGGTTTGATGCTTTGACATATTTAATACTTTCTCTAATTTTTTTATTAGCAATGGAAGTCACTTTCCATCCTTCTTGAACAATCAAATTTAAAATGTAAGCACAACATCTAATGTGAAAGAACTTACCTTCCCAAAGTAAGGCATTGAATAAGCAAAGTCATTCTTTCATATAGATTGCATGTTTTCATTAGAGGAAGTACTGTCTAATGTCAAAGAGAAGATTTTCTTTTCTATCCCGCATTTTTTTAAGATGTCTACTACTTTCCCAAGTAATTTAAACGCTAAATGTGGAGGTTTCATATCACAAAAGGCAAGAATCTGACTAGTTAGCTTCCATTCTAAATTAATATAGTGAGTAATTTAGCAAATATACCCTTCATTGGAACATGCAATCTATAAATCACAAGTAAGGCATATTCTACCATGAATTTGTACCAATTATTCTTTCAATTTGTTTTTATTTTCCAAATAAACTTTTCACACATCAGATGCAATATTATGTTGGAAAATAAACTTTATATCATTGTTCAAGTACTTCCACACTTTCCTAACCCTATCATATTCCATATATGAGAAAAGGAGATCATGTTTTATAATTTCCATGGCTACTAATTCTCGAAAAACTTTTTGATTAATTTTTTTACTTTTCAATATTCCTTCGTAATTAATAATCACGCCTCCAACATCTTGTTGCCTTAAAGCTTTAATCCTCTTACACTTATTCATGTGATGATTAAGGGTTGAAGAACTATATTTGTTATCACCTGCTACATACCTCTCATCACACTTTTTACATTTAGCCATAGATCTACCTTTCTCATTCACTCCATCCTTCTCAAAAATTTGCCACACAATTAAAGTTTTCTTCCTACATTTTTAGGATTGAGTTTCACTAATTTCTTCAATGTCTTCTTCAAAGAACCCACCTTTAATTTTAGATTCATGTGTACTTATAGACTTTTTTGTTTAGAATTAGAACCTACTTTTTCTTTAGAAGTCTCTAACTCATCCACATTAATAATATCATGCTCATTCCCAGTCCTAGATATGATTCCTAAACCTCAAGTATAGCTACACAACAAAATATATGACCATAAACTTATTTGCAAATAATACAATTCTATAATAATACATAATCACATCATATGAGTTGTTATGAAATTTACACATAAACTATATAATTATTAGCCATTAGTAATCAATAAATAATTGTTAATATTCTCTCATAGATGTGGAATTCTTATGTATATTAATTTTTTTAATTAACAAAATCCTTCACTTTAAAAACAATATAGAAACAAAAATGAAAAAAAGAAGCTCGATCTTCCTTATCGACTCACCTCAATCTCTCCTACTCTCTACCTCTCTCTCGATCTTTCATTTTTCCTTTCCTAACTCTATTATTCTATTTCTCACTTTCTTTGACTTTCATCTCTATCTTTGTAGCTCCATTTCTCATTCTTTGTCTCTCATCTTTCTTGGATTTTTGAACAACACCATTACAATTTGGCAAACGTCCTTTGTTCGAATAGTGCTATAGCGGTTCCAACTCACAGTGATAGCATTCATTAAGCTTAGGCTGCTTAGCTAGGGATTTGTAATTGTGAATTCTAGAATCTGGAACTTCTTATTTTGTTAACTAAATATTGATTATTGAATAAATGTTAAAAACTAGGTTAATGGGTCATTCATTGGGTTATCACTTCTTTTTATAGTTCTACACTCTCCACTTTTACTGGTTACAATTTACAAATATGGCTTGGGTTTGGACTTTAGGTTAACAGACATAAGCAGGGACCTTCCGTTTACACTTCTGGACTCTCATTTTTCACAAGGTAGTGGGCCTTGGGGGCCAGGGCAACTGTGCCTTTTTTTTGGAAAAATTTTTTTGACTCACAAATTAATCTGGGAACAAGCGGATTTAACTTGCATGGACTTTGGTCTGCCGGTTTCAGCCCGTATAAGCTCACATTTTTTATGGGCTCATTTCATCAACTCTAGTCCGCATAAAATCCATTAGTTGGCCTGCTAGGCTTGCAAACCAATAGCCCACCTTATTTTAATATAATGAATTAGATCACATTTTTACGAACTTTAAATGTTGAACAAGAAGGGGAAAAATATCATTGTAAAATTGGACAAATGGACTTTCATATAAATTGGCTCAAATTTCATGTGATGGGCTTTAATAAAACAAATAGGCCATATGTTATAAAATCAAATGCTAGAAAAATATTTGTTGAAAACCTCGTTATAAGAAATAAATTTCAACATACCACACCTTAAATAATAATGCATTATGTATATTATCATTAGTGATTCAATCAACTTCTATTTAATCTTCTTATTTTTTATTTTTTAATATATTTTTCTTATTTTATATAAATAATAGTTTGTATTAATAAAAAATTAAATATATGTAAAAGAAAAAAAATAATTAATTTGCATATTTTGCTATTTATTTCTCAATATGAAACAAAAAACTTAAAACCTATTATAAAATGTTGTAGTATATTTTTCTGAAAAATCTGTAATTTATAAGTATAAACTGAAAAGACAATAAAACCATAATAAAAAATTATAAATTAAAGTTATGCACGAATTTTGTTTAAATAAATAAGTGCGAGGTTAGTCCATACACTATTAGCCAGAAAAAAAAATCAGTCCATACACGAGTTTAACAAAATAAAAATACAAAACTAATAGTAATTTTAAAAAGTTATTTTCTCTAATATAAAGAATCAACAGTGATACAATATATTTATCTATAATATATATTATTGTAAATAATATAATTCTTAATCATGATATCAACTAATGCAAAATTTTATATCAAGAAAATTTAAAAAAATGTAAAATACTTCAAATTTATTTAAATCAATAAGTGCAAGGTCAGTCCATACACTATTAGCGGAAAAAAAAAAAGTCAGTCCATGCACGTATTTAAACTCATTGTAATTTTAAAAAGTTATTTTCTTTAATAAAAAGAATCAATACTGATACAATATATTCATCTATAATATATATTATTGTAAATAATATAATTCTTAATCATGATATCAACTAATACAAAATTTGATATCAAGAAAATTAGGAAAAATATAAAATACTTTCTTCAATTTTAGAGTTATTAGAATTTTTCCCCCTTCAATTTTGAAAAGGATAATTCTACCATACCCAAATTCAAAGTATGGATATAGATACCTTAACTTAACCATAATATAATAATCATTAGATTTAAAAGAAAAAAAGATAGATGATTGATATGAATTTATAAGTTACTTACTAAAGAAATAATGGTTGCTTATGTGGCATTAATTTTCTCACTCTCACTCTTTATGCTTTTCACATGAATGACCACATATATATTGAAGCAATGGATAGGCCCAATTTTATATTTTTACTAGTTTTTTCAATTTTTTTTTGAGCTTGCAAATAAAAAATACATTAACTAAATTTTTAACAAAAAAAAATTAATTTCTTATTTATCCATATATAAAAAGAATGTAAAGCTTGTAAAGGGTCTAGACTTTGATAAGGAATAAGGAAATAATATTTTTTGTTATCATATTTTTAAATATAATAGTACAATTATTAGTTAATTTTTGTGATAGTAATATTGCCAATGTTAAATTTGATACTTATGTAGATATTTTTCACATTAGTTTTGAATTTGCTATTTTATTGCAATTTGTGAAATAAATTTTGGAGTTTTTATACATTTTTTAGTGTTAGATAAATTTCAATCTAAGTTTTTAATTTAAAAGATATAAAATTATAAAATAATTAAAATTGAAAAAAAATAATGGAAATCCTGGTGATAAAAAGTACAAACTTAAATAAATTCAATACTAATAAACAAATGCAATATTTATTTTGTGAATTATTATGTATTTTAAGATAGATCAAGTGTGCTGTTTAAGTTTCCTTAGTATCATTATGGATGAACTTTGATAATTCATCATATTTACATATGTGGTATTAATTGAAAGCATTCTTCAATTAATAGGTTACTTTCTTTTTTCTTATTGCTATGAAATTTAATCTTATTGTCATAATCTTATACTTTGAATAATAACATTAAATATATTTTATGAGATTTTGTTTATATAAGTTAGATCTTAATTGACTCTGCATATTTAATAACTCATCATTTTTACATATGTGGTGTTAATTAAAAACATTATTAAATCCATGGATTATTTTCGTTTTTTAATCATTATGAAATTTAATCTTATTGTTGTAATATTATATTTTTAATGATAGCATTAAATATATTTTATGAGATTTCATTCATATAAATTAGATCTTGATTGATTTTGCTTGTCTTATGTATGTTTAACCTTTATAAAAAATTTATTACTCTTACCTTTGCTCATACATGCTCTCAACAATATTCATCACGTGTATTGCTCTATTCCATTGTGAGATTTTTTATTATTTTCTTTTTCAAAATAATATAATATATTAAGTAAAACTTTAAAAGATTTAACTAAAATCACTTAAAATTGAAATAATAGATTTTTATATCAAATAATTTATTTTTAAAATATTTAAAAATAAATAAAAAATATTGTAGTAAGTTGTTAAACTTCATCTTAACAATATCAATTACATACTTATTTTTAATTATATTTTGACCATTTGTATTACTGTTACTAGTGAAGGAAGGAATAAATAATTATAACAAAATAAAAATAAGAAACTAATGATGCTTATTATAAAATCTAAAAGATAAAATAATCAACGTAATATAAATGACAGGTTAATGTTTGTTTTTACTCTTTATTGCCCCAAAAAACCTAATTTTGATATAAAATAAAATTACTATACATAATAATATCTTATTAATTACATCTTACTTCAATCTCTTAAAAACATTAATTTATGTTCAAAAGTATATATTTTGATTAGACAATTTTTATTATTTGCTAAATAATTCTTTCTAGTTTAAATATTTTAAAAATAAATTATTTGATATAAATATCTATTATTTCAATTTTAAATGATTTTAGTTAAGTTTTTTCAAAGTTTTACTTAATATCTTGTATTATTATTTTGAAAAAGAAAATAATAAAAAACTCACAAGGTGAATCTAAGTAATATTCATAATAAAGATTGTTGAGATTGATAAAGGTTGATAGCATGAATGAGGCAGATTGAGAGTAATGTTAGCTTGCTCAAATAAATTTTTTAAAAAGGTTAGGGATGGATGAGTTGGTTAGAGTCAACCAAGACTTAATATGAAGAAAATATCAAAATATATTTAATATTATTATTTAGAGTATAAGATTAACATGATAAGAAAAAAATTTCATAATGATAAGAAAAAGGGGAAGTAATCCATAGATTTAAGAATGCTTTCAATTAACAACGTATATGTAAATACCATACGATGAATTATTAGAAGTGATGAATGATGATATTAAGAAGACTTTAATAGTACTATATATACTTACACTTTGATCTACCTTAGAATGTATAAGTAGTGGAATCAATATTACATTTGTTTATGTGTGTTGGATTTCTTTTACTCTTAAGTTTGTACTTTTTATCACTAGCATTTTTATATTTTTTTAATTTTAATTAATTTCTCATTTTATATCTTTTAAATTAAAAATTTAAATTGAAATTTATCTAAAACTTAAAAAAATTATAAAAACTCAAAAAATCATTTCGCAAATTGCAATAAAATAAAAAATTCATTAAAGAGAAAAATATCTAAATAAATTATATAAGTATCAAATCCATAATTGGTGGTGATACTATCATAGAAATTAACTGACAATAATAATATGTATATACATATTGATAAGTATTTTAAAAATAATTTATTTAATTATAATTTGTAGAACTGTACTTGTTGTTTATAAATATTTTATATATAATATTTTTATGTATAAAAAGATTAAAAAAATTGAAAATCTTAAAAACCGAAGAGAAATATCCCTTATATAATAAGAGTATTTTAAATATTATATATACATACATATATATTTATATAATGTATAAAAGATTAAAAAATATCAAAGATCTTGAAAAATTAGAAGAAAAATCCTCCATCATATAACATAAGTATTTTATATATTTTTATACAATTTTTTTATGTAGAAAAGAGATTAAAAAATATTAAAGAATTAAAAGATTAGAAGAAAACTTTTCTTTTTGTTTGGTCACAATTAGGATGGCTGTTTATTCTTGTTTCAGTTGAGTTTTTAGCAGCCTTTTTATTCATCCATCATAGTGGGTTTTATAAGTCACAAACAAAAAATCTACTAAGTTACTTAGTGGGTGAAAATATAAATATCCTTTACCCAAAATAAATCATTTAATATGTTTCTTTTACCTGAGAACTTTTGTTAAGTTGTATTGCTGTGTGCACATTTCTTTTTCTTATTTGTGAATTAATATTAGTATCTATACCCAGACTTTTAGGTTTGGATATGAAAGAATCATCTTTTTAAAAATTTATAAATCATTCTTTTAAATTTTATAAAACTTGAAATTAATATTCACTATCCACTTAATTAATCATATTATTAAATTATGTAATTTTTTCATGAATTTTTCTTAATAAAAATCACAATATTATAGAATGTTGATTTATTTTGTTATTTTTTGCATATAAATTTAGCATCTCATTTATAAATATTTAATTAAAAATCTATAAAAAATTTAATTATTATTAATTATATAATATAAAAATTATAAATAAAAAATTACAAAAAAAATTAACATACAACAACAATCTGATTCTTGTTTAAAAATTTCATAAAAAATATATAATTTAATAAAATGGCTAATTAAATGAATAATAAGTGTTAATTCCAAGTTTTATAAAATTTAAGAGGATGATTTCTAAATTTCTAAAATCGAAAGGGGTAAAATTCAATTATCTTAAAGTTGATAACGACATTTTACAACTTTTTTAGAAAATATAATCCCAATGAAATGAAGTAACCTCAAAAAGCAATCAAATCCAAATGTTTAAAATTTTAAGTTAAAAATAATAAAACTGATTATTGCTATTGCTTTTGAAAATTGCCCACCTCTATGAATTGTCATTAAACACCCCTTATCACCACATATAGTTGTTACCTACGACCCACCTTACCTACAACTATTGTCTATTGTACACCACCTTCTATTATCAAAGAGCACCACCTGCGAACACTCTATCACTGTGACTATCACCCACTAACACCTACACCTATTGTAGTTGACCACCATTAACCATCACTTTATTACTATTGATTATTGTTTGCTACTACTTGTCGTTGTTAACAATTGTCCACCACCACTTATATTGTTAACCACTAATTACTATTACCTATTATTATTAATTATTATGCTTTACCACCTATTGTCATTAAGTATTGCCTGCCATTATCGATTATTATTTACCAATAACTATCGTCGTTAAAAACTGCCCACCATTACTTGTTATCGTTAACTATCATAACCTTTATTCATTATTATTGAACATTACCCACCACCATCAATAGTTAAGCATTGCCTTACCTTAGCTTCTGTTACTCATCGTTGCTCATTACTATGCAAAGTTGTTAACCACTACCCATCATAACTTACAATAATGTTGTTGACCATAACTTGTAACCATCAAATATCATTAACCATTACTTGTTATCATTAATTGCTATTGACCATTAACTATTATCTACAGTCATTAACTATTGTCTACCATTATGCTTGATTGTTAACCATCACCCTTCCCTATTTATGATTACTAAACATAACTTTTTATCATATATTATTATTAACCATTATCAACCATCATTTATTGTTATTTACGATTATTCATCATCATTTACCATTGTTAACCATCACTAAGTATCATAAACTGCTATTGATTATTAACTACCATTATCATCGTAGCCTACTATTGCCTATTACTATTAATCACCACTTATCACTGCACATAATAGTTATCCACTACCTACCTCTACTTATTGCTACTATTCATTACTCTTCACTATCTATTATTAATGAGAACTACCCGTTAATACTTTATTATTGTATAGTTGATTACTACCCACCATTATCTATCATTATTAACTATCATAAATCGCCATTCACCACTATTAACTATTATCCACCACATATATGTTATTGGTCATTACCCACTATTATTAATCACTGTTTACCACCATCTTTGGTTATCAATCACTATCTATTATCGTTGACCATTACCTATATTTACCTATCACTATTGATTATAGTTCTTTATCATGTACTGTCATTGATAATTGCTGACTGCCATTTATCATTATTTATCATTATCCACCATAACCCACATCCTTTGTAGTTCACCATAATTTGCAATCACTTATTGCCTTTGACTATTATCCACCACTACTAATAATTGTTAATTATCACTTGCCGCCACTAGTATTGACTATTGTCTACAACTAACTATCACTATTAACCATTACCTACCATTATCCATAGTTGTTGACCATCCTTTCTATTATCCACCATTATTTACCATCACTTATCTACACTTGCTATCATTGACCATTATTTGCCACTACCTATATCCGTAGTAATTAATCAGGCTTGTTTTCATTATAATTGACCATTACTCAACTTCTTCTATTTTTATTTATTGTTACCCATAACAACTCATCACCATGGATCAATATGGTTGGCTAGCTAATATTTTGATGTTAGATAACTCAATTTTCATTAAAATTATTTTAAAAAATATACACATGTGTTAGGTTAGCTTGCTCTAAATTATATGTGTATCTTAATTTATTGTTTAAGTTTATTGGTAATTAATTTTTATCTATTTTTATTTATATTCAACATTGTTAAAAGACTCCTAAATTTAATTATTTAAATAAAAATATTTTTAAGTATTATTTAATTGTACGAAAGTAATTAAATAAAATTAATTAGTGCTTGTTTAGATATTCAATCATGTTTTTTAAATTTAATTTTATTAGTAAAATATTAGATTATTAATATTTTCTTTGTTGGTTAACATTAATAAAGAAATTTAATTTATGGCTTGTGAAAGAACATTAAACGATAGAAATTAAAAAAAATGACAAGAAGATTAAGTGGAAAAATATAAATAATAATGAAAGGTTTTAATAAAATATTAGTGAATTATAAAGTTTTTAATGAAATACTTAATTTTCTATTTATAATTTTGGGATTGTTTCAATCTTTTTTTTATAAGTTAAAATTGATGACTTTTTTTAGCCATAAATCATACTTAATTTTGCCTTTTGTTATATTTTGATCTTGTTAATTTTTTTCATTATTTGGATTAATTGAAAAATTATGATAAAAAAATTTAAGGTTAATTTTTAATTACTAGAACTTAAGTAGTAGTATTTAAAAATTGAAAATACAAGCTTCTTTTACTACAAAACTTGTACTCCTCATTTATAAAGGACAAGTGTTATATGATTATTAGCTATAGAACTCAAAGTTATTTATAACCATGCTTTTACTCAAGTTATTATGAAACTCATCAATTAATAATCTATTTGCAATGAAGCAAGGTAGAGCAGGGCAAATCAATCTTTTCTTATTTTATGTTCCACTGTTAGGAACAAAACATATACATGCCCCATGCCTTATAGTGAAACAAATCCTTATAAAGACTTATATAGAATAATAAAAAAATTAAATTAAAAGGAAATACAAAACATGAAAATATGTGTTATAATTTTACATGAAATCCATAAGTAATTGCATACCAGTAAAAAAAACTTTAAATTCATATATAATCAATAATTATTTTAAATTCTTCATTTCAAATTATAATACACCTTCATCGTATAATATTATTTATAATGTATGATGCATATAAGAAAAATTGTAAAATACTTACTTAACATTAGTGTGGTTGGATTTTTCCTCTTTGACTTTAGAAACCTGGAAATCAAACCCTTTAACAACATTAATGTAAATGGGCTTATCATGTCACTTTTGACAATATTTATTAATGTTTTGATTCTTAACAATTAGCAACTATTCACTTATTTTTTATTGTTGCTTATTTTTAGTATTTTCAAGGTCGTTTAGTGAGAATGAAAATAGAGGGTAAAAAAAATTATCCAAGAATAAAATTTACCTTCTCTTTTGATATCCGCCAAATATAACTAAGGTGTGAAAACTCTAGAGATGTGGCCAATAAGGGACAAGACATTTGATAATTATCATACTCATATACCATAGAATTACTTTTCCTAATTAAATTTCATCCACATTAATGCATATCATAAAGAATTGCTTCCTTTAGTCAATTTATTACTTATGGTCAAAGATATAAGTGGACCAACGTGTTAGTGAAAGGGCATCAAATGCCCACCCTCAATGGAAAAGTTATATATATATGTATATATATTGTATTAAAACCCCTAATGATTTAAAGAGATAAATCCCATTAAAGGTTGTTATCTCCTCAACTAAAAGTTTATTCCAATACTCCAATATTACAAAGAAAGCTTGCCCAATAAGGATAGTTGGTGCCTTGTTAAAACTTGGTCCTTGCCCCAACTAATTTAGGTTTCATAAAGCCTAATCCTTTTTTCTTAGAGACAAACAAGAAATATAGCTTAAATACTAAATTGTAGAAGAAGAAGTCATGGATAGACCTACATGCTAGTGAGGATAGGCATCTCAATGGGAAAGTTTAATGTATTTTGTATTATAATTTTTTTTAAAACCCTTAGTGATTTAAAGAGATAAACCCCACTAAAGTTTATTATTTTCTTAACTAAGAGCTTATTCTAATACTTCAATAATACAAAGAAAGCTTGCCTAATTAAAATAGCTAGGGCTTTGTTAAAACTTACCTATACTCCAACTGATTTAGGTTTCATAAAGCCTAATCCTTCTTTCTTGGAGACAAAAAAGGAATGCGGCTTGGCCATCAAATTGTAGAAAATGAAATCATATTATTTTTTGCCATTAACTTATCAACAATTATTGGTTAAGTTATGTTATATATTAATTTGTTAACAAATATAAATGGTTTAAATTTATTTTTTTAATCTTTTCCCTTTTTTTTTAATAGATTATAGATAAATTTCTTAAAAGAAAATTAACTTCTAAATAACAATCTTTATCTCAGTCTTATGAAATTCATGTTCATGGTGAATTGCAAAATTGTTTTAAGTTACAATGAATAGAGAGTGATTTATGAAATCTTGAAGCAAATCTTAGATTATATCCTAAAATTTCAACTCATCATCCAAGTGATGAAGAAGAGATATGAAAGGTATATATACATAAAGGACTTTGTTAATCTTGATACCATGACTTTCCTAAGACAAAAATTGGACTAACATTTCAAAAATTTTATCCTTTTTAGTTTAATGAGTATGGAAATTGCTTATAGTATAGCATTGAAAAAGAAGTTGTATATTGCTTATGTTGTTATCTTTTTAAGCTTAATATTGGAAAACAATCAAGTAGGGATATATTTATTCTAGAAGGTTTTACAAATTGAAATAAAAAAGAAAGGTTCTTGACTTATGTTGAAGGTCCAAATAGTGCTCATAACATTGTTTGGAGAAAATGTCAAGAATTGATGAATCAAATGCAACATATTGAAATAGTTATTTCTAAGCATTGTAAGGAAGCTTGTGACATATACCAAGATTGCCTAGTTACTTCTATTAATTATATTTGATTTCTCTTAAAGCCAAGATTAACATTTTGTTATCACAATAAGTCAGAAGATTCAATTAATCATGCTAATTTCTTTGAACTTTTAAAGTTTCTTTCTAAGCACAATGAAGGAATAAATAGTATTGTTTTACAAAATGCTTTTGAGAACAATTAATTAATTTTTACTAAAATTCAAAAAAGATATTGTTAATACAGTTGTTATTGAGATTACCAATGTTATTATTAATGATCTTGATGATGAATGTTTCTTTGTCAATGTAGATGAGTCATGTGATTTATCAAAAAAAGAATAGATGGTTGTTGCTTTGTGTTATATGAATAAGAAAGGAAGTGTTCTTAAGCATTTTCTTAGTATAGTACATATTAGTGATACTTCATATTTATCATTAAAGAAAACAATTGAATCATCCTTTGCCAAGCATTATTTAAGTATATTAAGAATCCACAAACATGGTTATGATGATGCTAGTAATATGCAAAGTGAATTTAATGGTCTTAAAAGTTTAATTTTGAAGGAAAATTCTTATGTTTTTTTATGTCCTTTGCTTTACTCATCAACTATAACTTATACCTATTGCCATTGTCAAGAATCACATTCAAATTGCTTTTCTTTTCAACATAGTATCTACTATATTAAATGTTATTAGAGGTTCAAGCAAGCGACATGACATGCTTCAAGAAAAATTAGTTAGTAAAGTTAAATAAGCATAAAAAAAGGGGAAATTTGTAATGGGTAAGTAAAACTTCAAAAAACTATGCTAAAAAGAAGTGGTGATACTTGTTGAGATTCTCATCATGGAACTTAATTAGCTTGATTATCATGTATTCTTCTATGATTGATATACTTAACAATATTAAGGAAGATGGATTGAATGAATATCAAAAAGCTGAAGCTAATGGCATATTAGATTTGATACAAACATTTGATTTTGCATTCACTATGTGTTTGATGAAAATTGTATTAGGAATTACAAATGAGTTATCATGGGCATTGTAAAGGAAAATTCAAGATACATTAACATATCTAAGCAATGGTTACAAATTATGAGAGATAGTGAATGAAATATTTTATTTGATAAAGTCTTATTATTTTTCAAAGTTCATGATATTAGCACTCCAAAAAATGAAAGAAAGTTTTATATAGAGGGGAAGATCAAGGTGTAAAGCTTATTGTATCATAAACTTATATCATTATCATGTTGATTTATCTTATATAGTATTAGATATGCAACTATAAGATCTTATTAATTGATTTACTAAAGTAAGTAATGGAATGCTACTTTGCTTAGCTTGCTTGATTCCTAATAACTTTTTATCTTATTTGAAAATGCTTGATAACTAACTTAAAACTTATATCATTGACATGAAAACAAGCAATCAAGTTTTAATTTCAAAGGCATTGCAAGTTTATTAAAAAATTTAATTGATATAAGAAGAAATATTATATATTTATTAATTTATTTACTTGTTCAATTAGCCTTAGTCTTACATATTACCACAGCAATAATGGAAGGAGCATTTTTCACAATAAAGATCATGAAGAATTAATTTTCTAATCTAATGGGTGATCAATGACTATTTAGTCACCTATATTGAATAAAATACATTTAATAGCATTGATAATGAGTTAATTATTCAATGGTTTTAACTTATGAAATTAGGCAGAGGATAATTATAAAAATGTAATCTTTCTTTTCATTACAACGATATTTGAATTTTATCATATTTTAAATTTTGATATTTAATTTATTTTATACATATATTAATGTTTGAAATAAATTGCTAGCATTGTAGTAATGCAATGGCGTCCAATATTATCTTAAAGGTTTTACACTTCCATGTTTGGGGTTTGAACCTAAGATCTTGTGTGTGTACATTAAGTGAATTACTTTCTAACTATTACTTAAAAAATTTGAAATAAATTTTTATTTATATTTTTAAATAATCTCACTAACCTTTTGATCCTCAGTCCACCATAGGTTAAAGACTTAAATTTTTGAAATTTTACATGAATTACTTAATAGGACTTTCTTTATAATTATTTCTTATTTTAACAGAGATGGCAAAAAAATATTTTTTAACTAAGTTGTAACAATGCAAAGAAATCATCATAAGGAATTTCACTTTAATAGAAATCACTATTTATTTATTCATATCATCTAGTGTAATTAGCTTAATAATGTTCTTCATTAGGTTACAATATCTTTGATAAGTAAAAAATAAGTTTTAGAATTTATAAAAAGGTATCTTATTTAATTTTCAAGTTATGTTTTCATGAATGTTTAAAGTGTAAAAATGTTGCCTTAAAAAGAAAATTACAAAAATATTAAAAATATAGTATACAAAATGCTTTGGTTTTACTTTCAATTCTACTATTTTTTTCTTCATTTATTTGCATTCTCATTTATATTCCTTATTTATGATTTAATTCCATCTTCCTTCTAAAGCATATCAATAAATCTTGCTTCAATTTTCTTTTATCAAATTTAATTATGATTGTTGAATCAAATCCTAAGAATGGAAACCATTCATAGATTGTAGGTAATTGAGAAAAACCAAAGTCCTTCTTTTACTTCAAAAGTTTTGATTGATGCAAGTAATTAATAAAGTATTTGATAGTTAATAAGTTAGTTGATAGTTAATAAATTAATTAATTGTAATAAAAATGTTTGATAAAATTTGTTATTAAATTAACTAAAAAAATGTAAGATGATAAAAAAGAATGTGTTAATTTATGAATTAAATTAATTTATATTTATTTTGTAACTAAATTATATTAATACAATCATGAAATTTAAAATAAAAATATAATTATATAAAATTTAATTAAAAATATTTTTTAAGATTACATATTTAGATATCTATTTATATACTTATTTTATTTATTAATTTAAGATAAGAATATAATTACTTAAAATTTAATTAATTATATTTTATAACATTATATTTATTTATTTACTTAATTTCCATGTATTTATATTGAGTTAATGAACATAGGCTATAAATTATATATATGATTAGGACATGAATTGTCATTTAATTAAAATAAGATAGATAAATTTGGAGAAAAAATTGAAAAACTATTGGTTATAAGTTATAGCCACCCTATTAAATTTATCAAATCAAAATTTGATTTTTTTTAAAATAACCTATACACCAAATACCTTTAGAAACTAACTTATAACATATTGATTAAGTCAATAAGTTATAACTTTTTTTAGTGTGTGTTTGACATAATAAATTAGTTAGTTTATGACGTATTAATTTTGTCAATAAATTCTAAACTAACATGCAGAAGTGTTTAACATATTAGCTTATTTAAAAAAAAAAAAGATTTACACCACTACAAAATTATCAAACAATGTTAATTGTTTGACAAGCTCAACGTCAATCACAATAATTGATGCATAAAAGAATGTCATTATATGTTAAACTATTCCACATCAATTTCATAACCAATGCAAAAAAATCACTACTATAGAATAGTGATTTGATATCAATCAATAGACATTGGTCTTAGGATACATGATGTTAATATAAATGTAGTAGCATTTTTAAAATTATAAGGACAAATAAGACAATAGTTTAAAATAGACAAACTATAGTTAATCAGTGGCATTTTTAAAATTTGAGGATAACAAGTTATTGAAAAAAGCAACTTTGTTGTAACTTAACCTATAAAACCTTGCAAAAGTAGATCAAAAATTTGATATCTTTATCCAATATAATGCTCCTTGGCATTTCATATAACTTCATAACTTCCTTAAATAAAAGATTAATGGCAAGCTATGAAATGTACTATATTTGAAAACCTATCAATAATAATAAACACAAAATCCTTTTCATTCTTCATTCTTTGTAAACTTAGCATAAAATCCATAGAAATATTAGTCCAAGATTCATTAGGAATAAGAAGTGGAGTATAAAGACTATGAGGTAAAACTCTAAATTTAGTTTCTTTGTAAGTAACGCAATTAGAACAATATTTCTTTACGTCATGTTTCATGCCTTGCCAAAAGAAATGCTCACTTAAGATTTCTAGAGTTTTTCTTATGTCTCACTAAGCCTTTTACATAGGCTTCTTTTAGATGCAACTCCTTAAAAAAATTCCTAAGCACACATAACTTATTTTCTTTAAACAAGAAATTATTATGCTTATAAAATTTCTCAAAGGCCAACCTTTTGCAAGCTTAAAAAATAGTGAAAAAATCATGATCACTCTTATACAAATCCTTAACATATTTAAAACCCAACAATTTAGATTACAAATTAAAGATAAAAGGATACCTTTTAAATAATGCACTAGCAACTACATTATCTTTATCTTGCATGTATGATATATGGGATTGTTTCAATAAACTCAACCTTGCATGCCTTATATTTATTTTCCTTTAGCTTTTTAAATGCTTTAATGATTCATGGTTAGTGTGGATTAAAAACTCCTTTGATTATAGGTAGTGTAGTCATGTTTCTAAAGTTCGGACCAATGCATAAAGCTCTTTGTCATAAGTAGGGTAATTGAAAGCTACTCTACTTAGCTTTTCACTATAATATGCAACTAGTCTTTTTTCCTGCATTAAAATAGTTCTAATACTTACACTTAAGGCATAATATTCAATCTCAAAAGTTTTTATAAAATTGGGAAGAGTAGGTAAAGGTGAGGAACTCAATATTTTTTTCTAACAAATTAAAAACCTTTTATTGCTTTTCTCCTTAATGAAAGCTTATATTTTTTCAACCAATTCATTCAGGGGCGTAGCTAGGGTAATAAAATATTTTATAAATCTCCTATAAAAACTAGCTAAACCATGAAAAATCCTCACTTCACTAGCACTCTTAAAAGTAGGCTATTGCTTGATTGTTTTCATTTTCTCTTCATCAATTTCAACTTCTTGTCTACTCACAATATAACTTAGGAACATAATTTTATCTAAATAAAAAGAACATTTTCCTATGCTTGCACTCAATTTTTCTTCTTTTAAAATTTGTAATACACATTTCAAATGCATAACATGTTCATAGGCCTTTTTTCTATATACAAAAATATCATCAAAATAGGCCTTAAACTTTTTAATGAAAGAGCGCAAAACATGGTTCACAAATTTTATAAATATGCTTGATGCATTATTAAAATTGAAAGGCATAATAAGCCACTCATATAAACTATATTTTGTTTTGAGAGTGATTTTCCATTCATCACCCTCTCTCATCCTAATTTGATAATATCCTTATTTCAAATCAATTTTGGAAAAGACATTAAACCCATGTAACTTATCAATCATTCATCAAGTCTAAGAATAGGATATATATACTTTACAATGATTTTGTTGATTAGTCAACAATCAATACACATTTTCCATGACCCATCCTTCTTAAGTACCAATATGACTGATACTACATAAGGGCTCATGCTTTCTCTTATATAGCCTTTGGACATGGACGAGATGATTTAGAATTAAAGCTTCCAAAATGAAATCAACTTAATGCTTTATCCCTCTTTTTGGCAATATTAGCCTTGGAGTCTCCTTTAGGAAGACTTCTTATACTTTCGCAAGATAGATTTAATTATTTTTAGCAAAATAAGGTTTTCTTGGTTAGTACTTATATAGGCTACTTTGTACGTAAGTATAAATATTAGCCTAGAAGAATAATGAGCACTTCTCACATTACTCACTTTGCAAATACACTCAAATTTTTATTTTATTTTTTTGAATTCATTTCTTTCTCATATTTTCTCTTTTTTTTTCACTCACACTCTTTTTCTTTTTCTCACTTTTATTCTTTTTCACATTCTTTTTCTCTTTTTCATTTTCCTTTCTTTTATTTTGCATCCTTACTTCATCTCAAGAACTTGTTGTAAGGTTAAAGGTTTAAGGGTCACCTTCCTACTATCATGTTTAAATTAATACATATTAAAGATACCATTATAGGTAACTTTCCTATCGAATTGTCAAGGTCTACTAAGTAAAAGATGTCAAGCATGCATAGAAACAAGACCACAAAGTATCTCATCATGGTATTTCCCAATAGAGAAAGACATTAATACTTACTTTATCACCTTCATCTCCTAACTATCATTCAACCATAGCAATTTATATAGGATAGGATGTTACAATGTAGACAAATTCAATTTCTCTACTAAGATAGCACAAGTTCTTCTATCAATGATAACAATACACATTTTACCTTTGATGTTGCACTTAGTGTGGAAGATGCTCTCTCTTTACTCTTCTCCTTCTTCTTTAGCTTGCATATTTAAGGCTCTTCTAACAATCAAAGCATTTCTATCATAACTATTTTATTAGGACACTCACTAACAACGTGCCCTCTCTCAAGACATTTAAAAAGCTTTTGATGTTTGAATGTTTTTAAGGTTCTTTAACTTTCTTTTTCCCTTAGGGTCTTTACCTTTTGGTTTAGAAGAAGTTTCTTTCTTCTATTTGCTCGTTTTATCTTTCTTCTTGCCAATACTTTCATAAGGAAATTGATTAGGAATCATACTTAAAGAAAAATGTTTTTCTTAAATTGTATCTCCACTTTTGTAGCCATATGCATCATTTCTTCCATATCTTCATAGCATTATAATTCTACCACGTTACTAATTTCCCTATTTGAGCCATAGAGAAATCTAGCTATTATAGTTTCTTTATTTTCCTCCATATTGTCTCTAGACATAATAATTTCCATTTTTTATGGTATTTTTCAACATTCTTTAAACCTTATATAAGGCTTTGCAATCTATAATATAAGTCTCTATGATAATGGTTAAGAATGAATCTCTTCTTGACAACAAACTTTAAATTTTCCTAAGTGTGAATTAGCTTTTCACAATTCTTTTAAACATTTATCATGAATTGATCCTACCAAGCAATAACATATTTAAAAAATTCAATGCTCACAAGTTTCACTTTTTTTCATCTAAATAGTTGTAGTAATGAAAAACTAACTCTATTTTCTTTTTCTACTATAGATAGGCATCCAAATCACTTTTCCTTTTGAATGAAGGGATCTTTATTTTAATATTGTCATGCTTATCATTAATTTCTTCCCCTTTTTAACCTATCATCGATTTTTCTCTCATCTTTCCCTTTATCTCTCTTTTCATCTCTTCTTCTCTCACTCTTATCAAATGCATTTGATCTCTCATTCCTCCGATTGTTATTATCTCTTCTCCCTTCATCATTATTTCTATTATTTTTTCTTTTCTCTTTTCTTTCCCTCCTTTCATTCTTAACTTTTCCAAGCTTCATATTTATCCCCTTAAGTTGTTCTTGTATGGATTTTAATATGTTATGATTTTAGACATATTACCTTCCAACATCCTTAAAGATAAACTTTCAAGAAATGGTTTAATAAATAAAAGATCTCATAAGAGCGCACTACTTGTTTTAGTTAATGGCACTCACATTCGTATTTGCACTCTAATTAAAGGCTTTTATCCTTAAATAATCCCATAAATTCTTACCTTTTTCTATTCTTATCTTTTCCTATTGTGGTTCTTTGGGAACTAAGTAACAAAACTAATTAAGATTCAATAAATATAATTGACAATTTCATTTAACAAAAGCTAACAACCAATTAAAGTAATAAATGACACTACAAATTCAAGAAAGAAAACATAAAGAAAGACATAATGAAGCTAAGTGAACAAAACTAGGAACTATAAAAACTAAAAGCACAATAGAAAAGGAAGACTAAAAATGTATGAAAGAAATAATGAGAAAGTTAATTTCAAAATGTGAAGTTCAAAAATGAAATAGAGTATACAAGGATAAAATAAGGTATACAATTGAATAACTAACTTCTTTGATAAATAACTTTCCCTTCTTGGGTTCTTTCTTCTTTATACTTTCTTTTCCTTTGTTTTTTTTCCTTTGTTCTTTTTTTTAATACTTTGATCTTTGCTTTTGATCTTGATTTTCTTTTGCCTTTTCTTATTTTTAATTCATTTTTTTTGTTTCACTTCCTTTGATTTTGTTTTTCTTTTGAATTGAACTTTTAAACAATTGTAAAACACTTTTGTGTTATGAGAAATAGGGGTATTGAGGTACTATAGTCAGCTATCTCAAATAGACTTGGAGATATTCATCTATAGTAAGCAATTATCACCCCTAGGTGTAGCTTGTTTTAGACAATATTCAATTATGGAAATTGAATACATTAGGTTCAGGTGCTAGTATTTGACTACTATGTTCGACTATAACAAGTCTGGGTAACCTCTACCTTTGAAAAATCGCTTATAATGCTTGATTATCACTAGATTGGTTGCTCTCTACCTAGGTATATTTGACTATGGTAGTCAAATATTATACTAACTTTTACACAGTATTTGAATATTGTATTCAACTATAGTAAGTTAAACTTTATAATTTTGAACTTTTTTTCAAATATTTCAAGGTAACTTTCATACTAAGCAAAGCTTGACAAAAATTCCATGAATTTGGAAAAAAATGCTAATTTGCAATTAATAATACAAAATGATGGATCATATAAAGGTATAAGAACAATTAACACCTAATTCATAAAATTAAATCTACAAAACATGATAGTAAAATGCAATTATGAAAATTCAAAACAAAAACACAAGAATTAATGAAAAATAATGATCCAAACTTGAATCTAACACAAAATCACTAAGGAATAACAAGAATAATGAAACCAAAGATAAAAACTTAGCGAAAAAATAGCAAAACCAAATAAAAAAATTCAAAAATTCAAAAATGAATTAAAATAGCTAAGAAATGAATAACATAACATGAATTTAGGTCATGAAAGTTCTGATAACCAAATGATATGAATTCCTAGGATTGGATCATCCTAATTCAGAAATGAAATTGAAAAAGGACAATCATGTTATGTTTTGGAATAAAAAAGAAAGGAAACGACAAGTGAGAAGAATTTACACCATAAAGGATGTTGATCATTTGATAAGTAAGAATTGACACCATAAAGGTTGAATTACCATTAATGAGTTTGAAGTTCTTGCTAAAACCATAAATAGAAATGCTCATAAGGAATTCTTTAATTTCATAAATGTCAAAAGTTCTAATAATGAGGAACAACCCTTTTCAAATTGGTTCTTAAGTTAAAAAGTAATCAAGCAAATTGGGCCTTAATTAGACTTATTATGCCTAATCTAGAAATAAAGCTTGTTACATATCAAGCCTGCTTATGACTATAGGCAAGTAAAGATAAGCTCTACCATAGAAATTGAATAAGGTAGTCGATTATGAGCAAGCAAAGGGAAACTTTGAGTCTAATAGTCAACTATACTATCCATTTATACAAGGTTAACTAAAATACATTTAGTCCAAGCTCCTCTTTACACCTCCAGATTTACTTCCTCATGCATCTGACCTTTCTTTGATAACCCTTAAAGTCTTTCCTTGGTCTTTTTGCTTTAGCTCTTGTCATTAGTCCCTTTGGTATATGTTGATGCTCTTTTTTATTCTTGGAATTCACATTATAACCATGATAAAATATATGAGTCTATCTTTGAGCACTCCAATGATAATGATATTGATAAAACATTTATAAAGCCTAGTGATAAGTTACTTAAGGCTAAAATGAATGTTAGTATTTAAAACAAGATCATATAATCTTTGGAAGAAGAAATTGAAAACCTAAAAAAGGAAAATAATGAATTAATTGAAGAAATTAAAAGCCATAAGAAAGAATCACAAGTTGATGCCTTTTGTGAAGGTCTAAAATAAAAACTAGATGATTTAAACAAAACTCCTAGGAATTTGAAAAAGAAAGGAAGCTCTTGATGTGTTACTTAGAAATCGAATTGTAGTTTCAATAAAAAAAAAGGTCTTGGTTATAAACCTAATGTGAAAATCTCATTTTACAAAAACCTTTTTGTTATAAAAAATCAACTTAACATCACTTGTTTCTATTTTAGAAAGAAAGGTCATGGTATTCTTTCCTATTCTTACAAAAGAAATGCCCATGTTAGAGTAAAGAAAGTTTAAGTTCTAAAAGAAACATCTAACGAAACTAATTTAAAAGGAATGAAAGTAATTTGAACATTAAATGTCAAACAGTAATTTTTTTTTGCAAGTATGCATGAGGTCACAAAGTAATATGTAGTACTCGAATAGTAGGTGTTCAAGGAAAATAACTAGCGATAAATTTAAATTATTCTCTTTAACACCTAAAGATGGAGAAAATATGACCTTTACAAACAATGAAAATGGAAAAGTGATTAGTATAAGTAAGGTTGGTAAAAAAGCATAAGTTTAACTTCACAATGAGGGAAACAAAGTTACATTAAACAAAGTCACATTTTATTCCACTTGTTGCATAGTTAAGAATAAAAATGATAAACATGTTAAATTGATCAGAAAAAGATATAATAATATTTATAAGATAGATTTTGACAATGAGCCATATTTAGATTCTAAAAATCTAGTTAGTGTGAATAAGGATTCATGGCTTTAGCGTAAGAGGCTTAGTCATGCAAGCACGAATATTATTGGAAATTTTTTTAGGAATGACTTAATTAATGGATTGCTAAAACCAATATACAACAAAGATAAATTATGTAATGCTTGCTAAAAATGAAAAGAAATAAAGGTTTCTTTTAAGCCAAAAAAAGTTATGTCTACATCAAGATCATTTCAATTACTTCATATAGACTCAATTAGTCCATTCAAAGTTAAAGGTTATGATGGCAATAATTACATTTTTGTGAATATTATTAACCACTTAAGATTCACTTGTATGTTATTTCTTACTTATAAGAGTGAGACCTTTCAAGCCTTTAGAAAACTTTCTAAGTTTATTCAAAATGAAAAAATAGTAAACATTGTAACTATAGAAAGTGATCATTATGAAGAATTTGAAAATCATAGCTTTACTTATTGTTGTAATGAGAATGGTATTGAATGTAAGATTCTTATCTCTTAGAAAACCTTAATAAAATGGATTATCAAGAAAAAAAATAGGTATTGAGAGGATATGGTAAGGACCATATTCAATGATAGCTCTTTTTTAGAGCCATTGAAATGGACTTGAATTTATGGAAAGGTCCACGAGTCCATTAAAAAAAATGCATTAAGACTTGTAAAATACAAATTTATTTAAATATAGACTTAAAGCAGTTGACAATCCACAAACAGATTCATATTTTTTTTTTTACATTTTCACTTTTAAATTAAGCTAACATTCTATATAAATCTTCATGTAACCAATCCAATACTCCCTTCTAAACTTAATTCTTTATCTTTCAACTTAGCTTAACTTAAATAAATTATTTCTAAGTTATTGATTTTATTTCTAAATTAATAATTTCAAAGTTAATAAATTTTTATTATAGTTTATTTAGTCTTGAATTGTTGAAATGGATTAAAAATGCAATAAATGTGTGACATTTGAATTTACAATTGCTAGTATAAACTTAAAATTATTTTAAAAGCCTAATTTTTTTTAAAAAAAAATTAGAAAAAGTTTGTGAACCCAATCCATGAGTTTGTAGTTTGCAAATGTTTAGTTTTATAATATTTTGAAATTATTTAGTTAATATTGGAATTTTACACTATTTTAGAGTTTTAAATGTTGAATTTGGCTGATCTTTATATCATTGGAAAACTTAGAAAAATCTCTACAACTTTCATATTTTTTATTGAAGCCTAGTTTAAACATTTGGAAGATTGAAAATGTTCATGAATTTGATGCTCTATTTCTGCCTAAGTTAAACCAATCTTAATTTTTGGACCATATCTAGAGTTTCAGAGGTCCAATCGAGGTGAAACTAGTGTCTAATTTGCCTAAGACCTAGCCCAATAACTTTCATGTTTGGCATTTTGTTAAACTATATAGTCTTAGGGGTTTTACAGTGGCTAGAATTCAAACTCATGAGATTTTACTATAGTAACTCTTGTAGTGTATTATTCTATAAATTAGGTTCTGCACTTTTAAAATTTGGGAGATTTTATTTTTTTATAACCCTAAGAAGTATACCAACTTAACTTGTTAGCTTTCGTAGGACAGAAAATTAGATTATACGGTTTGTTCCTCTAAAGACAAGAATATACAATTCTAGACAATTTTTTTCTCTTATCTCTAAGTTTCTTCTTTTCATCTATAGAAGCTAATTTTTGAATTGATTCAAGGAATTTGAGACTCATTTTGGTTTGGATTGTGAGATCTTGAGCAGTAATGTCAACTTTTGTTAATTCATTTTCCTCTTTCCTTAATTTTCTTATCTAATTTTCTAGAATTGTATGAATTGGATACTGATTGGGTATAATCTATATTCATTTATGTAAGTTATGATATCTATCTAGTTTTATTTTGAATTTTAGTTAGTTAAGCATCATTCTTCTTACAAGAATAGAGGGTTGAATAATTAAGCCAAAAGTTTCTGGTTTAGTCTTTTAATTTAGTTGAATTCTATATTCAAATTGATTTAGATCTAACTTTATGGATTATAGTAGTTACTTAATTATACTAATATAAATTGATTAAATTCAAGATGGTTATCCAACATAGAATCCATGAATCATTATAGGGATTCTAGATGATTTTAGATAGAAAAATTAATTGTAATTATCAAATATATTATGATCTATTAAGGAATTTTCAATTTTCTTAGGTCAATTGTGTTGCTTTGTTATTTTTTTGTGTTAAATCTACATTCTATTTCTAGTATTGAATTCTATTAAATTTTAAATCAAATCCCTTTTAATTCAATTCTATTTATATTCCTGCATCTTATTTGTATATTATTTACTTAATTACTTAAGTGTATAAAATTAATTTTCACTTCTATTTCCATTTACTTCTTTTATTTTTTTTCTAATATAAAAGGCTTAAATAATTCTGTAATCATACTTAGTAATTGAATGTGAAAGGATGTATTAAATGGATCACTAGGGGTTTGACCTCGTTCATTAGCTTATACTATAAAATTTTTCAATAAACTAGTAATTTTTAATTTTGTTTAGGTTCAACAATTATTAAAGGTTGCACTTAAAGAGCAAGTGAAAACTTTAGGATTGGAATGTAATTAGAAACTTTTTGTCAAACTAAAGCTCTTAATTATTATAAGCCTAATATGATTAGGCTTTACTAAATAATAGCACAATATGATTAGATTATACTTAGCTAACACTCGATATGGGTTGATTGTTAGCCAAAATTGTTATTAAGCTTAGTTAAAACTCAACCTAATTATCTCATTGATTAAAATAAATTTGGTTAAATATTGTAATCAATCTATTAATCAAATAGAAATCTTTCTAATAATGAGAAACCTAAATATTTTATTAGATATGAAGCACCTAAGGTTAATTGAAAGTAGAAAGAGCAATCTTAAAACTAAAAAAGCTTGCAATTAACATTGCATTTATCTAAGAGTGTCCTTATCTAATACTGATAGGAATCTTTGCCTTATTATATGGATATCATAGAGACATAGTTTTAATTTGATTGTATTTATAATTCATCCAAATAATTGTTGCTTATGACTCTTTAGAACATACATGCATTTGTGATTAGATCATTTATGCATTTATGACAAAATTGTTCATGTGGTAATGATTGGATCATTTATGCAAAAACAAAATGGATTTGTACCCACACTCTTGTATTCAGTTCCAATAAGATTAATTGATTTGAACTTATTCATGCTAAAAAGGTATAATTGTTATCACCTAATTTATGATCTTTCATATGGATCCTTGGTAAGTTTAAAAAAACCTTTAATTTTTTTACTGAATTTATTCATACGAAACCTAACAGTCATTTTGGTGTTTTTTTGTTATACTTCTATCCATTATAAGTGAAATATTATTATGTAAAATTGGGAATTTCAATGTTGCAAATGATGTTTAATTACACCTTATGTGGAATGCTTAAAAATGTATCAATTAATATGCCATTTATAATTATGCAATGAATAGTCGGTGTTATTTGTCATCCATTTGGACCTGTCACGACCTTAACTTGATCATGATTGACATGAAACCCACTTCCTAGTCTCCATTGGCTTATTTTAATTTTAACCATTGCATTCCTAATTAATTAATGGAGATTTATATAAGAAGGAAGGAATATGATAATTGAGATAGAGGGCATTCCATTCAACAGCATTAAAAGGGTTTACAAAAGATAAGAAAGTTGGATTTGCTTATAATCCTTCCATAATAATGATGAACTAGTCTAACTAACTCATAAGGAATCTAGTTTATGTATTTCCTTTACCTAAGCCTTCCAATAGAATAAGGTCTAAAATATATTCTATGTATAAATATCTTATGCTACCATATAATACAAAATAATAAGCTTCCATGTGCTCTAACTCTAAAAAGGTGGTGGTAAAGGCTCAACTAGAGAATTTGCAAAATAAATTACAAAGGAGTGAGTTTAGGGTTTAGTGAGTAAATACTTTATTAAAAATAAATAATATAACATAATAGCTTGCCTACTAGATCACCTTCCTATAAGACTCATCACATAATCAATTGCATTCCTAATTAATTAATGGAGATTTATATAAGAAGGAAGGAATATGACAATTGAGATAGAGGGCATTCCATTCAACAACATTAAAAGGGTTTACAAAAGATAAGAAAGTTGGATTTGCTTATAATCCTTCCATAATAATGATGAACTAGTCTAACTAACTCATAAGGAATCTAGTTTATGTATTTCCTTTACCTAAGCCTTCCAATAGAATAAGGTCTAAAATATATTCTATGTATAAATATCTTATGCTACCATATAATAAAAAATAATAAGCTTCCATGTGCTCTAACTCTAAAAAGGTGGTGGTAAAGGCTCAACTAGAGAATTTGCAAAATAAATTACAAAGGAGTGAGTTTGGGGTTTAATGAGTAAATACTTTATTAAAAATAAATAATATAACATAATAGCTTGCCTACTAGATCACCTTCCTATAAGACTCATCATATAATCAATTATAATGCAATTAAATTTCAAATAGCCTTTCTCATTCCATCACCAATGTATCAAACATAAAAATTTAAGATCAATCATATCTCAATCTATATCACATTTTAAGTAATAAGTAATAGATAAATATATGAATCTACCTTGTGACTCTCGAACTAATCTTATACCTTATCCACCTTACATTGAGAATTAATCATCTGGTGTTCATATTGCCTTATTTTCATATTTCTTAATTCACAAATAGGCTTAAAGATTTCCTTTCTCTTACTAGGTTATAAGCCTTATTAGTCACAATTATCATAAGATACCATACCTCCATGCATGGTTACATATTACATTTTAATGCATAAATAACAATACAATCTCTTTTACATTTATTTGACATATTAGCAAAATTCCACTCTTCATGATCACAATTCATGCATCTCATCTTTATTCATCATACTTCATTATATTATGGTGTTTAGAAAGCATACATCCTATGTTAAACCCTTAAATGACATGAATTTTCAAGAAAATTTTAGTATAATTGACTCTATACTTGAGCCCAAAGGTTTAAAGATGACTACACTACTTATAGTTGAGTATCAAGGCCTAGAGGTAACTTAAGATGCTTATACTTAAGTACTAGCATCCATAAAGCACCTTATAGCTTCATAATCAAGAATTTATACAAGTACCTCATCCAAACTTCATATTTTAGGATATAATCAAGTATATACCCGATTATTAGTTGGGATTTTCCAAATTCCATTTGTAATTTCATTATTCATTTGAAAAATCAAACTTTTCAATGCATTTAACACTCAACCAAATACCATCAACTCATAAATATCATCATATATCATTTATATCACCAATCAACGTCAGAAAATTCAAAACATTGCATTTCAACTCATTTTTCTTCAATTTAATAAGAATGGATAGAGTATCCACTCACCTTGTATAAAAGAGATTACTAGGAAAGTATATTGAAGGCTTTTCAAGCTTAATCTCACTAAAAATTTGAGAATCCTTGGGCTAGGATTCCAAGCTTTCAATGAAATTAAATAATCCCTAATCCCCTCATTAATGAAAGAAAAATAAAAAATCTTAATGAAGATAATGTTCTTACCTTGATTGGATGAAGAGATTAAAACTAACTTGATTTTATAATGAGAGGATGAAAAAGAAGAAGAAAGAAAGAGAGCTAAGGGAGGGTATAAGTGGAGATGATAGAAATAAGGGAGAAGATGAGGGTTGTCATTTAAAATGAAAAATAGTGTCCCTTAAGGGACATTTTTGAAAACTCTTTCATAAATTTCTTCTATACTTACATACTCATTTATAATAACTTGAAACTTTATGCCTTATGATTTTATTTAATTTTTCTCATCCAATTCTTATAAAATTCATATTCCTATATTCATTAAATTGATAACTTTATTTTGTGTCATTATTCATACTTAAAATTTTTAATTTAATAGAATTTACTGATGATTACTACTATTCCTCTTTTCAAAATAAATTTTAATTTACTATATTTTAAAGAGAATGTAACAGGACCCTAGCCTTATAGTTTTATTATTACTTTTATAATTTAAAATGAAGGTATTGATGTCTTAAGGATTACTAGGGAATACAAGTAGCCATTCAAAGGGGGTTAAACAATGTTAAGTTGAATGGCTTATGCTTAAAAAGAAAGGGAATGGTAAAGAAAACCTAAAACCTATATTAAATAGGTTTATAAAGAGCCAAAAAAATGGCTTTGGAAGCTTAAAGGAAATAATTAGAATAACATGTCTAAAACTTAAGTGCTCAAAAGGAAACCTAAGAGCCATATACTAAATCTTTGCAAGATTTTAGTGATTTAAAACTTGGACAATTCCTTTAAAAATTGTGTTAGCTCTCTTGATACATAGTTTCATGGGGTTAAAAAGGATGTTTGTAAAATGAAAGTCTTTATGGATCATCTTAAGCACCACATGCTTTGTATTACTCCCCACTTTGATATCTCGATGGATGATGATGAAAGCGATGGAGGTGACATGGATGCAAGTGATGGTGATGCTAATTAGTTTTATTATATTATGCCTAACCTAAAGAGATTATTGCTTTACTTTCAATTTTTAGATTTGGTGCTTTGATATTATACTTTGACATTTAATTTTTTATTATTACTATATAAACATTGGATATTTTTTGTTCTTTTTTTTATCATTTTTGTTTTATGGATTTTTTTTGGATCCTTTCTAATTTCTTATGATTTCCTTATACTTTATTGATTCATTATTCTTTCTTTTTTGCTTATGATAAAATAGGGATAAGGGGTAGTAGTGATAATGGTATGTAATACCTCTAATGTAGTAAATGAAATGATTATTAAGAAATATAGGGATAAAAAATATGCAAATATAAAGTAGCAGTAATGGTGGTAATAGTGATGATATACTAGTAGTTGAAAATTACAAACTTATAAGTGAACTTTGAGTAGCACTTTACACTAGCACTATTAAATAAGATAAAAATTTAATATACAAACAATAATGAAAATAAGGCACCTAATGCATTAAGTGACCTAGTCATAATTATGTTAAGCCTAACCAGAATAATGTCATTAATGTTGGAACAAATAATAGGTCATTTAGATTGAACTTAGTATAAGGTTTTAGTGTTTACAAATCTGATTTCTTTAATTACTTCTAAATAATAAAAGTGAGGTTTGTTATACAAGTTTGAGGTTATGTCAAATTGAGAATTTAATTAAGAAAGGTAAAACTTAGGAGTACAAGGGAATTAAAGGTTGTAGGATGTTTATTGTGGTTTTAGTATATATAAATCATAAACATTATTATAATATTGACATTGGTTGACTAAATAAGTCTTTAGATAACCTCACTAAACCAAAACAACAATAAATTTCATATATATCAGTTAGTTTTCATATTATTTTAATTATAAGGACTTAAATTTCTAAGAAAACTTAGTTTATTAATTATTTATCTGATAATTGATATCTCATGACCTTATCTTTGTGTATAATGAATTATTAGATGCCTCATTATGATATAAGCTATATTTGTAATGACTGGGATATCTGAGCTATGCTAAATGTGTTCCATGTATAAAAAATAAGTGGAATTACTATTGTAATTACCAATTAGGCCTAACTAGGAAAGACTTTATTATAGAAGAATAAAGTAAGGTGGTATAAAGAGGATGATGGACAAATAAGGTAAATCATTGTATAATTTACTTCTTACATTTATCATAAAATATTATACATACTTGATTTTTGTTATGAATTTTTATTGTACATATTTATACTATAGGAAAAAATAACATTTTTTATTAACTATAAATTTTGATCTTTTTAGTGTAAGCACTCCCATAAGTATTTCACTTGTTATAGGTAAACATGTCCATCTTAAAGATACATAATATACTATCATTAGTGACCCATTTAGGACTATAAGTGTGTGTTTTTCATTTTCTAGTCTTTATGGACTTTATGAAGGCAAGGTCTTGTATGATGCATGAATAGAATCGATAGTTAATCCAAACATTGTAATTGTTATCAACATAGGATACTTTGATAGGTTATTTAGTTATTTGTAGATGTTATTAGTGTGATGTAGTCTCTTTTGAGATATAGTTCTATTTTTACTACCACGGTAGCATTCTCACCATAAATGCTTAAAGAAGTAAAGGAGCATAATGAACTCTTACTGAACTTGAGTAATGAATATTTTAAGTAATAAGTAGAAAGAAAATGTATGTCAAAGGGGTTAAAATAATTGTCACCATTTAATATATCTAATGATGTAGTTTCTAGTTTTTGTGACAAGATTTCTTTAACTTATGAATATTTCTTTTTGTTTGTGAATATTTCTTAATAACTAGTACTTATGAATATTTCTTTTTGTTTGTGAAGCATTTAGGAAAAAAAAGGAAATAGTGACACCTTTGTGATTAATGCTCCTTTTATTGCATAACAATGGTTTAGTTTTATATCAATAATCCATATAGTAATACAAGTACATGTTAAAAGCAACCGCATACTAGTTTACATATAGAAATGATGAAATAAAAAAATGATAGTAGTAAACAACCCTTAATAGTAAACACATACTCATCTTGATTTTTTATTAAATCAAAATAATTAAAATGGATCCTTATATTATATATATAGGGTTGCTATAGTTAGTATCAAAGTATAGTCTTGGCACCTGTTTACCAAGGATGCCTATTTGAAGGTTAGGTATTAGTATTTAAATTGAGAATTTTTACTTATGTATCCACATAAAGGATCTTATGGTTGAAAGTCAAGAGAACTTAAATTCATCCAATTTAAGATCACAAGCAAAAATCCCCAATGAATCGGTAAATACCCCTAAAATCCCATCAGAGGCATTCATGTTATAGCAAATACTTAGGTAGCTAGTAGAAGTACTCACCCAAAACCAAGAGTGTAGAACTAATTGCTATCAATTACTACCACTTTAATAAGAAAAGCTAAGAGAAAGAACTTGAATCATGCATGAGTTATTAAAATTGAAATGCCTAAGGTAGATTGAAATAGATTATTTAGTAGATTCATATCAATTTTTAGATTAAATTGAACAATTTAGTAGCATGTTAAGATGTTTTGAGACCTTATTAACTGAGTTGGTAGGATATCAACTTGATGACATTGCTCTTACTTGTTTGTAAGCTAAGAGGAAAAAAGAGAAGTGATAACTCTATCTTTCACATGGAAAATATTCCAAAATAAATTTATGGAATGATTTTTACCACGAAACTTTTGAAAGGAAAAAACATAAGACTTTCAATAATTGGAACAATAAGGGTGAACCATGGTAGAATTTGATGCTCAGTTCACATGATTATCATGATACAGAAGATAGTTTATATTCATTAAAGGAGCCAAGGTGGAAAAATTTGTCTGAGGATTAAAGGATTAATATTTCAAACATTTTTCATACCCATAGCCACTTATCAAGATGCCTTAAATCAAGATTTGTGAGTTATGTTCCAAGGAGAAAAGGAGAATGTGATATGGATAAAGGAAGCAGGAAGAAGTTTAAAATATCTAAAACTAGTATGAGTAGATATGTGTCATCCTTCCATTAGAAAAAACAATCAAACAAATTAATGGTGTCTATTTAGTTTTATGTTTATCACTAGTCTAGCAACATTCCCTTAAGAGAAAAGACAAATCAAGCCTCACTAAATCAATGGGTAGGGAGCTTAATTCATATGTCACCTTTTTACCCTATATACCATCAATATCTCCTTAAAAGTGATAACTTAAAGATTAGAGCTTGTTTTAGATTTAGATAATTATGACACAAAGCATGCAAATGTACCTTTGAACTTCTAAAAGCCTTAACTATGGAATCAACACTTAATCCCCTAAAAATAGTGTCCATTCAATCTCCTAACTCTACAAATTGAAAAAAATTAATGGACATAGAGCATAAGCATAAATGGAAGTGCCAAGAAGATTATTTACATTAACAAAGTCAGAGGTCAACATCCAATAAAGTGGTAACAAGTAAAATTTAGAAAATAATAGAATAACATTACTAGGTTTTATTCGATCATGGTGTAACCAATTTTTTTATCTCTTAATTTTTTTAAGGATACTCTAGAAATCCTTTTAATAGAAAGCACCATAATAAGCCAAAATAAAAAAAGCCACACAAGCATTGAAAAACTTGTATAATAAAAATAAGTACTTATACTTTACCAATAGATTTAATGATCCTACATGTGATCGATATTGATATAATCTTAGGAATGGATTGGCTAGCAACCCATTGAGCTCCTATAAATTCTTTTCAAAAAAATCAAAACTTTGTAAATTCATGAACATAACATAATAAAATTTCTAGAAGAATAACCTTCTAATATGGATGCACTAATATTAGCCACAAATTTTTTTTTTACGTAAGTGGTGTGTGACATAGTTGGCAATGATACACATCAACAATAATAAAGAAATAAAGGATAAAAATATACTTGATGTGAAAAAAATTTTATATGTATTTCCTAAGGACCCATTTGGACTCCGACTTGATTAGGAAACTAAATTCCAAATTAACTTTATTCTAAAAGCAGAAGCTATATCAATCTTCCTATACCATATGATTATAGCTAAATTAAAAGAACTAAAAAGCCAATTAAAAGAATTATTGGACAAGGGATTTATCTATCCTAATACCTTACCATGGGAGCTCTAATGGTATTTGCTAAAAAATAGGATATATTAATGAGACTATGCATTGATTATTAGCAGTTAAATAAGGTGACCATCAAAGAAATATTCATTGCCTCAAATGATTTATTTGATTGATTACAAAGACTAAGGTACTTTTATAAGATTGATCACTTACAATCAAAATATCATCAATTGAATATTAGAGAAAAAGATATGGCTAAAATTGCATTTAAGACATGATATGTAATTTTGAATTTCTAGTTATGTCTTTTAGTCTCACTAATGCACTAGCTACATTTATAGATCTAATGAATAAGATATTTAGACCATTCTTGGATAAATTCATAATTATATTTATTAATGACATCTTAATATACTCAAAAGGCAGAGAAGAACATGCTCTACATCTCTGAATAGTGTTAGCCTTGATTTTACCCAAAAAGGGGGTGAATTGGGTTTTTAAAAGTTTAAAGCAAACAACTTATATATAAATAATAGTATGAAAATAGATTAGTAAGATAAGCACATTTAGAGGTTTTTCACATAATGAAGCAAAAAAAACAGAGCAATTTCAGATAAGTAAGGAGATAAGAGAAAGAGAGATCAAACACTACTATTTATAGTGGTTCCAATTTTGAAGATCCAGCACTTCAAGGTGTACATCAACTACAAAGCCTCTTTGACTTAGATTTCAACTCTTGATCACTATCCCTTCAAGTTTTGGGTACTTGAAGAAGCCTCAGTACAATATCTATTTTTTTCTTCCAATAATCCCTTTGAGAAACCTCTCTCAAAGCTTTGAATATCTCAAGAGATTCACCACTCTTGAAGTTTCTAGGGATGCCTCACCTTAATTTTTAACAAGTGAGAATAACTAGTACAGTCGACAAGCTTTCAATCTCTTAAAAGATGGATTACACAAGAGAGTACTAAGAGAGGAATGATTCAATTAGATAAGCTCAGAGATTCTCAAGAGATAAAGAAAAAGATGTTTATTGTGCCTATGTAACAATATATACTCACTCTTGTATTTTTGAATTGAAATCAAACCTTTATATAGAGTTTGAGAAAGGTAAAAATTCGTTACCCAGAGAAAATAGTCGTTATAGAATAGTTGGCGCCTTGTGAATCGATTGGTGAATTAATTCAAGCACACTTGAAAATTTTGAAAAAGGCTTGATGAATCGATTCATGTTTGAAAAAATTATGAGATGAATTGATTGACTAATCAATTCACTCATCCTCATTTAGATTTTGGAAGACTGGAGTCAATTGGTGAATTAACTCATATATTCAATTTGTTCGATACCTGAATTGATTGGTGAATCGATTCATGTATTTTAGATTGCTCTTTGGATGCTTAGAATCGATTGGTGAATCAATTCATGCATTTAAGATTGCTCTTTGGATGCCTGGAATTAATTGGTGAATCGATTCATGTATCTAGAAATGCTTTCATGCGTGAATCGATTAGTAAATCGATTCATGCATAAAGAAAAAGACTTTTGCAAGTGATTTTGATAAAGAATAGCAAACTTTTCAAATGCATAAATTAAAAATATTTTCTAACCAAAAAGGCAGAACAAATTATGTTTTCTTTTTATAAGAACCCTAAACTCTTTTAATGAATAATTCCTTTTTACAAAGAAATTATAATCCTAATTTGAATGATAAGACTTTCATCACTTTTGCATCAAACAATAAAATTCTAATGGTTTGTTATCATAAAAAAAACTTCTGCAACAATGGTTAAGAAGGAAATAGGGGCTAAGGCTAACAATCTCCCTTTTTTTTATGATGACAAACACTTTGAGACCATTCCTTGATAATGTTCCTCTTGGTCTTATACTCCCTCTCAAATTATGCCATGCCTAAAAAATATAACATATATTTCTCTCCCCCTTTTGGCATCAATCAAAAAATTAATTGAAAAGCTACATATCCAGCATTCAAAACAGTCAGAATAGGCAATAATGTTTACTCAACAGCATTCAAAAAATGTAACAACAGAAACCATGCAACAAAAGTTGGCAGAGATAAAAGCCTAGGGGGGATAAACGGGGCTAAGGGAATAATATCTCTAGTCATCTACCATGTTATCTAAGTTGTTCCCTTCTTCCTTATTATTTGAAGCAGTTACTTCTTCCTCATCTCCTTCTTCAGTGGGAAAGGTTTCTTGCTTCCCTTTGGGTTTTCTTTCTGTTGAAGGGGAGAAGGGAAAATCTTCATTTGGAGAGCTATCATCACCTTTTTCAGTAATATTCAGTTGGCTTTTAAGTTTTCTGAATTGGTACTTTATATAAAGCTTGAGTTCTTTCTTGGTTTCTTGATGAAGCTTTGTAATGTGCTTTTCTAGGCTCCGTAAATTAAATTCCTCTGCAGTTTCTCCTCTTTCGATGGAACGCTAAACCTTATCAGTCTTCTGAAAGGACATTTGCCTTAGGTGCTTAGCTGTTAACATTCTTGATTGTTTAAACTTATCAACCTTGGCCTTTTAATGTACTTGAATGCTAGAAGCTTTGAATAATTCAGTTAGGATTATGCCATAAGGAATGAATTCTCTATTTGCATGAGATAACATGTGAAGCATGATTTGGTGAGGAAAGTTCACTGGTATGTTGCTCCTAATTGCCCACATAAGAAATAGTTCAGAATCATTGATTTGAGTGAAATTGTGCCTCTTTAGAAGGATTATCTTGGCAATGGTGTAATGTAGGATTCTATTTTCCATTGAAAGTCCCGTAATCTGTAGTTTGTGCCTTTTAACCTTTGGTTGGGACTAAGGCCAAAACATCCTTATGGCAACTCCCTTAGAGTAGGCTTCAAATGACTCGGCAGTGATAAATGGTTGGTTGGCATCCATGTTAAAAACTGCAGCAAATTCTTTGAGACCAAGTGAGAAGTATTCACCCTTGACAGTGGAGTATAGTTCAAGTAGTGTGTTTTCTCCACTCTTTTTGAGAGTGGCATAAAATTGATGTACTAGGCTTAGATAAACATCAGTAGCATAATCGATGAATTTTAGGAGTCCTAAATTTTCCAAAATATAATAAATCTCTAGATTCTCATTTTTCAAAAAATTGATGTCCTAGCAATTTCTAGGTTCTATTTTCTTAGTCATGCTTTGAAGAAAATTTTCAAAGGCTGTTAAGTAAACTTGCTCTGGGATTTAATTAGCCGAGGGTATTGGGTGAGAGGATGATCCTGAACCTTTCCCTTTCCTTTTGCCTGAATCAGGGCATGGATGTTTTGTGGCCATGGATTTCTTTCCTATAATGATCAAAGTGGTTAAACAAGGATAGGATGGGTTTTTGCATAATTGGATTTTGGGTAAGAAGAACGGTTAGAAGAAAATAGGGATCGAATGTGGTGATGAGCAAGTGTTTTAAGGTAACTGGAATGAAAGAGAAGGTTATGAAAGGAGATTTTTGAAGTCATGTGGAAGAAGATGAATGGGCGCAAGGATGATTTTTGAAGGAGAAAGATATGAAAGGGTGCGAATGGTACAGCTGAAACATGGCAGGGTTTAAATAGGGGCCGATGAATCAATTGCAGAACCGATTCACATATGAATATGCGAATCGATTGGTCACTTGATTCATCACTTGAAATTTGAATTTTGGAATTCCTTCCATGTGCGAACAATCGCTTAGTGAATTGTTTCGATCCTTCCAGAGAGTAACTTAGGTTTTAGAATCAATTCACCACTTAATTCACTTCTTGACATGTTGAGGTCTGAATCGATTCATTTTATATTTTATCTTACAACAATCGATCGGGCACTTGATTCATTTGCCAAAATATTGAATTTCTGAGTCGATTGGCCACTCGATTCATTTTGTGCTGAAGAATATTTTTGCTTCAGAATTGATTCATTTCATGTTTTGCCTTGCTACAATCGATTGGTCACTTGATTCATTTGCTAAAATATTGAATTTCTGAGTCAATTGACCATTCGATTCACTTTATGTTGAAGAATAATTTTTTCTTCATTTATCATGAGAACACTTTGTTAATCCCCTTTTTGACACAAATGAAAATTAATTCATGGCATTGTTCTGAGGATTGGTGAATATTCTTGCAAAGCAACCTTTCGGGATATCTTCGATAATAAAGAAGATGCATATGACATTGTTCAGTAAGGATTCTTCATACCCAATTCTCTTCTAATAAAGATGAAATGGTCTTCACTAAGGGGCTTAGTGAAGAAGCTTGCTAATTGAAAGTCTATTTGTACAAATTCTAAAGAGATGGTTCCTCTTTGAACATAGTCACGAATAAAGTGATATCTTATTTCTATATGCTTAGACCTTGAATGCATGATTGGGTTTTTGCTGAGATTTATGGCACTAGTGTTATCACATTTTATGGGAATATTTGTAAAGCTGAGTCCATAATCAGATAGTTATTGATTCATCCATACAAGTTGTGCATAACAACTACCTGCATCTATGTATTTTTCCTTAGCAGTGGAAAGTGCCATATTATTTTATTTTTTACTATGCCAAGAAACTAGCGAGTGACCTAGAAAATAACATGCTCTACTAGTGCTTTTTCTGTCAATTTTACTACCAGCAAAATCAGCATTTGAGTATCCTATTAAGAATTTTGACTTTTCTTTAAATAACCATAAACCAAGGTTAGGTGTACCTTTAAGAATTTTTTTTACAGCAGTTAAGTGAGATTCTTTTGGATTAACTTGAAATCTTGCACACATGCATACACTAAACATAATATCAGGTCTGCTTACAGTCAGATAAAGCAAAAATCCTATCATGCCTCTATACATAGTTACCTCAACCTTTCTGCCTTCTTCATCAAGATTTAGTTTGGTTACTGTACTCATGGGAGTTGGAGCTGGTTTTGCTTCATTCATCTTGAATTTCTTTAATAACTTCTTTGTGTAGCTGGATTGGCTGATGAATATCCCATCACTTGATTGCTTGATTTGCAGTCCAAGGAAGAAATTTAACTCACCTATCATGGACATTTCAAACTTCTTCTGCATCATCTTAGCAAAATCTTTGCATATAGATTCATTAGTGGCACTGAAAATGATATCATCAATATATATTTGAACAAGCAAAATGTCATTAGTAGAATGTTTTATGAATAGAGTAGCATTAACTTTTCCTCTCAAAAAATCTTTTTCTATAAGAAATTTGCTTAGTCTTTCAGACCAAGCTCTAGGAGCTTGTTTCAGACCATATAAAACTCTTTTTAGTTTAAATACATGATTTGGAAGAAAATTATTTTCAAAACCTGGAGGTTGTTCTACATATACCTTTTCCATGATAATACCATTTAAAAAAGCACTTTTGACATCTATTTGATAAAGTTTGAAGTTCCTTATGCATGCATAAGCTAATAACATTCTAATAGCTTCTAGTCTAGCTAGGGCTATAAAACGGACGGACCAAACCGGATACGGACCGGTCCGTTTTAGCTCGGTCCGTTTTATCCGTTAAAAAAATGGACTAAATATAAAAAGTCCGTATCCTTAAGGATACGGACCGGTCCGCGGATTTTAACTATAAGTCCGCGGACTGGTCCGTATCCGCCCGGTCCGTGCGGATTTTAGTCCGCCCGGATTAGTCCGTATTACCCATAAAAAAAATGGACTAAATTTTAGGTGGTCCAAGTTCGTAAAAACCCGTAAAATCCGCGGACCGATCCGTGGACTTCGGTCCGTTTTACACCCCTAAGTCTAGCCACTGGTGTATAAGTTTTATCATAATCAATCCGTTCCTCTTGATTATATCCTTTTGCAACTAATCTAGCTTTATTTCTAATTATGATCCCATTTTCATCTAACTTGTTTCTAGACACCCATTTTGTGCCAATAACTAGATGATCATTTGGTCTTGGCACTAGTTCCCAAACTTCATTTCTTTCAAACTGGTTTAACTCTTCTTATATTGCCAAGATCCAATGTTCATTATTTATTGCTTCATCTATATTTTTAGGCTCAATTTGAGAAAGAAAAGCTAAATGATCATAGATATTTTTGAATGAGCTTTTAGTTACCCTTTGTGTGATATCACCAATCACTTGATCAATAAGGTGATTTTTCATCATCTTCCACTCCTTTTCATGTCCATAAGCTAGTTCTGTTTCAGCATCCTTAGTATGAGTTGTTTCTTTGAGATCAGCAACTTCACTTTCCTTCTCCATTTTTACAATTTGCTCCTTTAGAGACATCTAGGGGTCTTCTTATTGCTTATCTTCATTTGATCCCTTTTTCATACTAGAAAACTAATCAAATAAAACATGTATAGATTTTTCTACTAGTAAAGTTCTTTTGTTATATACTTTGTATGCTTTACTAATAGAAGAGTATCTAATAAAGATGGCTTCATCAGATTTGACATCAAACTTTCTAAGATCATCTTTTCCATTATTATGAACAAAATATTTACAACCAAACACACGTAGATGTGAGATATTTGATTTTCTTCCTTTGTAAAGTTCATAAGGAGTTTTCTTTAAAATTGGTCTTATGAAAGCTCTATTCATAACATAGCAGGCTGTGTTTACTGCCTCAGCCTAGAAAGATTTTGGAAGAGAGCTTTCACTAAGCATAATTCTTGCCACCTTTTCTAGACACCTATTTTTTCTTTCAACAACTCTATTTTACTGACGTATTCTAGGAGATGAGAAGTTATGCTTAATTCCATTTTTGTCATAAAAATCAGTAAAAGCAAAGTTCTCAAATTCTCCTCCATGATCATTTCTAATATTTATTATAGACATTCCCTTTTCATTCTGTAAAGATTTTGTAAGTTTCTTGAAAGTTTCAAAAGATTTGCTTTTAGAAGGAAGGAAGAATGTCCATGTAAATCTTGAATAATCATTAATAATTACAAGCACATAAAGGTTTCCTCCTTTGCTTTTAATTCTTGATGGACTAACCAAATCCATATATAATAGCTGAAGTAGTCTAGTAGAGGAAACATGATTTTTTTATTTAAAGGAAATTTTAGTTTATTTTCCCTTTTGACAAGCATCACAAACTCTATTTTTAATAAATTTTAATTTTGGTAGATCATTCAGTAAATTATTTTTGGAAAGCTTTCCTATAAGATCCATACTTGCATGAGCAAGTCTTTTATGCCAAATCCAAGAATCATCATCTAAACTAACTAGGCATTTTGTTTTAGAGAAGGTTCATTATCAATATCCATCATATAAATGTTTTCATACCTTTTGCCAACCAGCTTAACTTGCTTATCATCATGATTTTCAACAATGCAACAAGAGGAATCAAATATGACTTTATTTCCTTCGTCACAGAATTGATTGATGCTAAGCAAATTATACTTAAGTCCTTTGACATAGAAGACATTTTCTATACATGAATTAAAATTCTTACCCAGTTTACCTTTTCCCATGACTATTCCTTTTGAGTTATCTCCAAAAGTGACATTTCCTCCTTTTTTTAGTGCTAAGGTGAGGAATTTTGACTTATCTTCTGTCATGTGTCTTGAACAGCCACTATCCAGGTACCATATGTCACTTTGAGTTTTCAAACACACCTACAAGGAGAACATTAATTCTTGACTTTTGTTACCTAAACAGCTTTGGGTCTATATATGTTAGCTGGTACGTATGAGCCTTTAGAAACCTAAATCTTTTTGGTTTTGACATTTATATTTCTCTTATACAAACAAGAATAAACTCTATGCCCCTTTTCTCCACAATAGTGGTAGGTTATTTTTGGTTAGCTTCTCATGATCTCTTTAACAAAGGAGTTTTTCGTAGGAAATAATTTTTCTTGTTTAGTACATAGCTAAGGCCTTCTTTGTTAAAGCAAGACTTTTGGCCAAGGAGAGTGTCTAAAGGGTCTCTGCCCTTTGTGAATTTCTCAAGTGTTTTAGTTAAATCATCAAGTTTTTGCTTGATAGTTTCACAAAAGGATCACTTTTAAGAAGACTTCTTAAGATTTTCAACTTCTTTAATTAGCTCTTCAGTCTCGTTTTCAAGTTGATCAATATTGTCTTCCAAGGAAGATATCAACTTCTTTGAAAGTTCAATATTTCTTTTAGCCTTAATTAGTTCTGTTTTTAAATTAAAAAGAATGTATTCTGCTTCTTCATCAAGGCTAGATATAGATACCTCATCTCCATTTTTTTTCTCTAAGAGCCATCAAGCATAGTAGGGCTTCTTCATCTTTGTCATTTTCATCACATGAATCGATCTCATCATCATCTCCTTAAGCTGCTAAGTGTGTTTTCTTGTAAGAGCTTTTATTTTTTTTTCTCAAGTTCCAGCTGCTTTTTCAAGTAGATAAGGTAGTCAAATTTGATATGTCCTTGTTTCTTGCACTCATAGCAAGTTGGGATTGCTTGCTTGCTAGCTTCCCCTTTGTTTGCATTTCTATTTCCTTGTGACATTTTCCTTCTTCCTCCTATTCTTTTAAGAGCTTTCTGGTATTTTTTGCTAAGGAGAGCTAAATCATCTTCTAATGATGCATCAAATATTTCTTCTTGACAATTCTCATCACTGTTGTCTTCATCTACATTTGTATTTGCTTTCAAAGCTAAGGATTTCTTCTTTCTTTCGTTGTCATTTGCATATCTCTTTAATTCCAGCTCATGTTTTTCCAAATTTCCAAATAAATCTTGTAGGGGTGACATTTTTATTTTCATTGCTTCCTTGACAGCAGTTATTTTTTGTTGCTACTCTATAGTTAATGATCTTAGCACTTTATGGACTAATTCACCATCTGTAAAATGCTTACCAAGAAGACTTAATTGATTAACAAGAGTAGTAAATCTTTGCACTATTTCTTTAATGGATTCTCCATCATTCATTCTAAATAATTCATATTGATAAACTAGTGTATGCATTTTGATTTCTTTAACTTGTGTGGTGCCTACATGAGCTATTTCAAGTACATCCCACATCTCTTTAATAGTCATATAATTTAATACTCTTTCATATTTACTAGGCCATAAAGCATTTGACAAAATCCATTTAGCTTTAGAATGAAGTTGATGTTTTCTTTTTTCTTCATTAGTCTATTCAGATCTTAGTTTCAATATTTCTACATTATTTTCTCTTTTCATTGGTAAATTATAACCACTTTCAATCAAGTCCCACATATCAATATCAGTAGCTTCTATGAAGTCCTTCATTTTTTGTTTCCAATATGTATAATTTTATCCATTAAAACCTGGTGGTTTATTCAGTGGAGGACCCTCAGGTAAAATACTAGCAATAGGCAAGTCCATAGGATCCTCTTGAGATTGTTAAATCTTATACCAAGAGCTAAGTTCGGATACCAATTATTGACTTTGATTTTACCCAAGAGAAGGGGTGAATTGGTTTTTTAAAAGTTTAAAGAAAATAACTTATATATAAATAATAGTATGAAACAGATTAGTAAGATAAGCACATTTAGAGGTTTTTCACAGAATGAAGCAGAAAAAATAGAGTAATTTCAAATAAATAAAGAGATAAGAGAAAGAGAGATTAAACACTGCTATTTATAGTGGTTCCAGCCTTGAAGATCCAGCACTTCAAGGTGTACATCCAATACCAAGCCTCTTTGACTTGGATTTTAACTCTTGATCACTATTCCTTCAAGTTTTGGGCACTTGAAGAAACCTCAGTACAGTCTCTATTTTTTTCTTCTAATAATCCTTTTGAGAAACCTCTTTCAAACCCTTGAATATCTCAAATGATTTACCACTCTTGAAGTTTCTAGGGATGCCTCACCCTAGTTTTCAACAAATGAGAATAATTAGTACAATTGATAAGCTTTCAGTCTCTTAAAAGATGGATTACACAAGAGAGTACTAAGAGAGGAATGATTCAATCAGATAAGCTCAGACATTCTTAAGATATGAAGAAGAGAAAAGATGTTTGTTGTGCTTATGTAATAGTATATGCTCACTTTTGTATTTTTGAATTGAAATGAAACCTTTATATAAAGTTTAGGAAAGGTAAAAATCCGTTACTCAGAGAAAATAGCCGTTATAGAGCAATTGGCACCTTGTGAATCCATTGGTGAATCGATTTAGGCACACTTGAAAATTTTGAAAAAGGCTTGATGAATCGATTGGTGAATTGATTCATGTTTGAAAAAATTGTGAGATGAATCGATTGACTAATTGATTCACTCATCCTCATTTAGATTCTGGAAAACTGAAGTCAATTGGTGAATTGACTCGTATATTTAGTTTGCTCGATACCTAAATCGATTGGTGAATTAATTCATGCATTTTAGATTGCTCTCTAGATGTCTGGAATCGATTGGTGAATCGATTCATGTATCCAGAAATGCTTTCATGCATGAATCGATCAATGAATCAATTCATGCATCCCAAAATGCTTCCTAGATGCTTGAATCGATTGGTGAATTGATTCATGCACAAAGAAAAAGACTTTTGCAAGTGATTTTGATAAAAAAATAGCAAACTTTTCAAATGAATAAATCAAAAACATTTTCTAACCAAAAAGGCACAACAAATGATGTTTTCTTTTTATGAGAACCCTGAACTCTTTTAATGAATAATTCCTCGTTACAAAGAGATTATAATCCTAATTTGAATGATAAGACTTTCATCACTTTTGCATCAAATAATATAATTCTAATGGTTTGTTATCATAAAAAAAAATTCTAAAACAGTGGTTAGGAAGGAAATAGGGGCTAAGGCTAACAAATAGTGCTATAAATACTCTAGGAATCCATATTAGATGTTAAATTCTCAAAATACAAGTTTTGGAAATATAATATAGTCTTTTTAGTACATGTAGTCTCCTAAGCAGGAATTCAAGTAGATCCTTAAAAGGTAAAAACAATAAAGGATTGGTAAGACCTTTAATGGTTATAAAGGTTTGGAGTTTTTTAGGCCTATCAAGTTACAACAAATGCTTTGTGAAAGATTTCTTGATAATTACAACACCACTCCATCTTTTAACATAAAAGAGAAGCTTTTAAGTAGATAACCAAATGTGAGCAAAGTTTTTAGAAATTGAAAACCTATTTCACTATTGCCCTAATACTAGCTCTACCTACTAGTTTAGAAAGTTGTGTCATGTTTTATAATGCCTCTTAAATAGATTTAGAATATGTCTTAATGCAAAATGGAAGGGCAAAAGCTCATACATCATGTCAACTAAAGAAACCTAAGTAGAACTACCTAACCTACCACTTGGAAATGGTATTCGTGGTTTTTGCACTAAAGATTTGGTGTTATTACTTAAATAGAGAAACCTACAAAATCTATACAAAGTACAAAAGTTTCAAATATATATTTGATTAAAAAGAATTAAATCTTCGACAATAAAGATGGATGAAATTAATTAAAGATTATGATTATTTCATTTACTATCATCTTAGAAAAGCAAATATGGTAGGAAATGCTTTAAATCGAAAGTCACAAATTTATGTTGTGCGTAATGGCAATTTTTTTTCAAAATTGGAAAAAAATGGAAGGGCTAATTAAGTAATTTATGAAGAACATGTATTAACTTGTATACAAGTAAGGCTAATATTGGAAGAAAATTTTAAACAAGGCTAAAAACATTACTCATGGTATAAAAAATACATGCAAATAACAACAACAAGAAATAACAAAAAGGTATCACTAGATGAGCATGGAATTCTTACATTCCAACAAAGATTGTAGGTCCCATTGCATAAGTTCACGAATTGGGAAAGCATGAAAAGAGACATTATAGAATACATACTAAAATGTTATGTATGCTAATAAGTATTCCTTTCATATCCCTAAGTGAAAATGGGAAAGCATAACCATAAATCTATTAACTAAACTTCCTAAGACACCAAAAAGATATGACTACTTTTAGGTTATAGTTAATTAGCTAACTAAAATCTTCACTTTTTGCCAATGAAGATAACTTATACAATGGCCTAAGTTGCAAAAGAAACTTTAAATAAAATTGTTCCAATACATAGAATACCATTAGCTATCATTTTGGATAAAGGATGCTAGTTCATATCCCATTTTTAGTAATTCTTTCAACAGGCTCTTGGATCATAACTATATTTCAATATAATTTTCCACACTTAGATCAATGGTCAAGTAGAACATATGTTTTAGACTTTGAAAGATATGTTGCAAGCATGCATACTTGAGTAAGAAGGTAGTTAGGAGAAAGCTAACATTAAAAAGGCACTTTATGAAACACTGTATAGGCAAAGATGTAGGACATTAACAAGGTGGTCCGACCATCATGAAGTAAAATTACTTAGTCCTAGCATTATTTAGAAATGTTTAAAGGCAGCCAATGATAAGTAAAAATCATACGTTGATAAATATGCTTGAGAATGGGAATTTAAAGAAGGAGATCAAATATTGCTTAAAATTTTCCAATGAAAGGAATTATGTTTTTTTTTAAGAGAAATTAGTACCTTGCTACATAAAACCTTTCACCGACTCAAAAAAAGTTAGGAAAGTATCCTACTTATTCAAGTTGTTAAATCATTTAAAGGTTATTCACCTTATATTTCATGTATCCATGTTACCAAAATATGTCTTAGACTTCACCAACATTCTAAAAGATGATTCACCATAAGTAGACCATCTTTTAGTTCATGAAGAAAACTAATGTCCTTTTTTAGATCATTAAGTCAAAAAGCTAAGATCTAAAGACATAACCTTGATTAAGGTGTTATAAGGCAAACATGGGAAACAAGAAGCAACATAAGGAATGGAGTCATATATGCTAAAGCAATACCCTCAACTATTTAGGAAATATTAAACAACCTTAAGATTCGAGGGCAAGTCCTAAAATGAGGAGAAAATTTGTAATACCTCAAAAGTAATAGATAAAATTATTATTGAGAAGTACAACTTGCCTTTTTCTTAAAGTGGATTGAGGAAGAAATGGAATCTTGATGAGAATGTAGTATTACCCCTAAAAAAGAAAAGGTTAATTTATCCTTAAAATAAGTTGAATCCTCTAAAGTTAGATTGGCTAAAATAGTGGCTTACTTTGAGATGAAGATGTTTGTTAGTAAAGATATTAAGACACCAAATGTGCTAAATGACATGATCATTATCAAACTAAGAAAAGCTAGAATGATGCCATTAATGCCAAAATGGATAATAGATCATTTGGACTATACTTAGTACGATGTTTTAGTGCTTACAAATCTCATTTCTTTAATCACTTATAAACAATAAAAATAGGGGTTATCATGTATGTTTGAGAATATTTTGAATTAGGGATTCAATTGAGAATGGTAAAATTTAAAAGTATAAGGGAATTAGAGATTGCATGATATTTGCTCTTATTCTAGTATATACAAATCATGAACCTTAAGATAACATTAACATTAGTTGTCTAAATAAAGCTTTAGATAACCTCATTAAACTAAAACAATAATAAATCTAGGATATATCAATTAATTATCATCTTATTTTAATTATAAAGATTTAAACTTTTGAGAAAACTTGGTTCATTAATTATTTTCTGATAATTGATATCTCAGGCTTTTATCTTTATGTATAATGAATTCTTAATTGCCTTTTTATGTTATAAATTATGTTTATAATGTTAGAATTTTACCTAAATTTTAATAACTGTTAATTAGTAATTATTTTCTACTTTGAATTATTTTTCTATTAATATTAAGATCAATATCAATTTGTGGCTATTTTTTATTTTGAATTATTCTCTTATTCAAATTAGGATTATTTTATCCAGTCTTTTAGCCTATAATAAGTTGTATTTAGGCATTCATAATTTGATGAGAGACAATGACAAGAAAAATTGTATTTTGTAACCCCATAGAAGTTATTTGATATCTTATAATTTATTTTTATTCTTTTGAAAAAATTATTTATATTGAGAGTGAAAGGTATGCACATCATTTATGAGAATATGTACTATTGATTATAAGAAGATTATAAGGCATTTTGGATATACTTAGGATGTGAATTTTGCTTTCATTTCTTGTCATGAATTTTATTCATCATTTACACCTATTGAGTAGGTTAAAAGCTAAACCATGATTAATTTTTATGTCTACCAATTTACTACTTTGATGATTTTGAATTATGCCAACACAATGCTTCCACATTATCATTTATTATCTGAAAATTTTTCAATAAGTGGTATTAGAGCTTGATTTTACCAAGTTTGGGTCCTATTCATTCAAATGATCTTGGTTGGTTGATTATTTGCATTTATTTTTTATCAAAAAATTTTAACATAGATTTGTTTTAAAGTTTATCGATCCTAGATTTTCGTTAAGCAATATCTTTGTTTTGTATTCTTGGCATTTTTGTTTAGAGAACTCTTTGTGGAGAAAATAAACCAAATATGATGCACATATAAAGTGTTAGTGCTTCATTGGAGATAGAGTTTTGAAGAAGTTTATGGTTTTTGGAGAACATGATTTAAGATTTAAAGTTTGAAAACTTTTAATGATAGCTTGTGTCAAGTTGGAAATTGTTAGTATTTGACCTAAATTTTAATAATCATTAATTGGTGATTTTTTCTATCTTGAATTATTTTCTTATTAAAATTAATATTGATATCAATTTATGTCTATTTTCTATTTTGAATTATTCTTTTATTCAATTTAGGATTACTTTGTTCAGTCTTTTAGCTAATAAATATGTTGTATTTAGATATGCATAATTTGTTGAAAAGACAAAAATAAGAGAGTTTGTATTTTGTAACCCTATAGGTGTCACTTGAAATCCTATAATTTTCTCTTACTCTTTTGGTGAAATTATTTATATTGAAGGTGAATAGTATATACACCATTTGTGGGAATGTGTATTGTTTGTTATAAGAAGATTGTAAGGTATTTTGCATGTATTTTGAGAGTGGTTAAACACTTTATATATCTCTTTTTATAATTCCTCTTAGTGATTTTTTTATCTTCACCTATGAAATAAGCTAAAAGCTAGATCACATTAAATTTTTATATTTATCGATTTATTATCTCATTAATCTTGAATTATGCCAATACAATGCTTTTGCATCATCATTCATTATCCAAAAATTTTGTGACATGCAATGACTAAGATATTTAAGTTATGCTAAATGTGTTTCTTGTATATAAAATTAGTGGAATTACTATTTCAATTATTCGTTAGGCCTAACCAAGAAGGACTATGTTATGAAAGAATAAGGTATGATATGAATAAGAAGATGGTGGAGAAATAAGGCAATCATGCATTGCATAATTTAGTTATTACATAATATTATATGATACTTTATTTTGGCTTTGAATTTGTATTATACATATTTATACAATTGAAAAAATTACATTTTTTAATTGGCTATAAAATTTGACCTTAATGGTGTAAACACTCCTACAAATGCTTCATTTGCTATAGGTAAAAATGTCTACATATGAAGATGCATAGTTTGCTATCATTAGTGTGCACTTTCAATTTTTGGTCTTCGTGGACTTGCATAAAGGCAAAGTCTTGTATGACATACAAATAAAACTGATAGTCTGATAGTATGTCCAAACATTGCAACCCTTATTAACATCGAATACTTTGATAGGCTATTTAGTTTTATGTAGAAGTTATTAATTAGATGTAGTTGCATTAACACTGTCATTAGAAATGCTTGAAGAAGTAAAAGAGTGCAATGAACTTTGACTGAACTTAAGTAATGAATATTTTAGTTAGTAAGTAGAAAGAAAATGTATAGCAAATGGGTTAAAAGAATTGCCATTGGTTAATATATCTAATGATGTAGTTTTTGGTTACTGTATGATTACATTTCTTTATTTTATTATTTCTATTTTGACTATAGTTTGAATACCAGTACTCGTGAATATTTCTTTTTCTATTTCTTAAGCACTTTGGAAAAAAAAAGCCAATAATGATACTTGTGTGTTAATGCTCCTTTTATAGAATAACTATGGTTTAGTTTTATATCAATAATAAATATAATGATACTCAAGTACATGCTAAAAGTAAATGCATGCCTATTAACATATAAAAAAGGTTAGATGAAAAAAATGTTTTTAGTAGACAACCTTTAGTAGTAAAAACATACTCATCCTGTTATCTTTTTTATTAATCTAAAATAATGAAATGAATTCATACATAAATACATATATATATTGGGTTATTACATAGTACTATGGCTATAAGCTTTTATGTTTGATTACTTGATGGCATGATTTAAGGGAGAGCTTATTGATTCATTATTATCTTCACAACCCTTGTTTGTTTGCTTTGAAATGATTTTATCACTAAGAGTTTGTCATAATAAAAAAGATACTCAAAGAATTAATAATTTTCTTTTGATAATTACAAACTTATGGATGACATTTTTGTAGTATGGTGATGATCAAAGTGTGCTAGGATGATTGTGAAGATTGAAAGATCTTTCTAGAAACCTAAGTTTAATCTTTGGCATAAATAAAGTTTAAGGAATATTGAAGCTCAAACAAGGTCTAAATGAGTTTGAAAATTTTAAGTATAGTTAGGGACTAATTTTATCAAAACTTTGATCGTAAAGATCCCTTGAAAATTAAGGCATAATTTCAAGAAAAATGGGATTGTATAAGTTTTTAAATTTGCGTCCCTACTCAAGTTTTCCCATTGGAATGAGGGAAATTAGACTAACAATCAACTGCTAACTTTTGCCTTTCTAGGAATTGGCCAACAAGTCTATTAATTGATTGTTAACACCCCTAACAATGTCGTTATGTTCCAAATTCAAAATTTCTATATAGTAACAATTATATTTCGACAAGTTTACCCCTAAATATTTCCCATTGACTATAAAATGTTTTTCACCCATTTTTAAAGTTATAGTGAGACCTATTCATTTTTTATTCTTGCATTGTTGAAATCATTTCTTGAACTTATGATTCTCTTCATATATATTTGATAGTTTCATTGTATGATCCAACACTTGAGTGTCTGTAAGTTTGATTTCCTTGTAGTCAAACAAATTTCCTATATTATCAAGTGAGGAAACCCTACATAACCAAGAGTGAGAAATCTTTTAAAGTTTGAGTACTTTAAGTAAGATATCTCAAAGAAATTGACTTGTATCGAAAGAAAGAACATCGTAAGGGTTTCTTTAAGTGCTCGTTTATACTTGAAGGATAATGAATAAATAGAACTAAGTTAGATAAGCTTGAAAGTGAATGTAATTCTTGAAGAAAAAATCCATCAGCACCAAACTACTAGAAATCCTGTTTGCTTTCTTTTTCCCTTATTTTTTATTTTTATTTTAAGTATTTATTTTATTATTGTTGTTCATATTGATATTGAGTAGTTAGGGTTTTATACTTTTGACTACTCATGAAAGGTTGTGAAACTGTTAATATATTGTTTCTAAATAATTTATTTTGAGTAAATGATTTAGAGTTTTTTTAGAGATTTTGAAGATTTTATAAAATTATAAAATCCGATTCACTCCCGTGAAATGCCATGCTACATTTCATTTCATTGTATTAATTGATGAAAAAATATACCATATCCCCAACATTTCACCATTAACAATCATTTTGCAGAGTTTTTCAATATTGTAACACAATTTCAAAATATATTTTTTTTAGTAGACAGAAAGGATCCCTCTTCCACTGTTGCCAAAATATAAACACAAATAAGCATGGAAATGTATTCTCTTCTCTCCCTTCTCTTTTTTTCTTATCATTTTGAGAGAGATAATAACACAATTTTTATTTTAGGATCCATTACTGAGACCCACCATTACAATACGATTTTTTTTTTTTTTGTATTTATCTCTCTCCTAAAATCATCTTCATTTTTTCCTTTCTCCTTTCCTCAAGAAAAGGAGAAGATCTCTATTCAAAAAGTATTACTATGTTCTCATTATAACTTGTAAGATCAACCGGAAGATTGAAGGAGTCTAATGACAGCATTTTTTGTTGGGAGTGCAGGTATGGCACCTTTCTTTGTCACTGTAAAAGCACCACAAGCATTTGCAAATGCTAAAGCCTCCTTCAGCCTCTTTTCATCCTGAAAATGGTGAAAATAAATAAATAAACATTGAATTCCAATTATTTTATTCAGCTAATTTATTTGTGGCATCTTTTTCAAAGTGAAGAAATAAGAAGAAAGCGAGCAAAAGAGGGCTAACTTCTTAAATATTACTACAAATAAGAGGCTAGTCCTAAATTTCCTTATCTTCCAACTAAAATTACCCTTCCCCCACTAAACCAGGTACCAAAATGAGAAAATTTGATAAGAAATGCCACAACATGCATGGAACATCTTATCCATATGGAACTCAATCCTGAACTTGGGTGTATGCTAATTGCACACCCTCTTCCTTACATCTTGCGCACATAGCATAATCTATTTACAATAAACCCCATCAGCTCAGAACAAATGGGGGTAGCTTTCAAAAAGATCATGTCATGTGTACATAGTTTGAAGGGTTGAGAGGGAATGTGTTGTGACATGCAATTTGAACAAATGGAAGTTTATTATGCATACCTCCTATTTTGTCATCGATTTTAAGGTCAAGCTAATCAAATAAAAGAAATGTTTGACAGGTGTTAGAGATATTTAATAAATCATTCTAGGATCTTTTCCTAACTGGTTAAATTTCGGAATCAACCAGCATTAAATATGGAATCATAGCCTTATTGACCTAAAGGGTAAAATGTCAAACTCTGCAACCCCCACCCTTTAATTACAATTAAATTTTTAGTACTAGACAAGGTAAGTTGTGTTATTTCCACACTTCAAGCCTAAATGGTATCTGAGGGAGGGGCATGTAATGCATTAGAGATATATAATAGAACAGTTGCAAGGTTGAGCCTTTGAGATCAACAAACACACTTGACAGCACAAATGATCACATGGATTATTTTGTAAATGTTCAAACGCCAAACTCTCTTATTTTGGCTGCATTATTACCTTATAAATGTCCTTGTGTATAGCCAAGATGCTTAAAAAGCCACCGAGAAAAGAATCACCAGCTCCAGTTGAATCAACAGTTTCCACCTTGACCCCGGAAACCCTACCCCTTAAATTCTGCACAAGAATGATGAAAACATAAATTATCTTCCTTCTTTTGAGAGAAAAGAAAAGATCGCTCAATTGAATCCATTCTGTGTACTAATATAAGATGTCACAACATTACACTAGTCTTTCAAATGAAAAACGCCAAAAATATAAGTACATACTTTACGCAGACATGCAGAACATTTCGATAGATGCTAACCTGTGTATAGTATCTACACCCCCCTGCTCCTTCAGTTACCAGCAAAAGCTTGAGATGGGGGTGGAAAAGCTTCGTCATTATAACATTTTCATCATAAGGATCATGACCTCCAGTCAAAAATTCAACTTCCTCCTTGCTTACCTGCATTTTCTAAAATGAGCCTGTAGCATACTGCAGTTGACATGGTAGATACTAACCTAGGGTACCCAGAAAAGAAGACTGAAGCCCAAAATATGAAAATAGTATGTACCTTAATTATGTCAGCATAATTCCAAATACTCATGATTCCTCTTCTAGCAGCTTCTTCTGATGGCCATAGTGCTAATCTCAAATTTGGGTCGTACGAAAGAATACAGCCAAACTTCTTGGCAAAATCTATGGCAACAAGGTGGGATGACCTACAAGGCTCCTCAATTAAGCTTATTGAACCATAATGAAATATGCTAGCCTGCATCACATCAAGGGTACATCATGAAAAAAATACTAGAAAAACCCATGGAACATTATTGTTGCTGGTTGGTTAAAGATTAAAATGTCATGTTATTCTAAAATCTACATATTACATCATTATCTGAAAATTCAGAATATAGTTTGGTCCATACTAGAAAATTGAAAGAACATAGCAGGTGATTATATTATAATGGCATAGGCACTATTTTAACATATTTCTTCTTAGACACTATAATAGATAAGAGACAACTGAGATCTTGGCTAATGTAGAATCCTTTTCCCAACAGTTTACACAATTGACGTAGATACCTTTATAATCATAGCAATAAGCCTTAAAAGGTAAAACAATATGGATTTTGCAAGAATCTAGCAGAGAATTTGACAGCCTTACAACATTTCCATGTTCTCATTGTTTTTCATCTGTTTCTAAGAGGACGGTGAGGGGAGGGGAACAGGGAAGCTGTTAATTTTTATTTTTACATAATTCTGAGCAAATTGTTACTTACCTTCCTTATAAGGTTCACATCAACCTCTTCTGGATGAAGAAGCATGTCAGCACTAGGGTTACGGAAGAACATGAATTCACGCTCCCCATCGCTTCTGACAGTTACAAATGCCAATGCTGTCTTTGCAAGTGCATCAAAGCGCACACCAGAATTGTCAACACCATTTTGCTTGAGAATGTCAGATAACATGTGGCCAAATTCATCTTCTCCCACCTTTGATGCAAATATTGAAGACACTGTGGTCAAACAGATGGACTTAAGTAGATAAGACAATATATTGATACCCAGTAGCAAGTGCCACAAGAAAACATGAACAGTTGATAGAAGTAAGGATTTTAAGTGCTGCCATGTCATAGATTTTAAGGCAGCTTGTCAATATAACATGCCATGGGAATAGAACTGGTGGAAATATGCACTTTGGCAACAACATACAAGGCAAATTAAAATATGCAAGAATGTTATAACATATTTGAACTATTCTGAAGTGCTTTAATCCTTAGAGGCTTGAACTTTCACAATAAACATTTCTTTCCTGCAGAGAAAATTGATACCAAACAATTTACTATCAACTGACTTCAAGTTTTGGCTCCTCATTTTATTGGGGAGAGTGGGTGTGAAAGATAGACACCATTATAAAAAGAAATGAATATAAAAAAAATCTGTTTGAAGTACACAAAATGCCAACTATTTCAATGTTGCATCAAATATTTCAGGCAAAATTATACTATATAGATTTTGCAGGAAGTTATTCTTGAAAATAAAATGATGATCATTGGTCAAATTAGCAAAATATCAATAGAACTGCAAAAATGCTAACAACTTTTGAAACTCTCACCTTGCCAATAAAGGCTGATGAACCTCCCAATCTGGATAACCCAATAGCAACATTGGCAGTGGATCCAGCAGGTGACTTCATATAGGCAGCTGCATCTGCAAGTGACACTCCAGCAGTTGTGGGGACGAAATCAATCAACATCTCTCCAAAACAAACAACCAGAGACCCTTTCTGATGCTCTTTCTTGGCATTTGAATTGCGTTTGGATGAGCCTACAAAATAACAATCATCTGTAGAAATAAACTCATTCTTAATCGATCTAAGTGATACAAAATCAAAAATTAGTCAGGAACATGGAAATTATTAATGATTAAATTTAACCAATCAAATCAGTGTGTAACTGGTTTCAACTAGAGTAGACAAGTTTTTCTTTAGTTCAACAACTAATATACAAATGATAGATAGGTAAGAACATATGGGTATTCGTGATTATACACACATATCAAAACAAAAATGCATATTTAAAACCTTTTGAATGTCATTGATTGAGCCCAAAGCCACTGTTGTCAATGGTGCATGGGCCACCACATTAAAGCAGGGCACCCATGGCAAAAAAAAAATTGATAACACACTTCAAAAGTCAAATGAAAAAGACATTGGTCAAACAAGAGTGAAAATTAGGCTAGAAGTAGAGCTAAATGCCAATATTGGCATATAGCCACAAACATTTTTCAGAAAGGAACTCAGACTATGCCGAAATAGTGCTTCCCCTAAACCTGAGAAACCCATTGGCTCAAAATGACATAACTGGGCAATAATGAGAAGTTTTCATCCAACACCCTCATTCAGTGTAGCAGGGCGGAGGGCTGGAGGCCATAGCCGCCACTCATATAAAATGGCATGCATGGCGTTTGCCATGGCCCTGCCTGCCATACTGAACTGCTAGGCCATGGATTTTCATGGTGGATATGAAGATTTCCACTATGGAGACCACCATTGATAAAACTGCCCAAAACCACCGGTTACCCAGAAAAGGAAGGCCAATTGGATTATATATGTTATCCATCACTGGCTGGCCTATGCAATTAATTCATTTGAATTCATTCCTACTGTTATGTAAGAAACAAAAATACTTCCAGAGGAGTTGGAGGGGAAAATCTTATTGTTTTGTGAATTTACAACTCAAATGCCCAAAGATTCAGACAAGTTCTCAGAAAGCACCATCGAATAATTCACAGAGAGACCGCATTCTGGGTTCTACCTTCGGAAGACTTTCCTGTAACAATAAAAGATGAAAATAACAAGGTTAAAAAGAACAACGAATAAGTGAGAGCAAAGAGCTCCATTAGACATGTGATAAAACTTATTAAAGGAAAACAGCAACATGGAATCTCAGAGAAAGACAAAACATAATAGGAAATCAATGAACGAAGAACCACATCAAATTCAAACAGAGAAACAAAAAAAGCCATTGATTTCAAAACTTAAAAAAGTTAAATTGAACATAAAAGATATAGGTCAATTGAAACTCATAATGATCATCGTTTTAGAAATCAGCCAAAGAACCAAAATGGGAATGAATCAAGAGAATACAAAATGCGCTCTAGAATCATACCAAAAGAGGCACTTCTTATCAGCTTGAAGCCACCCTTGCGGGACCTTTCACGGGAGGTCACAGGGAAGCAACAGCCTGTCATTTTTGGGTTTGAGGAAACCCTGTAGGATCAAAATCTCATACCATCCGTTGCAGATAAACAAGAATCCGCAAAAGGGTACTTGCATATATATAGACATTCTCCCTCTCATTCTACTCATTGTTTGCTATTTTTGCGACTTCCTGCGTTGCGTCTGAAACTTATTTCCTGGAAAATCTCAAAGCCTTCGAGTTCAATACCTTCCAAACGAGCTGTCATTTAATTAATAATAATTAATATAATTTAATATAATTAATAAATCAAAGCTCAGTTACTATTACAAAATTAATGTACCAAAATTGTACACCTCCTAGTCCAACCAAAATATTCTTTCTGATTAATTTTAAAAGGAAAATAATAATTCAATTGTAAATTGAACGATCACTAATCCCCAATATGTAAAACACAATCCCCCGTAATTCAATTCCAAATGTAAAAGAATACGAATAGATGTAGGCAGTGCCGTCAATCCAGGATGAAATATTTCTAATTCTTCCCTGTTACTCAAAATTTCAATATTATTTTTAATTATATTTTTAATAAGTAAATAAATTATTTCTCAAATTTTTGGGAACATTTAATTATAATGTTAAAATAATTTATTTATTAAATTATAAATAAAAATAATATTATAATTTTAGTAATATAATAGGATTAAAAATAGATGTGAGTGCATCACTTTAAAACGGGAAGAAAAATTATTTGCTAGAAAAGAACAGCATTTTTTTTATAATAATTAATGCATACATTTAATAATTTATATATAATAATTTCAAATTGATAAGTTTAAAATTGTAAAACTTATATAAAATTGTGATATTTAGCACCTTGGAATTAAAAATTTTGATCCTACCGTTGTATATCTCACAAATTTTCAATTCAAGTGTTGATACTCCTCTAGAGTGATGTTATAGCAATTTTACTGCAAACTAATTCTTTCGTATATCAAATTCATCCATATTGATAAAAAAAGATATATTTTTTTACCCTTTTTTTTTTTTTGCTGAGGTTTGTGTTTTCTCTTCCAACTCTAAAAAACAAAGCAACAGTAAAATTTTTATTAAAGTGACAGAAAAATTTAAATAGACCTTATTTATAAGTGATTTCAATAATTATGTATTGATAAATACTTGTGAACATTCATGAAAATTTTGTCTAGAAATGATGTTATGTATGCAAAATATAGCGCTAAAGGCTTAAAACAATATTTTAAAACTCAGTTCGACCATCAACTCGATAACACAAGTGAGTTAAGATTGTACTGGTTCAACTGATCAAATCGAATAGTTGAACTGATTATTATATTTTATTATTTTATATATGTAATAAATTATATATTACATATATATATATATATATATATATATGAAAGGTAAATAATAAAATATAAATAAATATTGATTTTACTCTAATTATAATAATCATTTAATATAATTTTGATTCAAATAAAAGGTAAATAATACAAAACTTATTTTTATAAGAAAATTGATATCAAAACATTCAAGATAGTTAAAATATAATGTCTTGTATTTAAAATGTAAGATTATAATTTGTTAGGAATTTGTATTTCAATAAATTCAACTTCAAATATATTAGCAGAGCTCCATCTTTAATGTATACTCTAATATAAAATAAAATAATAGTAATTCATATTATAATAAATATTTGATAAAGTCACAATTCTTAAAATTTAAAAATATGAATATTACATTTTATACATATTCTAATATAAAGTAAGTATAATAGTAATTATATTAAACTTTTGGATTAGACTTTGTCAAATGCAAAAAAAAAAAGAAAAAGAAAAATTGGCCGAATCAAATCACCGAATGATCGATTCAACCTCGAGTTTTAGTAGGTTGGACTAAGCCAACCTGAGTTTTTTCCTAGAATGGGTTTAAAGGCCAAACCAACCCATTTTTTAGTCCAGGTGCCAATTCAACTAGTTGAACCGATTGGGTCAGTCCCGATCCTGATTTCAAAACACTGGTTTAAAACGTAATAGTATGCTTAACGACAATTTGCAAAAGGGTTTTAATGAAGCGAAAGTCATTCATCAAATTAACTTCACATCTTAGAGAATAACCTATTTGTTTTATTTGAATAATAAGTGTAATTAAATCACAAGATTTATACATTTAAAGAATAAAGATTAAACTTTGGATAAAAATGAAAACATAATATATTTAAGGAATACAGGAAGACATTTAAGTTAAAACTTTTTGATAGTACTCTATTTGTTTTTGTTAGGAAGATATTTTTTTATATATAAATATAATTATAAAATATTAAGATGATAAAAAATTTAATTTATTTGATATTAAATGTGAAAAGTGTAGTTAAAAATAATATTCTTTATTTTAAAAAAGTTATTTTTTCTACTATCATAAAGATATGTATTATATTTTTTTATTAAAGCATATAAATGATATATCAATTTTTTATTTATATAAAAATATTTAAAATTTTCTTATGAAAAACATCTTCCATAAAATATCTATTTTTTTTTCACCAAATAATTTGTATCATTTTAAGTGAATATCATTTTAATTCATGCATATAATATGTTAATTCCTCCATCAAAGTTAATGTTGAATATCCAATGGGGTTAATGACGTAACATTATTAGTGACTATTTGAATTGTTAATTTTTTTTGAATTGTTAATTAATGACGTAACAATTGTTTGAATTGTCAATTGATAACATAATATTTAAATTAATCACCTCATTATCTAATTAGGTAAAATGACATTATTTTTTACTCAAAAGCACTAAACTCCTTTCTTCTCCTTTACTTAGTACAAACGAGGTTGCCCTCTTCCATAAATTATAACAATGTTATATGACTAGGATCAAAATGTTTTAGTATAAAAAATTTTGCATGATTAAAATTTTTCAATTTTATGTAAAATTAATCACAATAATTTTAGAAAAAATAATCTAAATATTTAGAATTGAACTTTTTGCACAATTCACAATTGTTAGCAAGTAGAAACTAATAGAACAACCATATTGTCTTGTAAAATTACAACCTAAAATGCTAACACACATATGTTAATTAATTATAATGCCTTGCAAAATGAACTACCCAAAGAGATATGTTCAAAATATCACTTGAAAATAAAGACTATCAAACTACTAAGTAAATTCAAATAAAAATTTGTCTGAAATCCACCGTCCATGATTTCACATTTCATATGTGTGAAACATGCATTCAAACCCTTTTAAAATTTACTCAAGTGAGATTTTTATTTTTAATCACTCATGTTTTAATTCAAATTTCATTATCAATGATTTTAAAAGGTAAACTAATTTGTAAGCATAATTATAATTAAGCAAATTTAAGGAACAATTTGTCCAAAATCAATCATGTAACTACCGAGCAAATCTAATCAACAATTTGTCTAGAAAATATAAACAACTAAAAAACTAGATTGATTAAATGCCCAAACAATCTCTAGTAAAATTCTAAAATACTAAAAATAGAATGAAGGGGTAAAATTGACTCCTTCTCTCTCCCAAGTCATTGCACGCCTTTGATGCTAAAAAGGGAATGGTTAATATGAAATGGAACAATGTTGTCTATGAGGTAGAAAGAGGAAGAAGGTTTTTTTTTTTTCCAATTGAAATTATATTATTTTTCTTTGTTGGACGGTGGGTTGATTAATTTTGATGTTATGTCATTAATTAATAATTCAAATAATAATGAATAATGTCATGAGAAATTTTTTTATATTTCGATTATATTATATGTTTTTAATAATGATTAATAAATGAAAGATAATTATCAATTACATAAAGTGATTACATATTAAAAAATTTTAATTTTTTAATTTTTAATATATTAAAAATTACAAAAACTCATAACTATTTCTTATCTATTAATTATGACTAAAGATACATAATATAATTGAAATATACAAAAATTTCTGATCATAAGAAATTTCTCTAATCTCACATTATTAATATCGTTAATTATTTAACATCTATTCTAATAGAGGATTAAAATAATTACATAGAAGTAATAATTAAGAATCATAAGAAATTGATTTTTCATACAAATGTAATTGATAAAAACATAATCAAAGAGGATTAGAATAGGTGTTTAATCAATATCTTTCAATAAAATTATAAAATAAATGAAACCACCATCATATTATTCTTTTTCTTTCAGATTTTTATTAACAAAAGTGCAACATTGATTTATTTTCTAAAATTCAAAGACTGTTGGGAAAAAATTCAAACATTTAACCCAAAAATTGAGTACAGAATATATATACTTGATTTTGGCTTTTAGGATCCTGATACTGCAATCCACCACACGAATGTCAAGAATTACCTTCAATCTAGAATTCTTGACTTCTGTCCACAACGATTACACTAAAACCCCACACAATATATTTGTAGAGAAAAGAAAAAAATGAAAGAAAACTCTCTAATGAAAATTTCTAGCTCTTGAAAAAGAAATTGAATGTCTCGTATCTTTTCTTTTTTCTTTTTATTTCTCTTTCTTCTTCTGAAGGGGAGTGGGTGGTTATTTCTCTCTCCCATTTCCCACTCCCTGATCAATTACTAAAACTGATTTTGTTTGAATTTAAATTCAAAAGATAAATTAAATATTTATTTTAATTAAATAATATTTAAAATATGATAAATGTGGATCACCCATTATAGGTGTCCCTACATTCATCATCTCCCACTCACACATAATAGGATGAGCCACATCAAATAATCTTCTTCTCTCTTCATGGTTTTCATACTCGGTGCATTGTCGTGACTGCATGGGCGTGACATCATCTTGGTATTCTTGTACTAGAAATTCTTATATAGAATCAGTACAAAACAACCCTTACTTCTAGTTATTTATATTATGCCTCAGATGCCCTAAATTTTCCCATATACACTTTTCACTTGCAAATCTAATCTCTCACAAGCTTTACTATAAGCTTAGATTATCATTCACATATGCATAGCCTCCACGTTTATGATGTTACTAAAATTAACTTCATAACGAACATGTCTCAAACACTAGCATAATCATGTATATATCGGGAAATTTTTTTTCGCCCGTATATCACTTTGATTTGAAACAACTGCTTTCCTAGTATTTTATCCTTTAGATTGTATATATCATAATTGTAGGATATATACTAAGGTAGCGAGCACTGTATCATTTCTCTATGATATCATCAAAGTTAAAAGATATCTTTGAAAAGAATTTTTCTTTTCTGGAACTCACACAACAATGAACTAGGGATCTTTCACTTGCTTCCCATTTACAGTTCTTCATGCACATGTAGTATGAATCACATGCTATGGTGTTCCCCTTTTAGCATAAGGGTGTATGTCAATTTTATTAGCAACACTGTATAGACTTTAGTTTAGGTGCACACAGTACCTAACCTGAATTCTTTCACATCATTTGATTCCTTTTGACGACAGTATGTCAAGAATTTATTGTTTGGCCACAAGCATTGTGGAACGTGGAAGATTTCATAATTCAATCCATATTGTATTTCGAATCTCATCTCAACTTTACTTCGTTGAGGCGACGTATTTGATTTTTGTGTTACCTTTCTACCAAAAACACAACATTTCTCATAGTTATGTTAGTAAACACATGTCTTATCTTCGCCCATTCCTCATGAGCATCGGAGGCGGTTGTTCATGTGAGAGAACTAACCTTATCAACCTGTATTATCAATTTCGAAAATGTTCAATTACATTCTACGCATACCAAGAGATTTTACATGCTCAATATATACATCTCTAGATATAACCTTAGTAAAAGAATCTATTATCATCTTTTGCGTAGGAATATATTAGATGGTGACCTTCTTTTGCACTATTGCATCTCTCACAAAGTGATACTTTATGTCTATATGCTTAGTTTTACTGTGATACTTTGGATCCTTTGTATAGGCAATAACTGCCTGACTATCACAATATATTAGGATGGGATTTAAATTTTCACTACAAATCCCCAGATGTTCTATAAATCTTTTCAGCCATATTGCCTCTTGTACCACTACAGAATATGCCACAAATTCTTTTTCCATTGTTAATAATGTGATGCATGTCTGCTTCTTACTACACCATGATATGACACCATTGTTTAGTAAGAATGAGTAGCCCGGTGTAGATTTTCTCTCATCCAACTCTCCTGCCCAATCCGCATCAAAATATCTAACTAAGCATAGATCATCTCCTTGATAGCATAGCGCATTGTCGACAGTGCCTTTTAAATATCTCAATATCCTCTTGACAGCTTTTCAATGTTTGTATCCGGGGTTTAACTAGTATTTGCTTACAAGTCTGACTGCATGGCAAATATTCGATCTTATACATATCATTGCGTACATTAGACTTCCTATCGCACTAGAATAAGGAACTCTATCCATTGATTTCTTTTTAGACTCATTTTGAGGGCACATTTCTTGACTTAATAGTTTACTCTTATTTACATAGGTATCCATGAGTTTGCAATCTTTCATATTGAATTTCTTAAGAATTCTTTATATATAATTTTCTTGAGAAAGAGAAATAAGTTTCTTGGAGCGATCTCTAAAGATTTTAACTTCAAGAATGTAATTTGCTTCACCCATATCTTTTGTCTCAAAATTCGAGGATAGCCATTCCTTAATAGCTATAATCGAATTCATGTTATTCTCAGCTAATAGTATATCATCCACATAAAAGGATAATATCACAAGATTGTCCTCATGCCGCTTAATATAAATACAATGGTCTCCCTCAATCATTCAGAAGTCATATGAGGTTATCGCTCGATAAAATCTCAAGTACCATTGTCTGGATGACTGTTTGAGTTTATAAATGGATCTTTAGAGTTTACAAATTTTCTTTTCTTCTCTTTTTTGTATGAAACCTACTAGTTATTCCATGTAGATTTCTTCATCTAATTTTCTATTGAGAATAGCGATTTTCACATCCATTTGATGTAATTCTAAATCTAAATGTGCTACTATGGTTAGGATCAATCTTATTGAATTAAAACGTACAACAAACGAGAATATACGCTTATAATCTATTCCTTCTTGTTGTATATACCCTTTTACAACTAGTCGAGCTCTGTATCTTTCAATTGATCCATCTACATTTCTTTTAATTTTGAGAACCTACTTATTCCTAATTCCCTTTCGGTCAGATGATAGATCAACTAGTTTCCAAACTTAGTTAGTTTTCATTGAGTCTATTTCTTCTTCTATTGCTTTCTTCTAATGTTCCTTAATAGAAGAACTTAGAGCCTCTTGAATTGTTCTTGACTCTTCTTCATCTTGAAGAGTAACCATAAGAGCTAATCCTTCAATTGAAAAGCATCTTTTAGGTGCACTTCCTCTCTTACTTTTTCATAATGGGGTTTTATGTACCATATTTTATCCAAATACAGGATTTTCACTCATTCTCTTAAAGTTTCCACTTAGATCGGTAGGTATTCTTTGAGAGCTCGTACTCGGATAAGATGGATAAGATTCAATATTATTATCCATTTAATCCTCTAGCTCATAAAAAGGATATAGTTCGATCAATTTTTCCTCTGCTAGGAAATTCACTTTCCAAAAATGTGGTATCTCTTTAATTCAAGTTTTGTTGTTGTTCCATCCTCGTTTTCACTAATAAAAATGTATCCCTTAAACAATTCTGAATATCTTATAAAGATACATTTCTTCCCTCTTAAACTTAATTTTTTATATTTATGGGAAGTATCATGAATATACACAGCAGACCCCCAGGGTTTGATAATACTTAAATCATGCTTGCATTTTGTCTATAGTTCATAGGAAGTGGATGTAACAGACTTTAAGGACACACGATTAAGTATGAAGGTAGCTGTCAAGATAGCATTTTCCCAATATGAAAATATAAGACTTGCCTGTGCCATCATTGATCTAACCATGTTTAGAAGAGTCCTATTTTTTCTTTCAGTTACTCCATTTTGTTGTAGAATGCCAAGGATTGTTAATTGTCTTATTTTCCCTTTCTCTTCATAGAGCTTTTTGAATTGTTTGGATAAATATTTACGTCCACGATCAGTTCTAAGTGCTTTAACTTTCTTTTCTATTTGATTTTCAACTTCATTTAAATAACGTCTAAAACATTCTAATATTTCTGACTTATGCGAAATTAAATAGATATGACCATATCGTGAGTAATCATCAATGAAAGTGATGAAGTACCAAGCTCCATGTTTTGCCCTTACACTCAAAAGATCACATATGTCAGAATGAATTAGTTGTAATGGAGTTTTTGGCCTAGTTCCTTTTCCAAACGGCTTTCTAGTTGCTTTACCAGCTAGACAATGTTCACACAAGAATATTTCCAAATTTGAAATTAAGCCTACCAATCCCTTTTTTGCTAGTTTAATCACTCTATTTTAATTTATATGTCCTAGTCTAACGTGCTAGGTGTCCATTTCAACATTTAAATTTGAAGTGAAAGTAGTAAAGTAATCAAAAGCAGTGTTGTTAACAACATTTAAAATGACAAATCCATCGAAAATAAAGCTAGAACCATAAAATATATTATCTTTAAAAAATGTCAACTACATTATTATGAAAGTTAACTGAAAAACTAAAATTAAGTAGGGAACAAATAGAAACTAAATTTTGTCGAATGTCAGGTGTATAAAGTACATCATGCAGGATTAAAGTTCTTCCTTCATGCAAATCTAATTTGCATGTTCCAATGCCTTTGACTTCAATCCTGGCATTGTTTCCAACATAAAGCCACCTGCTTTGGCTTGACAAATAATGGTACTTTATGTAGGATGCTCGATCCTTACTCACGTGGTTTGTGGCACTTGAATTTAAAATCTATAAAGGATGAGATTCTATTAGAAAAACAGTACTGAAAATATATGAAAAATATTTGAAATTAGTATCCAATAATACCTTGTTTTGTTCATTTTGTTGAGTGCAATCTCGAGCAAAATGACCCATTCTTTGGCAGGCATAACATTTGATCTTCTTAAGATTAAAGTTCCTTGTCCTACATTTTCCCTTCTTTTTCTTGAAGGTTTTCTTACCCTGAGAATTGGGCCTAGTTTTTCTCTTCTGAAACTTTTTGCCTCTCTTAAATTTAGGCTTAGAACTAGAGAGACCTGTTCCCTCAGCCATATACACTTGTCTAGAGGATTTATAAGCCCGTAAACGTTCATCTTCAAGTTCTAGAAGTCTTGCTACATCATTAAAGGTTACTATGCTTTTGTTGTGAGTCAAGTTGACTTTCATGTGTTCTCAACTGGTAGGAAGTGATCTAATCACTGCTTGCACTTATGGCTCATCAGAAAGTGCATGACCTGCCATTTTCAGCTCACGGATCATATTTGACATTTCTCGTAAATAATGTTTCATCGGCGTATTAGGCTGAAGTTTGTATGTGTCAAATTTGATTGTGAGTCTTCTTAGTTTGATAGCAGAAGCACTAAAATTTTCTTTCAGGGCAATCCACATCCCCTGAGCAGTTGGGTAATTCTCATATTCGCACATGAGGTCATCTGCTATCGCACTTAAAAGTGTGATACGAGCAATGATGTTCTTTTTTATTCAAACAGCATATGCCTTAACATCTCTTCTATGTTTAACTGTGTTCCCAGTTTCAGGTTCTAACATGACATTGTTTAGGACTTCTAGAGCATCTTGCTCCTCTAAGATGTATGATATTTTTGGATGCCAAATATTCCAGTTATCCCCATTCAACTTATCACTCTTATTTAATTTAGCAATTATGTTCTTGTTGGCCATTCTGTTAAATGTATAAGCATTTCCTATAAGTATACAATGTCGTTATTTGCATAGTTCTCGTATAGAATAATAATGATATTACCTAGTTTATGATCGGGAGTTTACGTTTGTCATACCCCTATTGCATGTTTACCTAAATACCATCATTATTTCTTATCGAGATCGTTCTCATGCAAACATAATACCTCGTGTTGCTCTTAAGTAAAAACATAATACTAGAGCTCCCACTCAAACGTACGATTTTATAAAGGTAAATGTACATTTAATAAAAATATTTGATCATCTATCAAATAATAAAAAGATCCAATAAACATTCAACAATTTTCTCAAAATAATCTCATCATATCAAGAGAAATAAATACATCAAAGTAAAGTATTCAAAGCTAGTGTTTCTACTCTAACTTTCTATTTTGGTTTTAATGTCTTCATTTCTTCAAAATTATTGAATAGTTTTTGTGGATTCTTGGAATGGGCTAAGCTGAAGTTGTGTACATTCATAACTTTAAGTGGACCTTTTAAGTGTAGTCCCTTTTCTAAAGTGCTATGTCTAAAACGTCTTGTACTCTTCATATTTTGGATTTATGACATCAAGATTGTTTTTCTCTAATTTTTTTTGAAATAGCGGATTTCCTGTTGTCTCAATTCTTCCATACATCTTTCTAAGTCAAGGTATTTGATGGGTCTCAGTGGATAGTCTTTGCATTTCCATAAGGTCTTTTTAATTGGTATCCAGAAGTTATCATCTGGAATTGTATTTATCAAGGTACAAAATCAAAGGTGATTGGGGAACACCTTTCCTTTACGGCTGAGATTCTTTTTCAGAATTTTGATTTCAAACAAGAAGTCTGTCATCGGGATGTCTTTGCATGCATTTCTTTTATGTAAAATGTGTATGAATTCTTTTAGGTCTCCTAGAGTGTCAACCCAGTTTGATTCTTTAGGTTCTTTTCCTATCACATTCTTTACAAACCCATATGGATTATATTCTTCTCTGAACTACTGTTCCATGCTATTCCAAAAAAAAAAGACACAAAAATATGATTAAAATAGGGTATTTTTGCCACCTTTTCAAGTCAAAATAGTGTCATATATGCTTCAAAAATACACAAAAATTATACGAATATGTAGATCTCATTTTTAGAAAAATTTAGAGATAAATTTTAGCTCAAAAAGGGCTTGCACGTGCTCTCGCGCACCCCTAGAACATTTCTATAAAAAAATTTTTCGAAAATAGAAAAAAAAAGGTTTTCCCATGAGCCACCGTGCGTGAGTTTTACAGCCACCGGAGCCGACTAGATGCATAAAATTTTTTTTTCTCTTTCTAATCATATATGACACATGGCATTCAGGCATTAAGGTGGGCCCCACGTGCCACCCCCCGCGAGCAAAGAGAATTTTTTTTTTAATATTTAAATTTTTTTGTTAGATTAAATGACATGTCGTTTTTGAACTGGTCAATATGGCGTGTCATTTTGGGTTTAGTTCGAACACTCCTCTGTCAAAATGACGTTTCATTTTGGTTGTCTTCCTCATTTAACCGAGTCAATCAGATCAGACTCGACCTGATTTGCAACCTAAACAGGTCTGTTTGACTCAAAAACATAATTTGGCCATAACTTTTAATCTGGAGGTGTGTTTTGGGTGATTCAAAAGTTGTTTTTCTCAAAACTTAATGCTTTACAAATCTAAGCTAATTTTATGGCCTAAAAAGTTAATTTTTCATGGGACCCAATATCTCAAAGGTTATAGATTTTATGGAATTTTAGGTGTTTTAGTTGATTTTTTATGTTTAGGAATATTTTATGGATGTTTTATGTGTATCCTTTTAACATTAAAATCATCCTTAACAAAAATAGTCTAGGAACAATAGAATCATATAATAAATTTGTAATTAATTTTGGCCAATATTTTTCATCACAAGAATTAAAATTAGGAAGCATGCTTTTTGGCCAAAAACAAAATTACCATTTAAATACATAGTATTTAATAGGCGCATCAATCATACTGTATCTCATAATTAATACATCTCATGCATCAATAAATTTCATACATCATATGCTTGCATTCAATGACATTAAATTCACTTGAGAAAATGCAGACATCAGAACTAACTTGACTCTAATACCAATGTTGGGAAAAAATTCAAACATTTAACCCAAAAATTGAGTATGGAATATACATACTTGATTTTGACTTTTAGGATCCTAATATTACAATTCATTACACGAATGTCAAGAATCACCTTTAATCTAGAATTCTTAGCTTCTGTCTACAACGATTGCACCAAAACGCTACACACTATATTTATAAAGAGAAGAAGAAGATGAAAGAAAAGTCTCTAATGAAATTTTCTGGCTCTTGAAAAAAAATTGAATGTCTCGTATTTTTTCTTTTTTCTTTTTATTTCTCTTTCTTCTTTTGAAGGAGAGTAGGTGGTTATTTCTTTCTCCCATTTCCCACTCCTTGATCAATTAATAAATTAATTTTGTTTAAATTTAAATTCAAAAGATAAATTAAATATTTATTTTAATTAAATAAATATTTAAAATATAATAAATGTGGATCACCCATTATGGGTGTCCCCACATTCATCAAAGACAAAGTTAAACTAAATAAGAATAAAGAAGAAAAATTGTAACCTAAAGAATAAAAAATATGTTTTATCTAATATTTTTAATTTCAAAAAAAATAAATTAATTGCATCAAATTTAAGTAGCTACATCAAATGAATTATATATATTTATAATTTATAATTATAATTAAAATATTCTAATATAATATTATTTTACAAATTAATATTAAAAATGATGCAATTGCTTTTGGAGAAAATTTAGAAAAAGTATTTTAAATATTTATAGTAGTATCCCATCACAAATTTATATGTATATTTAATTTTTAATTAATTGAATAATTAATTATTAAATTATAATTATTAATAGTAAATTGAAAAGGAAAATGGATCCGATGCATTTTTTAAGAGGTCTTGTGGTTCTCAGTAATAGCATAAGAAATCTTGTATTTTGAGGAATAGAAAAAAGATAAATTATTTGATGAGTTATTATCTTATAAATTGAAAGAAATAAAACTTTTTAAGAAATTTTACTTGATATAAAATATTGAAAGTTACTTACCTCTATTTTTCCTATATTGTTTATAAATATAAAGCTAAAATTATTCTCATTAAATTTAATTAATAATAATTAAAATTTATTAATTTGTATTATAAAAATATTGAAAATATAATCATTATTTTGTTAATACTTCTTAAAAAGTTTAAAATTAAACTCAATAAAATATAAAAATTATTTTCTAAAAATATTATTTTTTATTATTAATCAAATAATTTAAATATTTTTAAGAAATTTATATAGAAAATTATTTATTAAGAAATTTATTTTTTTACAAAAAATTACTTATCATGTAAATCAAATGACTTTTAAATGTGTTGAATGAATTTTGAACGGAAATAGATATAAAATTTTTAATTTGAAATTATAAATTTCATTAAAATAAGTAATAAATTTTAAAATAGAAATTATATTTTTATCGTCGGCAAATAACAACAATAAGTAGAAGAAGAAGACGAACAAAGATCGGATCGGCTCGAAGGCAGTACTTCCCTGTTGTTTTCCTCTCCTCTACTGTCAACCGACTCTACCCAAGAGGTTTGGCTTGAGGAAGAAAGAAGGTTCCATACTCCAAGAAAGGAAGCCACGCGACCCAGCTACAGCCTCTAGCAAGGAAGAGAGATGAGCGATGCACCGAGGAGGCAAGGTGGAAGGCCATTGCCACCGCCTCCAAGAGGCCCTGCTCTTCCTCCACCGCCGCCTCCATCTGCTCGCCCTCGCTTTGAACCCGTTGATCGCGAAAAGGTTCCATACGCATTTTTCTTGTTTGCTTTTGTCAATTTAATCCATTGGGACCGAACAATTATAGTCTCCAATCGTTTTTTCAGTTTGATGGGTGCATTTTGCTACAATTTTGTCAGTGATCGGGCAAACCTAACTCTTTTCTTCGCATTCCAACATTTGCTATAAGAATGTGTTTTGTAGTTTCTAAAATCTTTAGAGCATGAGTCGTTAAAAACAATGACAGAAATTTCTCTTATTTTATGGATTTTTCCTACTGTATGTTTGAAATGAAACTTACTGTAATCGAGGCCCTTCTTTCTTTCCCTTTTTTTTCCATGCAGACATGCCCGTTATTGCTCAGAGTTTTCACTAAGGTATGTTGTTTTGTTGACATCTAGACTATACTTGTTTTTCATTTTTCGTTTAGAAGTTTCCTTCTGGTATTATTTTGTGTATAGTCTTAAATTTTACAAATTTTGGGTTGCTTTTTCTCTGTCTCTCTCAATTGGTAATTTTTTTCCTGGCTTTATAATTATCTCATGTTGGATTTGACCTTGATATGGGATAAAATGGAGAGGGAAGACGAAGAGGCGATCTTAAATTTTACAAATTTTGGGTTGCTTTTTCTCTGTCTCTCTCAATTGGTAATTTTTGTCCTGGCTTTATAATTATCTCTTGTTGGCATTGACCTTGATATGGGATAAAATGGAGAGGGAAGACGAAGAGGCGATTTGCAGACTTGGCGCATCTGTAAATTGTTTGTGGTTATAACTTTGAGTAAAAAACTTCAATTGCTTTGATTCCAAAGCGAGGTGAAAGATGAGAGTCTAAACTACAACGAACACATATGGATCAGCCCAAATTAACCATGAGAAAGACTCAAACCAATGAGAAGAAAATAAGCATCTGCGAAAAATGAAAATAGATAAATGGTTTGGAATAGATAAATGTCCACCACTCCAAGGAACGCAAAACCTTAGAGATACAGAGTGTGTGCACTCATCACCCTATGGAATCCAACAAAGTGATACAGAAATGCAAGGGAAAAGCTCACCACTTAATGGAATCCACCAAAGAGATACAGAAACTTAGAGAAAGAAGCACAAAGGCTCTTCAACTTCTTTGACTAATTACTCAAAAAGATTGTCTATTTGAGACTACATTAGAAACATATAAATAAAGACTCTTAGAAAATCCCTTCAAGCATAGGAAATTGAAAAAGTCTTGGAACATCCCTCTAAGCATAGGAAATTGAAGCATTATTGAGATATTCTTGCTTAGAGAGAAACATTAAATGCAACATTGACCTTGGACTCTTCTGACAGATTAATTTGGAAAATATCATAGCTTTTCCTTGAAATATCAAAATAAAGTGAAATTCGACTTTTTAGAAACTAGACTTGAAGACCTTTCAGATGACTATTCATGGACCTTATTTGATCTTGATTTGAAGGTCCAAATTACCATGGAAAATTGGGCCTGATTCTTGAATTTTGAAAACTACATCATATATTGAACTTGGGCCATTTCTTGAGTTAACTCTTGGGCTTCTTTGTTAGATGCTTCCGCATCAGACCTTTATTATTGATATTTAGATGTGCAAATGGGTTGGGCCGAGTTAGACTTTGCCTTAAATAGGTTGGGCCGAGTTAGACTTTGCCTTAAATAGGTTGGGCCTGTATTGCAAAATATTGGTCTGAGCCTGACCTATTAGCCTATATAAGGCTTTATTTCAGGCCCAAGTCTGACCTGTTTTAAAAGTATGGCCTGTCCTGTTAGCCTATTTAAAAGTCTGTTTTAAATACAAACTTTTAAATAGGCTAACGACTTAAGACTTAAAAGGCTTATTATAAAAAGGCCTTAAATAAATTAATAACTTATATAAACTTATATCAATATATTCTTAAAATACTCCTAATAATACTAAAATTAATACAAAATTTTATATAAGAACTAATTAACAAAAATAAATTCATATACTCATAATATAAAATTACTAATTTAAATATTCAATATTTAATTAAAAATAAAATAATATTAAGTTGTCATAACATCAAAGGTTAATAATAAAGGTAAATTAGTTCACCATAAATTATACAATAAATATTTAAAATATTTAATCTATATAATGGACTTGAAAAAAAAAAACTTATATGTCATTACCTTTATAGTAAATAAATTTAAATAAAAAATATTAAATAGGCCAGCCCGATAGGCCTATAGGTTATGTTTAAAATAAAAAAACCTGACCTATTTATTTAAAAAGACTTTTATACTGCTCTTAGTTTAACTCATTTAGTTAAATAGGTCGAGCTGAGTTAAGTCTTAATTAGGCCGGGCTATAGGCCCCCGATAGGCTACCCGACCCATTTGCACCCTTATTGATATTTAAGAAGTTAATTTCTTTGACAATTGAGATTTTTGAGGAGGAAAGAAACAGAGAGAAAGGAAGAGAGGGTAATATGTGGCTCTGTGACCCCAGTTATTATTACCTAATATGTAGGGGTGCTTAACGGGCCGAAACTCTGCTGGTTAAGCTGACCGGTCCGCGGACTTTATGCAGACTGGATTTCAAAATTTAGGCCTGTACGGGCCATGGACTAAAGCGGACCGGACCGGTCCGTGGGTTTAAACGGACTAACCCCTAATTTTTTTAAAAAAAATTATATTTAATAATTTAAATTATATTTATATTTTAAAAAAATAAAATAAGTTATAAATTATTTTTATATTATAATTTAATATAAAACACAATTCAATTGTAAAAAAAATTGAATACAAATGTTCGAAGTAATTAAACATAATAAAAATAAAAATAAATAATAAAATTAATGAATATAAAAATATATATAAATATAAAAATAAAATTTATATACATAAATAAAATAATAAATATAAGAATATAACAAATGATAAATGATAAAATATAAGTTACAATGTAAAAAAAAACGGACCGGTCCGCTGTCCAGTCCCGTAGGCTTGCAGACTGGACCGGACCGGCTAGTTTAGGCCGGTTTAAAAATGGGCCTAAACGGACCGGACCAAAACTGATTTTGGTCCAGTCCGATCCGGTCCGTCCATTAAGCACCCCTACTGATATGGAGCATTGTCATGCAGATATGTGGACTGTATCCAATTTTGTATTAGTTTCCACATACCTTTGGGTAATGATGTGATGTCTTATCTATATTCTACAGATTGGAAATCATCATAGTAGTGAAGAATTCGCAGTGAGAGGCAAGGAGCCCAAGGATGAGGTTCAAATTTATACATGGAAGGATGCAACTCTTAGAGAGTTAACTGATCTTGTATGCAGAAACCCTCTGTCTTCTTTCTGTCAGCATTTGCTTATTGTATAAATTAATATTTCTGTACATGAATTTATAATCTATTAATAGGAGTTTAGGACACATTGTTGAGGTGGGTATATGATCAACATCATACCCAGCCTCTTAGTATATTGCACAGTTGTGGTGTTCTTTACATATGTTGCACTGTGTGTGTTGCTGTTATATGAATTTAAGTTTGTCTCTATTGAAAACTTGCATAGACCCGTTGTCTGTTACAGCAGGAGTGGTATATGGGAGAGGCCGTGCTTCTGCTACTGTTTTTTAATATTCTAGTCTTCATCAGCCATGGTAGGGGCACTGTTTTTTAATCTTGACCCTCTTAACTTTGTAATTCCATGAAGCAAAATCATTCTTGAAGCATTATGTGTTTTAAACTTGTGTCTTTGCCATTATCCATGTAATAAAGTCCTTGCAACTTTTTTTTTTCTGCCTTTTGATTTATTTTCTTTTTCATGATTCTGCCTTTGGTTGACTGTATATTTACCACAGGTCAAAGAAGTAGCTCCAGCTGCAAGAAAAAGGAATGCAAAGCTTTCCTTTGCTTTTGTGTATCCAGATAAACATGGTCGTTTCTTGGTGAGAGAGGTTAGTCTGGCTCTCACTCTCTCTACACACACACACTAGTATGTGAAAGATAGTTATTCATTCTCTCTGCTATAGCTTTGTAACCATATCTTATCATATTTTGTATATGCTTTCCTTATGTGAGGAATAATTTTCTTGAATGAGTTATTTACATTCACAGTGTGGGCATGTGAGCTAGGCGGGGAATTTTCCATTCTAATTAGATTATAAATGGGATGCCTTGAGCATTTTGGATGGATCAATGGGTTTATCATGACAAATAATTTAGAGTTGGTATACTGATTAAGAAGAGGTTTGTATTTAAATTGTGGCAAGAAAAATAAATAAAAGAAAAAAAATGATAAAATCAGCTGCTTGATTGACTGAATGGATCTAATTGTCGTACAGGATGAGGATTATTTTACCTCACCTTGGCTCAAAGTTCTTGGTTTCTTTTGAGGGATAATTTTGATAGATATTACTTGCTTTTGTAGTCATTTTTTTTTTTAAAAAAAATAGCTTTCCTCCTCTTTTTTTTTGTGGATTTCTTGTCCTCCTTTTGGTAATTTCACCTTCCTTTAAGAATTTCATTTTTCTTTTTGAAAGGAAAACTGTGCCACTGGGTGACAGGATACATGGTTTGTTCATGGGCTATACATTGCGGCAATATTAAGAAAAATTATAGTTGAATGATTGCTCTATTGATTGATAGATAATTGAGAACTACAATGTGTTCCACACTGAAAATCATTTGCTCTATTGATCGGTACTTAATTTGAGACCTCTGACATGCTGCTCGCTGTGAATCCTGTCTGCTTCATGAAGGTGGGGAAAACATTGTCCTACGGAAATGGAAGGATAGATGATGCCAAGTCTTTGGCTGAACTCAGATTTGAGGTATAGTTTACTTGCTTTTCTGGTACTTCTCTGTGCACCCAACACCACAACTACTGCTGCTGACAAAGTTCTTGCATATGCAGATTGGTGATTATTTGGATGTGGCAATTCTGTAGTGTAGATCGCATCTATTATAATTGCCTTGACACGTTATGTGGTTGCTAGAAGGTCATGTACCGCCATCAATTAAGTGATTTGAGTTAAACGACTGCATTTATGCTTGTACATGCCAATGAAATGTCTTAGTGGCAATTAGTGCAGTTTCTTTGGTTGTAATATGGGCATTTTCCATCAGGACCGATGCTTCTATTTGCTATTATTAGCAAAATGACCGTTTGCTATTAGGTAGGACAATCATGGTCAAGTTATTATCTGTATTCTTGTGTTGGAAATTGCCGTTATATAAACTCAGTCGTTAAGATCTTATAATTTCCTTTTTCTAAAAGCAGTAGTGTAGAAAATAGTTTTTATCCGTACAATTTTTTGGTATGATTTATGATCCGGAAAACTGTTTCCAAGTCAGGAATATCATTGGCCACTTTGAAGGTGTATTGTAACATCTATAAATCGATTTTTGATTCACTTGTGACAGTCGGCAAATTCAAGACGTTGAAGATTATGAAACATTACTGGTTGATTCAATTATATATTTAATCCTTCTATAGTACTGGAAATTTCAGTGCTATTGCCTCTTGTACTTCGATAAAGTCAGAAAAACACTTAATTAATTTTAGCATCTAGTTTTCCGTGATGTCAAAATGCAAGTGTATTGAAATTTCAGTAGTATGGGAGAACTAGAATTATTTTCCAACCCCAGGTTATCTTTCTCGGTGCCAATAGTTTAATAATAATTGTTTCTTGTTTCATAGTATTTTGTTATTGCTCAATTTGATTAATGATGCCTCTCACTGGAAAGAAAATCGTGGATAGGCTAAGTTTAGGACAGATATAGTCTGCAAAATTCGTATGGAGTTGGCTCGTACAAGGACATGTCACTAGAAAAGTGGAACGTTCGTATGATGCTTATTTCAGGCTGTCAGTCTTGAGGCACATAATCAAGGTATAAATCTGTGTATTATGCAGTATTTCAAGTCAAAAGGGTCATTTTCAAGTTGTTCGTGTGAAATCAGGTGTCCCATTTTTCTGTCTGTTTTGATGGACGACTAGAGCACTGCCAAAGTCTTCTCATATGTCAAAATATTTCATAGTTTTTGCGATTTTGAATTCTCTTGGACAGACTTTATCATTCATTTAGTAAAATTTAATGTATGCATGAATTGACTTTACTGGTAAGTTGTGAGAAATTTTTTGCTAAAGAAAATGTAAAATCCAATAAGAACCATTAGATACTCAATGGAAGAAACTTACTTCTTGTTTGAGAGAATTAAAAATAAGATTTTATTTTATTTTCAAATGAAGTATGTTTATCTTTAAATAAAAAATAATTTTATTTTATTTTATTTATAATTCTTCTTTTAATTTTATTTGTGGCAATTTGAAACCTATCTAATTTAGTAAAGATTTTATTGAAATTTATTTTATTTGATTTAAAAAAATATTTTAGGTAAAAGGTTTATCTTCTTTTAAATATTTTATTATAATATCATTAAAATTTACTTTTTAATTGAATTTTATATTTTTTATACATTTTAAATAAAATAATTTATTTATAAATGAGTTAAAATTATTATTTTTAATAAAATTTTTAAAAAGTAAAATTTATTTATAAATAATTAAAATTATTTCTACCAAAATAAAATAAAATTAATTTTAAAAATGTACCGAGAAACTTGCATTCTCTCCGCATCGTAACTAAAATCTTAACGAACGGTTACTTTGGATGTGGACCCCTATACGAATGAGAGCGCGAGAATTCCACATTCGGAAGAAAGAGACAATGTGGGTGGTATCATTGTTTCTTGAATAGTGGGATGTTGTGATAACTAGAAATTGTTAGATATTTCAAATTTTAAGACTTAATTTTAGTCTTAATAATAAAAAAAATAATTATTAATTTTATTATTTATTTATTAATTTTGCAGGTTCTATATATATTAAAATTTTTATTTTTAATTTTAAATTATTAAAAATTTCCAAGGCTCATAATTGATATTTATTGGATGAAAAATAATAACACATGTTGTATTTGGAGCATATACAAATATTTCGTGTGGTTACCACCTCTTTTTTCAGAAGAATAGAACTTCAAAATTTAGGCTTCCGCTAACGAGTAGCCGCAATGCCTTCCGCTGACTAAGGCGCATTTGATTATGTTGAATATAAAATTTTTAAAAGTTGTATGTATTATAATTAAATTTATTTTTAATTTTTTACAAATTTAAAGAATAAATTTAATAGATGTATAAAAAAAATTATTTTTGTTGCAATTAGATATTTTTTAACAAGGTTAATAAGTACCTTTTTTAATCATATCTTGACACTGCAAAAGAGTTTTATGCAAATGAAATTAAATATAGTAAAAATAGAATTTTCAGGTTTAAGTTTAAGTTTAGTTTTTTCTTCATTGTATAATCCATTTTATTTCAAAATGTGTTTGGTTTGAATGAAGGTGAGAAAAATTAAAAAATGAAGATTAACATTATTATATTTTGAGGTTTGAAAATCGAACCGGTGAAGAACTAGTTTAGTTAAAAACCTTCAATCAAAATTGTGTCAGAATTGCGATGAATTGGTTTAGTTAAAGATCTTGAATTAGAGATGTGTGAGAATCAACTGGGATTGATCAAAATTAGTGAACCAAATTGGTTTGCTCCAAGTTTTATTTAATTTACTAAACTTAAAATTTTTATTTCACACATTGTAATGCTTTTTGCAATTTCATGTTAATTAAAATCATGCTTTTTTATTATTTCTAATATTTATTGTTGTCTCACTTATGTCTTATTATTTTTCTATTTATGTCATTAACTTGTAATGTATTGCTTTTTTATTTTTATCTTGAATCAAGTTAACATAAATATATGATATTTTATTTTTCTTTTGTAAAGTGAGGGTGCTTTCTCTTTAAAGTAAGAGTTATTTTGTTTTCTGAAAGAAAAGTTATTTGTTAACAACATACTAGTTTGCTATAGCAATTAACTAAGCATGGCAAAGTATTGGACCAAGAGAGGAAGAGGAGGATAAAGTGCAACTAACTAGCAACTCCAACACTTTTGTGCTAGAGTAGAATGCCCTTATTGGCTTTGTTTTTGGTAATAAAATGCTTAATAAAAACACACTACAAATAGTGGTCGTAATGCCTTCCGCTAACTAAGGGGCATCTGATTATGTTAGGAATATAAAATTTTCAAAAATTGTATGTATTATAATTAAATTCATTTTCAATTTTTTACAAATTTAAAGAATAAATTTAATAGATTTTTGAAATTTTTTTATTTTTGTCGCAATTAGATATTTTTTAACAAGGTTAACAAATGCCTTTTTTAATCATGTACTAACACTGCAAAAGAGTTTTATCCAAATGAATTTAACTATAGTAAAAATAGAATTCTTAGGTTTAAGTTTAGTTTTTTCTTCATTATATAATCCATTTTATTTCAAAGTGTGTTTGGTTTGAATGAAGGTGAGAAAAATTAAAAACATGAAGATTAACATTATTATATTTCAAGGTTTAAAAATCAAACCCGTGAAAAACTAGTTTAGTTGAAAACCTTCAATCAAAATTGTGTCAGAATTGCGATGAATTGGTTTAGTTAAAGATCTTAAATTAGAGATGTGTGAGAATCAACTAAGATTGATCAAAATTGGTGAACCGAATTGGTTTGCTCCAAATTTTATTTAATTTATTAAAATTAAAATTTTTTATTTCACAACAATTAAATTGTAATGCTTCTACAATTTCATGTTAATTAAAATCATGCTTTTTTATTATTTCTAACATTTATTGTTGTCTCACTTATGTCTTATTATTTTTCTATTTATGTCATTAATGTATTACTTTTTTATTTTTATCTTGAATCAAGTTAACATAAATATATGATATTTTATTTCTCTCTTTGTAAAGTGAGAGTGCTTTCTATTTGAAGTAAGAGTCATTTGTTTTCTGAAAGAAAATTTGTTTGTTAACAACATCCTAGTTTGCTATAGCGATTAACTAAGCATTGGAAATTATTGGACCAAGAGAGGAAGAGGAGGATAAAATGTAACTAACTAGCAACTCCAACACTTTTGTGCTAGAGTAGAATACTTTTATTGGCTTTGTTTTAGGGCGATAAAATGCTTAATAAAAACACATTACAAATAGTGTTACAGAAGGCTTGGAGTTTTTGCTCAAGTGTGTCGTTTATGGATATGAGAAATAATAGATTCATGATCACATTTCCATTTAAAGACTATGTTAATTGCATATTGCACAAAGGCCTATAGAAAGTGATGGCAAAGGCTTTGATTTTGAGTCACCAAGACCCGAGTTATACAATTTATGATGTTGAATTTTCCTCTCTAGATGTCTAGATATAGATCCATAAGGTGCCGTCGAAATTTCTTTCTTGAGATAACCATAGAACCATGGGAGAAAAGTTAGGCACAATTTTGGAAGTTGATGGTCCTTTATGTGATAGCCATCTAGTTAAAGGCTGTATGCACTTTAGAGTTCAATAGCTATTATAAAAACCTATAAAAAGTGGGTTATGGTTTCCATGAATGAATATGAACAAAGTTTAGGTGCTTTTCAAATTAGAAAGACTTCAATACTTTTGTTATGGATGCGACCTAATAGGCTTTGAATTAAGAGAATGCTCTAACCCATGTATTCCTTTTAGGGAGGATGAATAACATAAATAATAAGGACCTTGGCTAATGGTGTAATCGACCATGAATTTTCCATCACCAACAATGGGAAGAAAGGTGTCCTGTGCCAATGGAGCACCAAGAGAGAGATGCTACCTACATCTAATTAGTAACATTGCCTCTAAATTTAAACAAATAGCTATCAAAAGATCTCCCACACAAGCGTTAAAGCTCTAAATTACTCACATGAAGGAAACTTGTCATAACCTATTACAATCATGACTAGCATAGGATTATTCTTGAACAATCTTATCAATCTTATTCATATTGATTGATCATCATAACAAGGAAGTAATCCACAATATATACTTAATCATTAGGGGAAAACTAACGTATATTCCTTTTCAAGGATATTCATTGTAGTTTGAATCATATTTTAAAAAAATAGTTAGGCTAACTTAAAAGCCTCATGGCATATAAGCATAAGTTATACTAAGTATGTAATGCATATCCTAATGCTTAACCCTAATCCTAAATAAAAGAGACTTGGCCCTCAAATTATGCTTAATCTTAGTATTTCTAATTTATAAGAATGTCATTATATTTGTTGTGGAATTCATCAAAAAAAGGATAAAGAACCCTTGAAGGAAGGCACCCTATTTATTGTGGTGGATGTGGTGACTGATCCTATTAAGTATTTAAAAAATTAACCTATAAGAAAGTAAGCATAAGATTTAATGAGAAATATTCTACCCAAATAAATAGCTTAAAGACAAGATATAAATGCATAGGTGTACAAGGGAACATTTAAGATTCCATCTTTATCTCCATAAGACAAAGTTTCTGGTTGTAGAACCTTACTATCATTATAACTTCTATTCAATCATTCATGCAACCAATTACCCAGAAGGGTATTACTTCTTGAATTAGAATAAGAAGAAAATTTTCAAAGAAAAATGTAGTAATTGTAAATAAAACATTAATTTCAAATAAATATCCTCCTTGTGACTTTCTTTATTCTTATCTTCTATAAGCTCTAACTTATTCCTCTAGAGTTATCCTTATCCATTCACAAATAGACATCTGGATCTAACACATAATATCACAGCATAATTATAATCATTTTGAATGTATCATTCTCATTCATGCCATAATGCATAATATAATTAGTCATCTTAATAATTATATCGACTTTATCCCCAAAGTGTCACATTTATAATAGAATCATGTTTACATATGTACATACATAGGTAAGACCTTGTAAGGTTTACCTTTTTCAAACAAATCAAAGAATTTAATCTTTCTAAGTTTCATTGAAATAAAAAAATCAAAGATTACATAATTCCAATTGCTTTAGAAGCACAATACTTGATTTCTCACTCAAATTATCCTTCTTTGATTGTATTTAATATTATTTATTCTTATATTGCATGACCAAGATGGTCTAACAATATTCATTACCATAGAACATGTGATATCGTACTGAAACAAGGTAATAGTCGACTATATATTCAACTATAAGTATTTAAAAATGAATTTTGGCACTTATAATCTACTATGAGGTTCTAGAAAGTAACTTTAGACAATTATAATTAACTATATAGTTGATTATCATTTCTAAAGAGGAATCATGGTTTATATAGTCAACAATGTGAGTCCAAAGAGTAACTTTGGTGTATATAGTTAACTATCACCTTGCAAAATGTAGATTCTTCTGCAAAAATATTATTTATCCACCATTAATAACATTTATATCACACTAAACCATAACTAAACCTTTAATACATAACAATACTACTCTTAAACAATAAAACCCATTAAATAAATCATTAACTTTGAGACATGAAACCACATTTCATACAAAATCATCGAATATGCTATAAACACAAAATATTAAACAATATAATGAATTTAAGTAGGTTTAGGTAGAATACTACTCATAGAGCTTAGGTTAGAGGCTTATAATGTAGAATAAGATGATTGGAGTCTTTATACATCAAACAAATGAGGAGTTATAGGTTAGGGTTTATTTGTTCAACTTCTTTTAACAAAACTGACCTTAAAATTTAAATGTAAGGAAAGGAATAGATGCAACTAGAGATGTTAACTCATGAAGAATTATTGATTATAAGGTTGCTTACCTTGAGGAGATGAAATTTAAGGAGAATTGGTGGAATTCTTCTTTAAAAGCTTTAGGGTTTTTCTTGATAAAGTTAAAGATAAGGAGTAGAAATGAGGGAATCAAATAAGTTTAGGCATTTTAGTGGAAATTAAGGATAAATGGATGAAGAGCATTTTGGAAAAAGGGAAAGTTTGAAATTTCTCTTATTAGTTAACTTTTCCTATTTGCCTTATTTTTAATATGATAAATACCTTATAAATCCTTTTTACTTTAAACTATCATTAAGTCCTAATATTTCATTAAATTTTTCAAATGTAAAAAATTTTCCTATATACTCATTAATTTAAATTGTTCTTATAAAACTTTTACTAATGGGACTTTCTTTAATCTTAGTTTTTAAACTTAACGATCTAGGATTTTCATCACGTATTCTTCATATGATAATTTGGAACCTAATTGAAATGGTTCCTTTCTAATGACATAAGAGTCATTCGACACTTATTTTTGAAGTATAGAAACATGTAAGATGAGATAGATGGCATGTAAACTATCCAGCAATTTTAAATGAAAAGTTATCGCTCCAACACACTTAAGAATGGGAAAAGACCTTTATAGCAAGGTATAAGCTTCCCTTTCTTACTAAATCTTAAAATTCTATTCATCGATGAGACTTTAAGGAATACTTTATCTCTTACTTGAAATTCTAGATCTCTCTTCCTCTTTTTTGCATAGGACTCTTATCAATCTTGTGTTATCTTTAATTGATCTCATATTATTTACACTTTCTCTAATGCATTTGTCACCAAGTTGGGTTCTAAAAGTTTGGCTTCTCTTGACTCAAACCATCATATGAGAGATTTACATTTTTGGCTATACAAGACTTAAAAAGGAACTATTTTGATATTGGTTTGGTAATTGTTATTATATGGAAATTCTATTAACGATATGTATCTCTCCTAATTGCCTTTGAATTCAAGGACTCATACCTTAAGCATATCTTCTAATACTTGGATAATAAGCTTTGATGACTTTTTCTTTTGCAAATAAAAAGCTATGTTGAAATGTAGTTGAGTCCCTAAAACTTGTTAGAAGGATTGCCAAAAATGAATAATAAATTAAGTAACTTTGTTATAAATGATAATAATAAGAACTCCATGCAGTGGGATGATTTTGTCCAAATATACTTGTGCATACAACATTACCGAGTAGGTAATCTTAATTGGTAAGAAATGTACTGTCTTGGTTAATTGATCCACTATTACCCAAAATGAATTATACCTTGTAAGAGACTTAGGCAAACTTGTTAGAGAGTTTATGGTTATGTTTTCCCATGTTTATTTCAAAAATTGCAATAATTGGTGCAATCTTACATGTCATTAGTGCCCAACTTTCACTTACTAACTAGTAAGATATTTGATTACAAAATTTAACACAACTTTTTTCATCTTTTTCCACTAGAAGACTTTTTGTAAGTTTAATACATTTTGGCCACTCTTAAATGCATAACTAGGAAGAATAATATGCATAACACAATAATTCATTATGCTTACAAAAGGAATCTAAAGTCGTTTTTCACTTCTTTCTTATCAATAGTGAGATCTTCATTTTAGTTAGCTATCATTCCTCCTTTAAAATGATATACTAGGGATTGTTCTTTTGATATTCTTTTATTCTTTCAATTAGTAGAGATTCCATTATCACTTTTACAAGTAATACTCCTTGGTCACTTGATTCTAATCCCACTGAAGTACTTGATGATTTCCTACTCAAAATGTTAACCACCATATTTTCTATGCCAAAATGATAAAGGATTTAGCAATTATAGTCCTTAATCAAATCCATCCACTTTTATTACCTCAAATTCAAATATTTCTATTCAAAGATATATTTTAAACTCTTATGATTGATATAAATCTCATAGGTTTCTCCCTATAGGTAGTACCTCCAAATTTTCAATGTGAACAATATTATGACTAATTCTAGGTCATGTATTGGTTAATTAGCTTTATGCTTTTTCAATTGGTGAGACGCATACATGATGACTATTCTATACTTCATTAGCACGTAGCCCAATCTAACTCAAAAAGCATCACAATATACTACATATCCATTAATACTTGATAATAGAGCCAATATAGACTTAAGGTCGACACATTTTTAACTTTGGAAAGTTACTCTTACAATCATCTGTTCTTTCAAACTTAGCTCCATTTTCTAGTTAACTTGGTTAATGGTGCACCTAACTCAGAGAAGTTTTGACAAATTTCCTATAATACCTTATAACACCTAAAAAGCTTTGAACCTTTATAATGAAAGTGAGTTTTGGCTAAATCTCCATAAATTTAATCTTTTATGGATAAACTTTTACCCTTTTTTAAGGCATCACTTGCCCTAAAAATTTCACACTAGTCATTCAAAATTCATATTTAAAAAATTTAGCATATAGTTGATATTCATGTTTGTATCGTAATCTCAAGATGCTAAGCATACCCTTCTTCATTTTTTGAGTAAACTATTACAAACTTATCTAGAATGGGCTTAAAAACTTTATTATAAGGTCCACGAACACCAATAGTGCATTAGTCAAGTTAAAGAACATAATTAGAGATTCATATTGCCCATACAAAGTTCTAAAAGCTATTTTTGGCATGTCCACCTCTTAAATCTTTAATTAGTGATATCCGACCCACAAATTTATCTTTGAAAAGTACTGTGTGCCTTGTAACTAATTGAACAAGTCATAAATGTGAGGTAAAGGATATTTATTCTTAAATGTCACTTTGTTCAATTGGTGGAAATTTATGTATAGGTAAAGAGATTAACAAACAACACTAGAGTTCCTTAAGGAGATGAAGTAGACCGAATAAGCCCTTTATTTAGTAATTGTTGTAACTGCACCTTTAGTTCTTTCAGTTTAGTTGATGTTATCTGAAAAAAGGTATGGAAATTAGTTCCATGTCAGATATTAAATCAATGTTGAACTCAACCTTTTGATTTGGAGATAATCTGAGAATTCTTCTAGAAACTCATGCATTATTGGAACTTTGCCTATATTTGAGGTTAGTTAGTTCAAATCTCTAACTATGACTAAATAAGCAGTGTATCCTTTCCTAATAAGCCATTGAACCTTCATACTAGAAATCAAACTTGCTATTTTGATCGTTATCTCCCCTTAAAACACAACTAGAAAGGGATCTTTTTACATTTAGGTCATGATTTTATCAAAATAATCCATACATGCATGGTATTCAAACAACCAATCCATCACTAACATTAAATTATAATCCACTATGTTAAATAGTGTAAAGTTCGCAAGCATAACTTTGACATAGATAAGTATAGGGCATTTCCTAATAACATGAGTGGTTACAATAGTCTTGTTTACTAGAACCATCACTATTAAGGGGAGATTTTAGAACATTATAAGAGTTTTTCAATAAAGAAGCAAACCTTTTGAAATAAATAAATGGGTAGCACTTGAGTTAAATAACACTTTGGTAGAAAGATTGTTAATATCAATAATACTTGTCATTATGGCATTAGATGCTTAGGTTTCTTATCAGGTTAATGTGAAAACTCTTGCTTAACTTGCTCCTATGGCTTCCTCCCTCACTACCTCACCTTAAAGCAACTTAGCTTCCCACCACAGTATATAAGTGAATCACAAGTATGTTTCACTAAGGAGCAATAAAGTTAGCCTTAAAGCTTGAAGGGTTCCTTATTTATTCTCTTACTTTGTAGCCTACCTAGCTATATTGATAACACACTAAGTTATTTATTGTTACATCACATGTATTGAGGTGGTTCATTACAAAAATTGCTTCAGCTTTGGAAAGCTCTGAATTTAAAACCTATATTAGCTCTTGAATTTTTTTTTGAATCATCATATTTTTCCCCATAGTTGGTTTACTTGTAGTGTTCCCTGGATTCATTGGCCTTATGATTCGACTTATTTCCTTCACTTATAAGTGCAACTCATAGGGACATTCCCCTTACTAATTAAGTAGCACTATGTCCTTCCAATTTACTTTTTCTCATTTCCCATTTGAGATTTACACTTTTTCCTTTCCTTAATTTTAAATTTTACGCAAAGAATTTGATCTAAGACCTATTGATAAATGGTGGTATTACTAATATCGATGTGCTCAAAATAATAGTCTTGCAATTCTCAAACAAATCTTTCCCTTTTTATTCTTTCCATAGGCATTATCCTATATACTAGGACAATTTAGTAAATTAGGTATCATACTCACTTATGGTAAGGCTCTTTTGCTTCAAATACTTGTATTCACGGACTTTAACTTACCTCACATATAGTGATAAGAAACAACTAATAAAAGTCTCTTAAAAAATAGCCCAAGTTAAAGGCATAACATTATGATCTCATTGTTTAATAGTACTTATGAAATAATAATGAGCATTATCATCTAATTAATACCCCATTAATTTTATCAACAAAGGTTTAGGCATTTAAGCATTTACCTATACCGTTCAATTTGAGGTAGAAATTAGTACAAGTCTATAGAAGAATCAATTCTCAAGTAATGAGGAGACTTAAGTTTTAAGAATTTATAAACAATATTAGGTTGATTCTTATAGCCTCCCTTTAGTGAAGTCTTATGCCTATCTCTTTCTTACTCTCTTCACACATCTTAGTTGCGTTGATCACATTATTTAGGATCCCTATTGGGGTTAAGGGCATATGCAATTTGTGTCACAACTTGTTGAAAGAAATTTACAACTTAAGGTGAAATGTCTTAATCATTTCACTCTTTCTTTAACTACCAACTTGATTTTGTGAACTAATAGAATACTCTTCAAGTTAGGTCCTCCATGATGTTGTTTATTAGATATTGTCATTCCTAATTTATAGAACTATTAAATGCAACTACAAGTATAAGGATTTACTAAGTATAATCAACTATCACTAATCACAAATATTATAAAGTTAATCAGAATGATATTGATAATATGTGATCCTAAGTTCACACATACTACTGATATAGTTCTAATTAACATCTTTTAAATAGTAAGTGAAATTAAGTTATTTAACTAATATTAAGGGCCATCACCCTATAGGATAATCCTAGACCATGCTTTAATATTAATTTTATCATGACTAGTTCCAACTATGACCAGTATAAGATTATTTTTGAATTATCCTATTAGCTTTATTCATATTAATTAGTCATCATAATAAGGAATCATCCTTAACAAATGCTCAATCATTAGGAAAAAACCATCTTATATTACTTTTCAAGGATATTTATTACAATTTGAATCGCATTTCAAAAGAATAGTTAAGCCAACTTATATGCCTCATAGCATATAGGCATAAGTTATCCAAACTGCATAATGTAGATTTTAGTGCTTAACCTCTATCCTAAACAAAATAGACTTAGCCTTCTATTTCTACCTAATTTCAATAGTTCAAATTTGTAAGAGTACCATTACATTTATTGCCAAATACACTAAAAGAAGGAGAAAAAACCCTTGAAGAAAAATCTTTTACTTATTATGGTGGCTATAGTGATTGATCTTGCTAAGTATTTGAAAAGCTGACTCATAAGAAAGTAAGGATGAGGCATAGTGAGAAACATTCTATCAAAATGAATACCTAAAAGACATGATACAAATGTGTAGGTGTATAAGGGAACATTTAAGATTCCACATAGTCTTTGGTTGTAAAATATTACTATCATTATAACCTCTATTCAATCATTCATGTGATCAATTACCCATAGGGGTATTACCTATTGAATTAGAATAAGAGGGTAAATTTCAAAGAAAAATGTAGTAATTGTAAATAAAACATAAATTTAAAACAAGTATCCTTCTTATGACTTTTTTTATCCTTGTTCCTCACAACCTTAATCCTGTTCCTTTAAAGTTATCCTAACTCCTCACAAATAAGTATGCATATCCAATGTATAATATTACAATGTAGTTATAATCATAATGCACAACATAACTAGTCATCTTAACAATTATATCAATTTTATGCCCAAGACATCATATTTATAATAGAATCATGTTTACATATGTACATACAAAGGTAAGACCTTGTAAAGTTTACCTCTTTCAAATAAAATTAGAAAATTTAATTTTTCTAAGTCTCATTGAATCAAAGTATTTAAACTCACATCATTCTAATTACTTTAGAAGCACAAGACTTGGTTTCTTACTTATATTACCCTCCTTTAATTATATATAATATTATTTATGTTTATCTTACATGACCGAGAAAGCCTAACACTATGGATTACCCATAAAACATATGATATTGTATTGAAATAAGGCAATAATTGACTATATACTTGACTACGAGTGGCCAAAGATGAATCTTGATACTTATAATGGACTACCATTGTCTAAAGAGCAAACATGGTTTGTGTAGTTAACTATGTTAGTCTAGGAAGAAAATCCCATGCATATAGTTGACTATATAGTCAATTATCACCTCGTAAACTATAAATTCTTCTACAAAATGCTATTAATCTATCATTAATATCCTTCAAATCATATTTATATTATACCAAACCATAACTAAACCTTTAAAATGAAACAATACTACTTTTAAACAACAAAACCTATTAAGTTAATTATCAACTTTAAGATATGAAACCACTTTTCAAACAAAATCATTAAATAAGCTACAACTAAAAATTCTTAAACAATATAATGAATTTGAGTTATATTTTAGCTAGAATATTACTCACAAAGCTTAGGAAAAAAGCTTTTGGAGTATAGAGTGAAATGATTGAAGTTTCTTTATATCAAACAAATAAGGATTCATAGGTTAGGGTTTATTTGCTTAACTTTATTTAACAAATCTAACTTTAAAATTCAAATGCAAGGAAGAGAATAGATAGAACTATAAAAGTTAACTTATGAAAAATTATTGATTGATGGGTTGCTTGCATTGAGAAAATGAAATTTAAAGAGAATTAAAGGAATTCTTCTTGGAGAGCTTTAAGGTTTTTTTTTTTTTTAAGAAATTTGAAGATGAGGTGTAAAAATGAGGGAATGAAATAGCTTTAGGTGTTTTAGGTGAAGCCTAAAATCCTATTTTGAAGGTCTTTAATCTTACAAGGACTAAAGTGGTAAAAATTTTCAGTTAAAGATAAAATTTATAAAAATTCAATTTGATATAAACTAAAATGTGATTTTAGTCTTGAGAGAAATTAAGGGTAAATGGTTGAAGGGAATTTTAGAAAAGGAAAGTTTGAAATTTCTCTTTGTTAATTATTTTTCCTTATTTGCTTCATTCTTAATAGAATAAATACCTTATGAATCCTTCCTACTTTGAACCATCATCAAGTCCAAATATTTCATTAAATTCTTCAGTTATCAAAATTCTTCTTACATTCTTATTAATTTAAATTGTTCCCTACATAAATCTTTCTAACAATTTACTCTTTTTCTCTTCCTAAATTTCTAGGACTTAAGGTATATGACTAGAACAAAATAAATAACTTAATTAGTAAGTGTTGAAATATTTGAATAAATAAAATTTTAAATTCTTAGAGGTGTAATAATACTCCTCCTTTAAAAGAATTTGCCTTTAAATTTTCTAAGGTGGCATGCATGATAGTTTATTAAACTAAGATGACATAATTTATGCCTCAAGGATTACCAAACAAATAAGGGCATTTTTGCCTCATATCATTTTTCAATTTGTAAGTGGCATTTTCCATATTAGCCTTAGCCTCAGCCTTAGCCTCATTTTAATGTTAATTTTGATGATGATAATAATACATTTTAACATGTTTAAATATGATTTAAGATCACTTGTTGCATTGGACCTTAAGCATAAATTTGAATATCTTTGAAGACCTTAGTTAGGACTTTTTTAGGTTCCATTGTAAAAGAGAAAATTAAGTTTAAAGGTTATAATGTTAAATTAGAGAAAATGTTTCAAAAATTGAATTATGTCAAAATATGCTTTATATGTTAGAACTAAAATTTGGGATATCATTTTCATAAAGTATTTTGTATAAAATTATTAAAATTTGAAGGTATGATTAAAAAGGTTTCAATTTTTTTTAAAATAGATGTTTTTATAAAAAGGAATTCTGGAAGGGAAAATAGTATCATGAAGTGCTTGCCTTTTTTAAGATGGCCTAGCAAAGTATTTCCCGCTGCCCTATTTTCAAAATAAAACTTAATTCTTGGGAAGTACTGTAGTAGGTTTCCCATGAAGGAGAAACATTTCACCATTTGTAATTTTAAAAAATGAAGAGCCTAAGAATCACTTTGCAAAGTGATTCCTTGGATGTTAATGTGTTTATAATGGCTCTTTTAAGTGTGTAATGGACATTAAGGGTTTCTAACTTCTATTTAAAGGCCTAAACTCCATTTTAAACATTCATTCAAATCTTTTATTGTTACATTGACATATTTCTCTCATCCTCTTGCTTTTTAATGATCTAAATCCTTTGAACAAATAAGATTCAATTTTCCTTTTCTACCATGTTATTGTGTGATCAAACTTTAAAAGTTTGTAAGTTTAGTTTTTAAATTTCAAATGCTTATTTATTGTATTTTAGGGTGAGGTATCCCTAACTTATTTAAAAGTGTAAAATCTTTTGATAAAGTGTGCTTTAAGTGAAGAATCTTAAAGGGATTTGCTTGTATTTAAGTGGATATTATAAAAGCTTCTTTAAGTGCCCATTGAAATAGTGAATTCTTGCAAATTAAGGTGAGATAAGGTTAGTAATGAATGTACACCTTAGAGTATAGAATCTTCAAGGTTAAACCACTATAAATTATTGTGTTTGATCTTTTCTATCTCTCTTTTTACATTTTTTTTGCATAATACTCATGTCTTGATTGCTAAAGTTATTGTTTCATTATCCTCAATTGTTTCAAAATTGATTGATTCTTTAGTTAAACATTTGTCTATTATTTCCAAGTGAAAGTTAATTGTAAAAATCTTTGTAAAACTAATTTTGATTTTAAAAAAGTTGTAAAATTCTAAAATTCAATTCGCCCTCTCTTAGGTGGAATCCTTGACTACATTCCATTCCATGACACACCTGTAAAACTTTTGCTTATAGGACATCATTTAATCTCAATTTTCAAACTTGGGCATCTAGGTTTTTGATTGGTTGTTCTGCATATGATAATTTAGAATCTAACTAAAATGATTCATTATTAATGACATTAGAGTCTTTTGACATATATTTCCTAAGTATAAAAGCATGGAAAATGAGATGGATAGCATCAAACTATCTATTAACTCCAAGTGAAAAGCTATCACTCTAACATGCCTAAGTATAGGAAAAAGCCATATGTAGCAAGACTTAAGCTCCCCTTTCTTACCAAATCTTATAATTCCTTTCATTGGTGAGACTTTATGGAATACTCTATCTCCTACTTAAAATTCTAAATCTCTTTTCCTCTTATCCACATAAGACTTTTATTGATCTCATGCTATCTTTAATTAATCTTGGATGACTTGCACTTTCTCTAATGCATTTGTCACCAAGTTAAGTCCTAAAAGTTTAGCTTCTCCCAATTCAAACCATCTCATGAAAGATCTACACTTCCAGTCTTACAATGCTTCAAAAAAAGCTATTTTGATTTTGGTTTGGTAACTATTGTTGGACATAAATTCTATCAATGATATGTACCTTTCTTTATTACCTTCAAATTCAAGGGCGCATGCCCTAAGCATATCTTTTAACACTTGGGTAGTACACTATAGTTGCTAGTCTTTTTGTAGATGAAAAGTTATGTTGAAATGCAACTAAGTCCTTAAAGCTTACTAGGAAGGTTGCTCAAAATGAATCATGAATTAAGTACTTTTGCCAAAAATGGTAATAATAGAGACTCCATGCAATGGGATGATTTTGTCCAAATACACTTGTGCATACCATGTTGCAACGTAGGAAGTCTTGACTAGTTAGAAATATGATGTCTTGATCAATTGATCTATTATTATTTGGATAGAATCATGCTCTTTAGAAAGCTTGGGCAAACTTGTCAGAAAGTCTATAATAATACTTTCCTATTTCTATCCTAGAATTTGCAGTGATTGGTACAATCTTATAGGTCAATAGTGGTAGGCTTTCACTTGCTCATAGGTAAAGCATTTGGTCACGAAATCTAATGCATCCTTATTTATCCCTTTCCACTAAAAGACTTCTTATAGGTTATGACACATTTTAGCCATTCCTAGATGCATACTATAGGAAGAATAGTGTACCTAGCATAGCAATTCATTACACTGACAAAAAGGAACCCAATATTGCCATTAATACTAAATCACTCCTTTCTTATCAATACTAAAATTTTAATTTTGTTTGGCTATCATCTCTTCCTTTAAAGGGATATATTAGGGATTATTCTTTTAAGATTATTAATTCTCTTAATAAGCATAAATTCCACCACTATTCTTGCAAGCAATACTCTTTGGCACTTGATTGCATTTTTATTATAGTACTTAATGATTTCATACTTAAAATGTTGATCACCCATATTTGCCTTACTGTGATGATAGAGAATTAAGCAATCACAGTTTTTAACTAGCTTTGTCCACCTTTATTAGCTTAAATTTAAATCTTTTTACTTAAAGATATATTTCAAACTCTTATGATTGATATAAATCTTACAGGTTTCTCTATATAGGTATTACCTCTAAATTTTCAATGCAAACACCATTGTAACCATTTACAAATCATGTGTTGGGTAATTAGCTTCATGATTTTTCAATTAGTGATAGGCATACATAATGACTCTTCCATGCTATATTAGTATGCAACCTATTCTAACTCTAGAAGCATCATAATAAACTACATATCCACCCGTACTTGATGGTAGAGCTAATGCAAAAGTTAAGGTCAAACACACTTTTAACTTTAAAAAGCTATTCTCACAATTATTTATCCATCAAACTAACTCCTTTTCTAGTTAGCTTAGTTAGTAGCATAACTAACTTAGGGAATTCTTTGACAAATCACCTATAATACCTTGTCAAACCCAAAAAGCTTTAAACCTTTATAATAGAAATAGGCTTTAGCTAACTCTCTAGAGCTTCAATTTTTTATGGATCTACTCTAACGCGTTCAAGGGACACTACATGCCCTAAAAATATCACATTAATCATCTAAGATTTAGATTTGGAAAACTTGACATAAAATTGATGTTCATATAAGGTTTGCATCAAAATTTGAAAGTTTTGAGCATGCTTTTCTTTATTTTTTAAGTACAATAAAATATTATCTATAAATACAATCACAAACTTATCTAGAAAAGGCTTAAACATCTTATTTGTAAGGTCTATAAATGCCATTAGTGCATTGGTCAAGCCAAAGTAGATAACCAAAAATTCATAATGCCTATGTTGAGTCATGATAGCCATTTTTTGGCATATTCACCCCTTGAATTTCTATTAGCAATATTTGGACCACAATTTTATCTTTGAAAAGTACTTTTTACCTTGTAACCAATCAAATATGTCAACAATAAAAGGTAAAAGATATTTAATCTTGACCATCACTTTATTTAATTGGTGGTAGCCTGTGCATAGGTGAATAAGGAGCTTTCTAAAAAGATGAACTAGGTCAAATGAATCCTTTATTTAGTAATTGTTGTAATTACACCTATAATTCCTTAAATTCAACTAATGCCATCAGATAAAAGGGTATGGAAATTGGTTTCGTGTTGGGTATTAAATCAATGTTGAACTTAATTTTTTGGTTTAGTAGTAATCTTAGAATTTCTTCCAAAAACACATTTGGGAACTCCTACATTACTAGGACCTTGCTTTTATCTGTGTTTAATTAGTTTAAATATATGATTATGGCTAAATGAGTAGTGCATCCTTTCCAAATAAGACCTTGAGCTTTATATCGGAAATTAGATTTGTGACTTTGATCATTCTCTCCCCTTGAAACATAAAAGGTAAGGATCCTTTTAGAGGAAAAGTCTCTATTTTGTTAAAGTAGTTCTTATATGCATAGTACCTAAATAACCAATTCATCCCTAAGATCACATCATAATCTACTACGTCTAATAGTATTAAGTTTGCAAGCATAACTATTGCGAATAATTACAAGGCATTTCCTAATTATTTAAGTGGCTATAATTGTTTTATCTATTGGAGTCATCATTATTAAAGGTGATTCTAGAAACATCACAAAGGTTTTTCAATAAAGAAGATTTTTTTTTTTGAAATAAATGGATAGGTAGCATCTAAGTTAAAAAGTACTTTAGTAGAAGGATGTTCAATATTAAGAATACCTATCACTATTGCATGTATATTTATTATATTACGTTCAATCTATATAATTTCTTTTAAAAAGAAATACTTGAACCTTGTTGAATTTTATATGTTGATTATTTCTTTAGTTTTAAAAAACTTACCCAAACCTACATTAGAATACAAAGAACACTATATATAAACTTAAATTTGAATCTTTCATCAACAAATAATGATAAAAGATGATTATTGTGAATAATATAAGATATTCTAAGTATTTTATGGAAAAAATATGCTTTGATTAAGTTTTGATGACAAAAAAATCATTCTATTTTCATTAAAATTTAACTTTCTCATCGGTCTTTGAACTTAACTAAAGCATATTTTTTAGCACAATATACTTTAACCACCCCCACATTATTAGATTTAAGCTCTGTTGTAAGCTTTTCTTCCTATTTTGTAATGAAAAATTCAAATATGAATTTAAGTTTATGATTTTTTTTGTGTGTTTTAAGGAGGATTTGGTAAGTTTTAAAATTAGAAAGGATGTCCACATAATTTCATTAACACATAGGATAGGGGAAGTATTATCATATCTTTTTTCAAAATTAATTAATTGACTTTCAATTATTAATATTTTTTATTTTTAATAAAGTTAATTTATGACTAAAATCTTATTTCAGTCTTTATAAAATTGAGTTTTTTTATTAGTTTCATCTTTCACTAAAAATTAATATCAATTTGGTTCCTAAAAATTAATTTCATTTCAAATTTTAGTCCACTCATCATGAACAAACGAGAAAACTTAATACTTTGGCTAATGTGGCATTAGGGGTGCAAATGGATTAGGTTGGGCTAAGCTTTATCTTGAATAGACCGAGCTTGTATTGCAAAATATTAGGCCAAGCTTGGCCTATTAGCCTATATAAAGCTTTATTTCAGGTCTGGCCAAGCCTATTTTAAAAGCCTAACCAAACCTAACCTGATCTGTTAGCGTATTTAAAAATTTATTTTTAAAAATAAATTTTTAAATAGGTTAACAACTTAAAGCTCAAAAAACCTATTATAAAAAGTCATTAAATAGGTTAATAACTTATATAAGTTTGTATCAATATATTCTTAAGATGTACCTAATAATATTAAAATTAATATAAAATTTTATATAAGAATTAATTAATAAAGAAATAAATTTATATACTCATAATACAAAATTACTAATTTAAGTATTTAATATTTAATTAAAAGTAAAATAATATTAAGTTACCATAATATCAAAGGTTAATAACAAAGGCAAATTAGTTTACTATAAATTATACAACAAATATTTAAAATATTTAATCTATATAATATGCTTGAAAAAAAAAGTTTATATGTTATTGCCTTTATAGAAAATAAATTTAAATAAAAAAATGTTAAATAGATCAGCTTAATAGGTCGCGAACTAGGCTTAAAATAAAAAAGTATGGCCTATTTAATTAAAAAAATTTCTATATTGGCCTTAACTTAGCTCATTTAACTAAATAGGTTGAGTAGAGTCAAGCCGAACTAGGCTAAAATTAAGCTAGGTTATAGGCCCCTAATAGGTTGCCCAACTTTTTTGTACCCCTATGTGGCACCCTTTGCTCCTACATGACTTGTTAAATGTTGATTAAGTTGAAAAAGGCTATGTTGACCTCTTTTGCTAAAAGAATAAAAAAAAATTAGTCTTTATAAGATGAAATTGTATTAATTTTATCCCTCACTAATACTAATTAGTATTAATTTGGACATTAAAGATTAACTTCATCTCAAAATTTAGTCTTTCATTTATTAGAAGATAGAATGAAATAAATGAAATTTTTTAAATAATAATAGAATTATAGAGTTATAGTTTAACTAATTATATTACTTTTGAAAAGATATTAGCCTAACAATTTTTTTGCATTATGTAATAAATTAGTAGTTGTTATTAAAAATGAATATTTAATTAATATATTATAAGTGGCTAATAAGATTATAATATAATTTTAAATATATTTTCATAAATTTTATAATTTAATTGAATAGAGTTGTCATGGCATTTATAAATATGTTTTAGAATTATTTAGAATTTAAATTAAATATATATTTTAATAAAAATAGAGTAAATATATTTTGATGAATTATAAAATTCACTTAAATAAAATTTTAATATTATTTAAATATACTTAGGTCAAAATTTTTGGTTATAAGGTAAGGTAAATAATATTTAATAGTTGAAACCATGACACTTCAAGCATTCAAATTAGCAATAAATATTATATATATTTCCAAATTAGTTTTCATTAAAATTATGCTTCTAAACTATACTTCATTTAATATACTTTAAGTAATTGATGTAACTGAATTATAATATCATTTTATAGAACTTAAAATTTGGGTATTTATTTATGAAACAAATAAAATTATTATTTATTATTTGAAATTAATAGCTAAATCATTTGAATACAAATAATTGATTTATATGTTTTTAATAATTATTATTAAAATGCTTTAATATTTTATAACTCCTAAAACAAATGTCTCAAAATTTATAAGTTTTCAAATCAAATTATTTTCTAAATTTTTTACATGGTACATTTTATAAAGAGTAAGCACAATCTTTAGTTACTTATTTATAAAAGTAGGGACTATTATATCTTTTAAATTTCATTATTAGCATTATTAGTCTTTTATTTTTACTTTTGTTATAATTATTAATTCCTCTTTTCACATGTAGTATTAAAATAAATGATTAAAATAAAGAATATAATTAAAAAGTAAGCATATATTTGACATTACCAATTTGCTAAGGTGTTATTTAAACATCAATTTCAATATTTTTTTATTTATTTAAATATTTTAAATAAATAGAGGGATTAATAATTATAATAAAAATAAAAATAAGGGATTGATAATGCCAAGTATAAAATTTAAAGAATATAATCGTAACCACTTTTATAGATGAATGATTAAATATTGTGTTTATTCATTTAGAAATCTTATACACATAAATTTCTAAATATTTCAATTTTATAAAATTTATTTCATAAATATTTTTCAAAATAATTTTAGTGTCACATAATTTCTATTTAGAAACAAGATCTTTGTATTTGAAAGTATTTTTTTTATTATAAATTATTGTTAAAAATGTTGAGGGAAAACTAGCAATGCCAACTTATCCCATCCATTAAGTTTTTCTCTCACTTATTGAAGAAGAAATTAAATTTTGAGATTAAATTAATTTTAAAGAATCAAATTGATACTAATTAATAATTATAAGAGATGAAATTGATAAAATTTCATCTTATAAATACTGACTTTGGTATTTATGCTCTTATTAGGGGAGGCTAATGTGGTTTTCACTAGAGTTGATTAGCATTTCATGTATCAATCACAACACCATGTTAGATAAATCATTAAATTTTTTCATCCATTCATGATGAAAGAATTAAAATTTGAGATGAAATTAATCTTGAAAGACAAAATTGATACCAATTTTTAGTAAGGAACAAAATTAATAAAAATTTAATTTTATAAATACTAAAAATAGGTTTTTAGCCTTAATTTATTTATATTGCAGGATATACTTGATACCCCGTTCGCAGTAATATATTAAGATTTTTTTCTCCAAAATTGTTAACTATCAACTATACATCAAGTCACAATTAATTAAAGTGAACCGCCTTAATACAGTTTGAATGAATTAGAATAATAACACTTAAACCGATAACAACCAAGACCACAATGTCATTTGACCGTGCGCGCCGTTATTAAAGAAACATTAAAATCACATAATTGCAATAGATAGAGATAGAGAGAATCGTAGGAAAATATATTATTATTAAGAGAATATTAGATTTTACTCTCATAAAATTTAATATAATTACACTTATATCTCTCTAATTTTTAGAAATATATGCCAATTTCTCCTTTTCATTACACTCTCATTCTCAGCATTTTAAACATACATTCATATTTCTGATTTTTTTTGCAAAGAAGGTGAATATATGTTTTTAAACATAAAAACTATAAATATAATTGAATTAAATTTTAAGGGTACTGAGTATAATTTACTCTATTATTAATGGAGGGAAAGTGCAAAATTTTCCTTTTAATTTTCATATAGATATGTTTAACGCTTATAAATACTAATTTTTATAATCATTTTCAAAAATTGATTCATGTGTAATAAATTATATCCAACATCTATCTTACGAGCGATTTGAGAGAATAAACATATTTTGTTTGTTAATAAAGTGTGAAAATCTTGTGAATTAAATTTGAAAATGATCCAACTTGAAAGTCTTTTTTATTCTATCTAAAGCATTTTGGTTATTTCAGCAAAATTTATTTATTTAATATGAGTATGAAAGCCCATTATCACAATTCTTATATTTTTTATCTTTATGTCAGCATAACAGGATAATTTGATTCCGAGTTAATAAAAATATATTATAAGAATTTATGACTACTTATATATTAATTATTAAAATTATTGTAAAAATTAATAACTGCATTAACACCAATTAATTTGAGTGGTTGGAGTTCGATATTCTTTAAATAAAAGTTTGAATTTAAATTTTATAAATAATGAAAACTAATATTAGAATCTTAAAAAAAAACTGTGGGTATTCTTAAATATAATCAACTTATGATTGAGTAGGATAATTTGTAATTTTCTCAATTTTAATTATAAATAATAAAACCAACGGAAAGCGACTGACGAGAGCGGAAAGAAAATATAAAAAAATGAGAATAAAGAAAAGCAAAATCAAATCCCAGAGATAAGGAAAGAAAAAGAAAAGCACCTCTCTCTAACCTTTCTCCTCTGTGCTTTGCTTAGGGCAGTCAGCAACGAGATTGACGCATTGATTCACGACCTCTCTCTATCTCTTCTTCCTCTCTCTTACATTGTCTCTGTTGAAGAAGCGCGCTGTTATTCAAAGCCCGAAGAAGCAGCTTCTGGATCATCATCTCTCTCTGCTTCACACTCTGTCTTTCCTCAGTTCGATGGATTTCGAGTAGCATTGCATTACAGTTCTAAACCCTCACACGTGGTTCAGATCCACTCTTTCTCTCTTTCAAATGGTGTATTATCCTCATTCTCGCTTTCTGACACTTTTTTCTCTCTCTTGTTAAGGATTTGATTTGCAATGGCGTTGAGGCGAAGGTTGTTTCGTGCTGGTGTCGGCAGGAGTAGTAATAGAAGCAACGGATTGCCTTTCCATCTTCTGGGTTGCATTCTTCTTTGCCTTGTTGCGCCTGCGATTTTCTTTTTCTCTCGTGGGATTCACACTGGTGCTGGTGAGTTTTTTGTTTCTTGATTATCTACATGAGATTGGTTCTTGGGCATTGATCAATCTAGCGTGCATAACCTTTATTTCTTCATTCGTGAAATGCTTTCTTTAGTTCTATGACAGTCTGCTTGCTCCCAAGTGCATCTTTTCATGAATTCCCTCCTATTGGCGGATTTAAGGTGATAGAAGGCCATGGCAGTCGTGAATTATGCTTAGCTAGTCCTTAAGCGGTGCTGATCAACGATAATTTCTAAGCTGGAATATAATCTGAATTCTTAATTGTGTTCTTGTCTTTGTTTGGGCACTAGTTTTAGCTGTCTTCATTGCCTTGCATATTTGGCTTCTTCATTTGAGATCTGTAAGTTCTGTGAGTCATTGATATGATGTTGAGATAACGCACAAGGTGGTGTAGTGTTAACTTTTCTTTAGTGCATTAGCGTTTTATTTTCTTTGTTTTGAGGTGATAACCAGCTGCATGTCTTGAATTAGGGTAAACCTTAAGAAAGTAATAGTATATGGAAACTTATTGAGAATGTTTCTTCTTTGCTTTAACCTTAGAAATATCAGGGCTTTTTAGAATTAGCAGACAGAGGAATTGCATTGTGAACGCAATTGATGAAGAGAAATTTGGTATGAGCTGATTAGGGAACAAGCCAACATGGAAGTTCAAGTTTTAGTGCCGAGAAGGATTGGAAAGAGAAAATTGTGAGGAATAGAGAATATGTTATTATGTTAATGCTGATGTTGTTTCTTATGAGCATTATGGTGTTAGGCTTTCTAAATGTGTAAATGTCCAACAATTTGGAACAATGTCAGCTTGCTTGTGCTCCTCATATTGGGCGGTATGAGTATTTCTTATAAATAATTACTGTACAACTTCAGTCAAAGCTTTGGTCACTTGGTTTATGCCTGTGCTTGTCATTTATACTGGTCAAGAATATTGGAGAACTTCTCCATGTCATCCTTGTAATATCACTGGTTAATGCATAGCTCAACCTTGTTGTTCTAGTTTCATTAATTTAGGAAGTTCATGCCATAACTTATATAGAATCCTTGATTTTTCTGTTGGGTGCTTCGATGTAATAGATCCAGATTGATTCATCTCTATTGATGGTGATATCATCCTATACATGTGCAGCACAACAGTAGATTGATGATGCTAATGCTGTGAAGGATATTTATTGTTTTTCTTTCTTTTATATTTTACAATTATCTAAGAGAAGGAGAAAGAGTTAAGTTTAGTGCATACTACTTTGCTCAAGTTTTTATACAAGGGTCTTCCTACAACAACAACAACAACCAATCATTTTCTCATTTGATGAGGTAGTTTACATGGGTTACTCAATGTTTTTATGCTCTATCAAAAGACCAGTTTTGATGGATTAGCCCTGTTTTGAATTATTTCCATATCTCCTACAAAATTGGTGGGTTATATAGAAGTTCCAGATTACAGATTTGGGGTAGTTTTAAAGTTGAAGCAAGAATATGGATATTTGCTTGCCATGGCCCTACTTGTTGAGAGTGATTTGGGCAATAAAAACATTGTCTGGCTGACTGACATTTGATTTAATGATGCTCTAGGCTCTTGTGGAATGGAACATACTGCGGAAGTGTATTTATGATTCCTATGATGTGGTATATTGAAACTGGTGTTAGGGCATTGTGAATGGTAACTCCTGATATTTTAGGGTCAATTCTCATAGCAAGTGACAAAAGCTGTTCATTTGCTATTCAACATAGAGAGTTGGTGAGTGTGATTTTTAAGTTGCATTAGTCTGGGCTGTGCATTTGCTAAAGTTTGAGATTGATGTATTGTGAGCATTGCAATCTTGCTAGATCCTGTAGGTTGATATAAAAAAAATGATTATAAGCATCATTTTCTTTTATAGGAGTAAGGATAGGCCATAACCTAGCTTTTTTTTCTCCCTCTTTTTAAACTACATGGTTCCACAGTCCTGTAGCCTCTTAGTTTTGAAACCTACTCTATATTGTTGGGCTTCTGTATCTCTCTTTTATAACATTCTTTCTGTGGTCTTTTCATTTATGTTATTTATTCACATAGTTTGGTATGCTTTCCATTGGAATGTTCAAACTGTGCTTCTATTGACCACTTGCAGTGTATTCTTTCTTACTTTAGTGCTGGTTTCTGTTGTATATTTTTCATTTATAATGCTGGAAGGATGGAGCGTCACATTTTTTTAAATTTCAATTGTGCATTTTGTGGCAAATAGTGTAAATTGTGAGTTGGAGATTCAAGTTCAACTCAAAAGTAGAAAGATGGATCCAGTTATCATTAAACAATTCTTTTATCTGTTAGTTCCAGATGTTTTCTCCTCCCTGCTGTAAACGGGGTAAGAAAGTACTGTAGTGTGCTCTTTGCACTGTTCTTTGGTGTATTTTGGTTCGAAATGCTCATAGTTTTTAATAGAAAGTAGGAACTATTATTTTTAGGTCTGTCCTTGGTTAGGATTGTGTTTTAGTCTTCAGTCCGGTGTTCATTTTTGAGGTTTCATTAAGGAAAAAAAGCTTCCTTGAAAGAAAATATGGCTAGTTGGAGATTTTATTGTAATTTATGATGTTATTATATGGTTCTTTCCCTGTTCTAACTGTTCACTTTTGTTAAGGAGCATATTCTATTCTTGTTTTTATTCTTCTTTCGTCATGACTTGAAGTGTCTTTTGGAACCAAACCAAAAAATGGTTCAGTCTGTCATCTTTTTGTGGTTAAAACACTCAAGTAATCTTGTTGCTCCGTACTATGAGGATATGTTTAGTGACAGCAAAGTTGTAGAAAATCAGAGTAGAAGTTTATTATAATTTCTTTCCTTTAGATACTAGAGTGATGAGACTTAAAATTGATAGGCTTAGTGATTCGGAAAATAGCTGAATACACAATTATCTGTCGCAAGACATCCAACTGGCAACAATTGAAATGCAGTTGGAAAGTAAATCCCTTTTTTTTCCCCTGGTTGTCCTTATGCCCAATGCATTCAAAAGAATAAAATAAATAAAAAAGAAGGGAGGAAGTTCATATCAAGACTTACACAAATTCATCTTTATGCGCAAATACTTACCAGTTTAGTCTAATTACTTTAAATTCATTATGCAGATGAAGATGATATTACAACTTTTTCAAGCAAGCAGGTAGCCTAACATGCATTTGTGGGTTTATAACTTCCATCGCATTATACTGGATACAGCTTCTAATTGTTTTCATTTTGTACATTGAAGAAAGTTGCTGATTGCTGCAGGTTACAAAATGGAGAGAATGGCAGGCACTGCAGGACCTTAAGTCTCTATTCTCAAAAGAGGTAGGCATAGGTGCAAGATGATGGGGATAAATGCTCATGTTTTATTTATCTCTCATTCATTCTTTGTGGTAAGATTTTACTTCCTGGGTTTCTGATTTATATTACATTTTAGGTCCTTGATATTGTTGTAGCCAGCACAAATGATATGGGGCCTCTGAGTCTAGACAACTTCAGGAAAAACAATATGTCTTCATCATGGAGAGCTGCTGGGGGAGAGATATCTAATGCTGCGTCTGAGGTTAGAAAGACTGATGTCCTTCTGTGTGAAATTTGTCCACATTCATACTTTTGTTCCAGAAAAGCATTTTTAGTTCATTGCTGTTGATCAGTTTTCTTTTTTGCATTTTCATTTGAAGATAAACGAACAAACAGCATATGTTAGACAAGGACAATCAGAAATGTTGGAAAATAGATCTTCAGGTGGTATCATGAATTATATTGAACTTCATATGCCAATGCTGATTTGCTTTTGTTTCTCATCTGATGCTATATTATTATAGATGATCATGCTCAGTTATTGACTGGCAATCCAGATCAGCTAGTTCGAAGGGTAAGTATTATTTTTAAATGTATTTCATGCTGAATTGAAACTGTTCAATCTGGATTTCAATGATAGAATATCTTATAATTTTCTTTATAAATCTTCTGTAGCAATTGATAGAGAGAAGGCGTGGAAAGCGTGCTGCTCAGTTGGTAAAACAGGATGATGAAGCCATTGTGAAACTTGAAAATCAGGCTATTCAACGCTCCAGATCAGTTGATTCTGCAGTTCTTGGTAAATATAACATTTGGAGGAAAGAAATTGAGAATGTAAATGCTGACAATACTGTGCGGTTGATGCGAGATCAAATCATCATGGCTAGGGTATATTTGAGTATTGCAAAGATGAAGAACAAACTTGACTTGTCCCAAGAACTGCAAACTCAGGTTGTAGACAGTCGCCGTGCTTTAGGTGATGCAACTTCAGATGCTGACCTAAATCACAGGTAGGAAGCTATTGTCTGTTTAATTTTTCTGGTGTACAAACACTATGCTCTATTTCTCTTTTAATTGAATTCTAACTTGTCTTTACTAATCAAATGTCTAATTCATTTTTAGTGCACATGAGAAAATTAAGGCCATGGGCCAAGTTTTGGCAAAATCAAGAGAGCAATTGTATGATTGCAAGTTAGTAACTGAGAAGTTGAGAGCGATGCTGCAAACAGCTGATGAGCAAGTTAGGAGCTTGAAAAAGCAGAGCACTTTTCTCAGCCAGCTGGCTGCCAAGACAATTCCAAATGGAATTCACTGCTTATCTATGCGCTTAACAATAGATTACTACCTCCTTCCTCCTGAAAAGAGGAAATTCCCTAGAAGTGAGAATTTGGAGAATCCCAATCTTTATCATTATGCCCTCTTCTCAGACAATGTATTGGCTGCATCTGTTGTTGTCAACTCAACTATTAAGAATGCCAAGGTGACCTGCACTTGCTTTCTACTATACCAGTGTGTGCTTGCGTGTGCGCGTGTCATGTGTGCAATCTTCCTTTTCAAGACATAGTCATTGTCTTCTGCTAAGACAGTGGGGCTTCTGTTATCTGCATGTAGGACGTGCATCATTTTGTAACCCAAATTATTAAATAACTCTGCTTTCATTGACTTCTTAACCAAGTGCTGTTTTTGTCTTATATATTGCAGGATCCTTCAAAGCATGTTTTTCACCTTGTTACTGATAAACTTAATTTTGGAGCCATGAACATGTGGTTTCTGCTGAATCCTCCTGGGAAAGCTACAATACATGTTGAAAATGTAGATGAGTTTAAGTGGCTGAACTCATCCTATTGCCCAGTTTTGCGGCAGCTTGAATCTGCTACAATGAAAGAATATTATTTCAAGGCAGGCCATCCAACCACACTTTCTGCTGGGGCATCTAATCTGAAGTACAGGAATCCAAAGTATCTTTCAATGCTCAACCATCTAAGGTTCTATCTTCCTCAAGTTTATCCAAAATTGGATAAGATCCTCTTTCTTGATGATGACATTGTTGTTCAGAAGGATTTGACTGGATTGTGGACTGTGGATCTTAAAGGAAAAGTAAATGGTGCAGTCGAAACATGTGGTGAAAGCTTTCACCGGTTTGACAAGTATCTTAACTTTTCAAATCCTCACATTGCAAGAAACTTTGATCCAAATGCCTGTGGTTGGGCATATGGGATGAACATTTTTGATCTGAAAGTTTGGAAAAACAAGGACATCACTGGCATATATCACAAGTGGCAGAATATGGTGAGTGTTTCAACTATTGTTGGGTTATACTCTGGCCCTTCTCTTAGATGCACAGCAAAATTATTGACATAGATGACAATTTTATCTTTAACTGACCACTGGTTTTTTGTTGTTGATTCTAGAATGAAGACAGGACGCTCTGGAAATTGGGGACACTACCTCCAGGGCTAATTACATTTTATGGGCTGACACATCCATTAAATAAATCATGGCACGTACTCGGTTTGGGGTACAATCCAAGTCTAGATCGATCAGTGATTGAGAAAGCAGCTGTTATACACTACAATGGCAATATGAAGCCGTGGTTAGAGATTGCAATGACAAAGTATCGGTCTTATTGGACCAAGTATGTTCAATCCAATCATCCTTATCGTCAGCACTGTAAGCTAAGTGAATGATTTTTGATAGCTAGGTACTAAGTTCTGAGGTAGAGTGGAGAATACTTTTATAACCCCACCCCCTCATTCCCCTTGCTTGCATGCCAATATCAAACTAGGGGGCCTTGTCAGAAAGATCAAGGATTCCCTTGGAAGGGATATATGGTCAACCCTCTAAGCTGTATTTACCCGTCCTGCTTCTCTTATTACCTTATCATTGATTTTCGTTGGCAATTCTTTTGATTTGTTCACACCATCCTCACCCATTTGGAGCAAGGAAATAATATACCTTGACTTCTGAAATTTTCTCATTGTATCATACTCTGATGCTAAGACAGGACTAGAAACTGAATATCAACTTTTGTATTCTTTAATTGTAGCTTTGATGTTCACTTGGATACTTTATCTGATAATTCCATTCGCAGTTGATCTTTGGAATCACGGGTAGTTCATGAATTAAGAGTTTCTTTATTAATGGTTCCCGTAGATAAATATCTACCCTATGTTTCCGTTTTCCCTTGTTAGTGGAAGTCACCCCATGGGTGCTTGGCTGATGATTAATAAAGCCATGGTCTACATTTATGGCCAATTCTAGCCAGATATAAAGCTTTTGGGCATTTGCCTGTTTATAACAGCGTACATGGAGCAATGTCTTGTACGTTTGTTGTTGTCACCAACGCGATAAGGTGTAGGTAGGTCATAATCTCAGCCACTTTATACCTGAGTTGTCATTTTCCCAGTGGATGATTCATATCCAACCTCTTGGACTAGAGAAATAGAGTCACATGATGCGCATTGTTACTCATTGAATGAACAGTCAGTTGTCAATGATAGTTCTGTGAAAACCCTAGAGTCATATTCTCAGCCTTATTTTTCCTTTGGACTATAGGTGTTTAACCGGAGTAGCAGCAAGACTTTGTTGTGTTTTTGGACTATATGGTATTAAAATCACCAAGCAGTCAGGCATTGCAATGCAAAAAAGGTAGAAACTAACGTTTTAGAAACTAGACTGGGTGGCAAATTAAGACATTTTACTATCCGCATTGTGGCTTGATTGGTTTAGCTCGTTAAATTAATTGTTGAATTGAAAGATACCATAAATAGAAAAATTAAAATTTTATGCAAAATTATATAAATTAACTAAGATTTTATAAATATAACTTTATAATATATATTATAAAAATGTTATTTTCTCTTTTTTGTTTGGAAAATATGATTTTATTTTATTTTGTTTTAGGCTCTGAGTTTTTTAATGACCCAATACTAAGAAATGTAAAGTGATACAGAAAAAAAAACCTCACTATTATTGGCCTTGATTTTATGAAATGTCCAATTTTTTTGATGTTAAATGATTCTTTTGGTTTTTTGTTGGTTCTGGACCCTTCAATCCAATTTCACGGTGAAAATGATTTTATGATCAAAATTCCAAATCGGGTTGTGTGGCCGAGTGGTCACTAATTAAATCGTTTAGTTCGGTCAGAACTTTAAAACGAGGAAAAAAAAAATACATTTTAGACCTTTTAAATTTTTTTTCAGTGACAGATTACCTCCTTAAATTTTAAAAAGTAAGTTAGAATAACTTATGAGTACATTTTTATTAATTTTAATTTTAAACTCATAAATAGAGTGCATGTACTTTGTTGGAATTTGAAATTCAAATTAAATACCTTATTTTATCATAAAAGTGAGTTTTATATTTGAATATGATATGATATGTTATGTTTTTTCACTGATAGTAAATCAAAATTATTTTTTATCATAAAAATGAGACTTATATTTGAATATGTTTTGTTGAAATTCTTTACCTTGCGGGTATAAAACTCGAATGAAGTGTCTTATTTCATCATAAATTATATCAAAGTTTAAAGAACGATCAGAAACAATAGTATTTTATACCTTAGAAAATATACGATTCGAACCAATAATGCACTTACTACTTGTTTTGTTGCATGGAAGAGAGGGGGAAAAAAAAAAAAGGAGAGAGAAAAAATGATAGAAAAATTAGAAAATTGTGTGGTTTGAATATAACAGGGTGTTTGCTACGGTATCCCGGGGGTTTCAAACCCGGGGTGACGTGGCACAATGCAAGCCATTGGATGAGATTACTAAAAATTTTGATAATCTCATCCAATGGTCCACAATGCACCACATCACTCTGGGTTTGAAACCCCCCGGGATACCGTAGAATTAACCATATAACAGAAATAGAAAAGAGAAAAAAGTGCGTAGAAAAATTTGATGGGCCCACCAAGTTTTTTTTATCTCTCCACAACTGGCGAGAAGATGAGAGAGAAATTCTTAGTTAATTTTCTCATTCTACCCTCACAATAAATCATTTTTATCCATTTAAGGTTATAATTGTTATTATAATTTATTAATTTTTCCTGCTCCTCATTTCTCTATTCAATCAAACAAAAAGAAAAAAAAAAAGGAAATTTTCCTATTATTTTCTTTTTTTCCAATTTTTTTTAACCAAACATAAAAAAATTCTCCTTTTTCTTTTCTTTTTTTCTCCATTATTTCCCCTTCATTTTCTTTCCTTCATTATTTTTCTCGCAACTAAATGCAGGAGAAAACTTTGTACCTCATAGACCCAAAAAGGAAAAAAAAAAAAAAAGTGAAAAGAATGACCCTATGAATTGACTATCTCTTATGTGATTATTGCTTTAATGAAAATATCTTGTATGCCAAAATTGGCAATAGTGTTGGGCGATTTTCTTTTGAGTGAAAGAAGAAATGAAACCTCACAAAGTGTCCACGTACCATTCCAAATCCGATTGAAATCTTGAAAAGCTTGATAATCTCAGTCAGTCTGCTTTCATGCTTTCATGCAAGGCATGTTCCCTGTTGATGATTCTTTTTCACATATCCACAAAGTGATCTCCAAAATCTGTGTCCTGTATGAATAGAAAATCGCTAATTGCACTTAGTACACACAATTAAAATTAGGAAAAAGATACGATGATATCTTTTGAATTTTAATGGATTTACATGTTATTTTTATAATTTTAAAATTTATTTAAAATTTTCTTAAAATATAAAAAAGATACAGTAAAGTCTAAATTTGAATTTTTCATTAAAAATAATGAAAAAAAGATGATTATAAAGTTCAAATATACTAATAAAATATATTTTAAATAATTTATGATGAAAATATATTTTAATTAAACTGAAACAGTTAAAATATGATCTCTAAAAATATTAAATTTTAATATAAGTGTAATGATTTTTTACCTATTTGAAGTTAATCAAAGCACATTATTATTACAAAACACATAGATTTGATTTGAAGTTATAATCATTCTTTATTGTCCATTTTTTTAAAGAAAAGTATAAATTTTGGGTATAAATTTAGGTTTACACGTATCATTTTATTTTTATAAGATTAAATTTAATTTGTTGTGAGTATAAAATACTTTATATAATTAGCGAATGATAAAAAGATATGTCATTAAAAAAATAACAGTATTTATGAATTAATAATTTTTTATTGACATGATAGTGTGAAGTTAATTTATATTGACAATGAATTTAATTTAATTTAATTTTATATTTTAAGGAAAGTTTGAGTAGGTTTTTAAATTGAATGGGTGGTCTATCTAATTTTATTGAATCTCAAAGAAAGTTAAATATTTTTCTCTTAAAATTATAATTACATATATAATTTATTTTTTAATTTTATTTTGAAATTAGTAAAACCAATTTAATTCAAAATCTATTACGTTTGTAATCAAGAAAATTCTTCAAGTAACACGGATGAAATGAGAAATCAAATGTGTATTTGGATATACTTTTATTTTTATATTTTTAAAAACTATTGTTAAAATTTGTTTTTAAAATTTATTTTTTTATTTTTAAAAATTATTTTTAAATTAAAAAATAATAAATAAATATGTTCGGTGTTATAGATAAAAAATATTTTATTTAATTATAAAACTAATATCAAGAATAAAAGAATAATTTTTGAAAATATTTAAAAGTTAATTTTTATTTTTAAATTGTATATTTAAAATTATAATTTTTACAAATAAATTATCAAATATATTCTTCTATTTTTTAAAATAAAAAATTATTTTTAAAAATAGTAAACAAACTAAACCAAAATTAGCTGAGTTTGATTTTGTGACTCCTTGTCCCAAGTAGCTGGATGGAATGACAAACCGATTTAACCTACTTTTTCAAATGCACTTCTTTTTGTTTTCTTTTCTTTCCCAACTCAAATCTTGTCCCCCACTACACGGTGTTGAAATAATATTATCACTAGCATAATCCATTCGTTTTAATAAAAAGGCTTAATTATATATATATATAGATGTTTTATTTTAATATATAAATTGAATTACACTTGACTTTTATTAATAGTTTTTGTTAAATTGAGAAATGAAAATTCTATTTGACACAATCAATCTTTAACAATGCTTCCAATTCGTAATCACAGAAATAAAATTATTTGATTATGTGATAATAATGACCAAATCAACGTATTTTTCATATGAGATGAATCATAAAAGTTTACATTTTTCTTACATAATAAATTAGTGTCATTGAGATCTTCCTCCCAATGATCGTCAAGCAGAATTATGATGAAGGCCTATATGTTAACCAAGAGTTTTTGTCTTGAAATTGACAAAATTTATCAATTTGTGCTTAATTTGATTCAATTTAATATTAAAGTGATTAAAATAAGATATTTCATTTAAGAAGAACTAAAGTGATTACTATGAATATCAAAGGATCAAAATTGTAATAAAGTTTTAATAAAAGTCTTAAATTACTAAAATGTCAAAATAATATATAAATCATTTTGTATCCAAACCTTTTATGATTACATTACTATTCGACTTTTATAAAAAACACATACCGTGTTACCGATGGCACGAATTTTAAACCTTGATTTTAAAATTATGGTAATCTAATGATTATAGATAATTACATGAAACAAATTTTTTATTTTTCTTTTAAGTTCAACTCTTTCACTGAATTACTAATATTTACCTACTTTCTCTATTCTCTCTTTTTTAATTTTCTTCTATTAATCCCTCTTCCAAAATTGCATGAACGGAATTCCACCACAAATGCCGGCGAGAGCATCTGCAAAAGCCACAAGCAGAAAAAGGAAGTTATTTGCTTCATGGAATCTAAAAATCCGATCTTCAATTTGAAACTGAAAGTTATCTGCACTTTTTCTCTCACTTTGCTTGGCTTGGTTGAGTTTTGTTTCTCTCGCTTTCGTTTCTCTCGACTACATTTTCGATTTTGGATTCTGTTTGTCATATTAATAAAAATTAGGAAATTACATTTATATTTAACGAAAATTGATTTAATTATATTTGATATTTCTTATTTTTTTAAAATTATTCAATTTTTCAGTATAATGAAATACGGCCGCATTTATTTTTTATTTACAATTCCTTCTCTAATATTATTCATAACAGCCAGAAAAATATGTTTTTATAATTTTAAATATAAATTTATATTTTTTTGAAGAAATTGTAAGTTTACTATTTTTATTTTTAATAAAAAGGCACATTTATATAAAAAATGAAAGAAAATTATCTTTCAATTATTAGAAATATTAGGAAAGGAAATGTAATTAAAAAATTAAAATTATTGAATTTCATAATGATAAAAAAATGATTAAAGAACGAAAATATATAATTTTAAAAAATAAAAATATCAAATGTAATTGAACTAAATCTTAATAATAATCAATGTAATTTACTAATAAAAATTTGGAAGGGGAGTTCGCCTCACTAGGATTCGCACCAACATTCAAGACAGTAAATCTTTGTTGCTTAATTACTGCAACTTTCTTCTTGGGTTTTATTTTAAAATGATTAAAACAAACAATTAGGAAAAATTGTTACCAATTTAGATTTGGAGTATGAGAAATTCTTATATATTTTAATTATATATTGCGTTTCTGGAAAGGGATTTACTTCTTTTTAACTTTCTACTTTTCTCATTTTATCTTGTTAAACATGGATCCAAATTTATTCTTCTCACTTTTTCAAATCTTTTCTCATCTTTTATCAGGGAAAAAAAGTGTTGAGATGTTCTTGTAATAAATTAATTTATGAGAATTTTTTTGTAAATATTATAAAAATTAAATAGAATTAACAAACAAAATTAATCTAGGCTATTGCTCAATTCTATTGGTAACAAGATCCTCCAAGTGCCACCGAACTCCTCACCTTTGTCCTATGCTTCAATAATTTTCATCATATGGTGCACCGTATAACACAAAAAAATGAAAAATCTTGTAGTACAATTTGTACGGACACAAGACTTGGTTGGGGAGGGAAATCTGGTGCAGCTCTTATTTGTTTGTCTTTGGATCCAGAATCTCGTTAATTGAAATTCTATTGTTACTTTCCTCTTATATGTTTTCCAGTAGTGCTAGTTTCCTTTTTAAACTCACTTCTCCCTCATTTTTTTTTTCTTCAAATTATTAGATTTACTGTTAGGTTCTATCGGTGGCATTGCCAGAACCTAATATTCAATAGAATTAAATGTATTATAAAAAATATATAATTTTAAAATTTATAAAAATATTTCAAATAAAATATATAATTTTACATGAAATTTTAATAAACTTAATTGGAGGACATATCAACAAATAAAATATATGTAATTCCGCTGATAAATCACACTGCATATAAAAAACGAGTAGACAGTGCATTCAAGGAAAAGGAAAAGAGAAAAAGAAAAAAAACTTTTCTCTTCGTTTGCAGGAGAAAGTAAAATGAACAGCTCAAATGAAAAGACGTCCAACTTTTCCAAGAACATTACTACTATTGTATATCACCAACTATGATCTCGTAGGCTCCCAATAATCTTTACAGAAACAAAAAGTCAAAGATGGGAACATTCATGTTTGCTGATTCTTGAGATATTTTTTTATAAATTTGGGTGGTAATATGAAGATTATGATTTTCTTGTTGTTTATATTTTGGATTATGCAAATCTAATAAAGCAACAACTTTGATGGTTATGACTATGATGCCTATTATAAAGAGGAGCATCTGTATATTTAAATCCTCCACTGCCCACAATCACTGCTTTTTTATATTATAGGCAATATATTATAATTTTCAAAGAGTAATATTTCAATGTACCTATTCAAAAAAAATTTATAAAATTTTGACATAAAAATTTTAATTTTGTACATAAAATAAATTGCATTATTTTATTTCTCGGAAAAAAAATCATAACATTGCACAGATTTTGCTTATAAAAATTCTAACTCCAACTACAACTTTTATTTCCAAGAGAGCTGCAATTTTTTAATAAAAAATTGCAATAAATATAAAAAATTCACATAAATTTTTTTATGGTAACACTATAGAGAGCTTAATCTCTTAAGAGGTTTTTCACTATTGGATTATATTTAATATATTAAATTTATATTTTTAATTTTAATTTACTTATTTTAAAATTTAAAAAAATGTAATCCAATGATGAAAGACTCCACTTAAGAGATCATACTCTTCATTACATTATTTAATTTTTTAAAGTATATATAAAAATAGAGGAATTCTATAGTGCCTCAAGAATTTAAAAATTCAAGACGACACAATATTTTTAAAAACTTTTACATTAAAATTATTTAATTACATTTTTAATGGATAATTGTAATTTAATAATTTTAATATAACGGTTTCAAAATTTGCCATATCATCTTGGATTTTAAAATTCTTTGGATACTATAACAAGTCTCACAAAAACATTATTGTAAGCAGCGGAGAGAAGGGGGGCTTGTGGAGGCCATAACTCTCATAATTTTAAGGCTAAAATCTTATTTTGGTCTTTGAAGTATGATATTTTTATTAATTTCATTCCTAAGATAAGGTTTATATCAAGTCAGTGCCAAAAAATTTAAACCCAACAAAAATTTAAAACAAATATTAGCCATTTAAGATATGGATTAAACAAATATTTTAATTAATTTACTAATGTCTTATGCATAATAATATTAAAATGATCCTTAAAAAATTTTAAAATATAAATCTTGTAAAAATTTGACATTCGACTGAATTAAAAATTTTAATTCCATTGTTGATCATGATCACAGTATTAAAATTTGTTTGTTTTGACAAAATTATCTTGCTGAGAAATGGGAAAGCTGAAATTTCTCTTCAAATCATGTTCAATGGATATGGAGATGGAAGGTTATAAGATCGAATAAAAATATTTAATCATATGTTTGAATAAAAATCTTAGGCTATGAGATTAATCTTTGTTAGAGACGGGAATGGGAAACAGTAAATTCCTCCCAACATTAGTGTCAAACTTGCATTTGTTAGTGTTAATTTATTGTGCACTATTTCGGTTCATACAAAAACCTAAAATGAAATCATTCAAATTTACATAATTTTTTTTGAAGTTTTATTTTTATATACAAGTGGCAAATTTTAATAAAAAGTTATGAAAAATATAAAATTTTCTTCATACAATTTGTAAAAAAGGTGTTGATACAAATTTTCTTAAAAAGTGAAGCATAATTCCAATTTATATATCGAGACCATCTCACTTTGGGAATTTAGTGCAAAGAAGCAATAAGCATTTTTTTCCTTCCTTTTCTTCGTGGTATGAGAATGAGTCTGTAAAATATTTCAAGAATTAGTAATCTAGAATCTTATGAATTAATAAACTATATATACTCAAATTTGTATTATCGCATTTCATTTGTATTTTTGGTAAAAAAAATTACATTTTTAATTCTTTAATTTTCACTAAAAATTTTAATTTTGTTTCTCAAATTTTATTTTAAATAGATTTATTCTTTAATTTTCTAAAAATGCACGATATCAATAATGCAATTCTATTATTTTTTAAATAAAATATTTATATGATATTTAACTTGAAATCCTATGTGATTTACATAAATCATATTTCATATTCTTTTGCTAAAACAACACTTATGGTCCCCTAGATTTTTACTAAACTTTTAATTATATATCATAAGTTTTGTTTATACCAATTTTACCTTATAACTTTTCTCCTTTGTAACTACATGTTTATCCAACTTCTTGTTCTCATAGTTAGTTTTTAACTCCATTCCATTTTCATATTCATTATTCCCTAAATTTTCTATTCATTTCTAATTTGACTTATTCTGTATAGTGTTTTTTCTTACATGTAATTTCTTCCTTGTATCAATTTGTTGAAAAAGTTCAATTGATACTTCTATGAATGGTGATTCAGCTTTATTCAATATCATTATTGTTTGACATAAATTCTTCATTATTATTGAAGTGAATTCTAAGTGCAATGTTTTTGTTTTCCAATTTAAGATCCTTTTCACCCACATTCCCTTTATCAACATTGCAATTGTTTTTGCAAATTTAGATGACAAATTTATTTCAAATAAAATTTAAGAGATAAGATTAAAATTTTAGTAAAAATTAGAAGACTAAAATTGTCTTTTTACTACAAGAATATGAAAATATGACTTATAAAAAAACTTCTTTTTTTATCCCAATGAAATTCACTTTTTCTTACTTTTGTCTGTATGAAATATTTTGTATCAATTTTGTTCAAATGGAATATTATTTATCTAATTTTGTCCTTTTGCTACTGCTAATATAGAGATTGAATTGTCCAATTTTGTCCATCCATGGATAGAATTGTACAAATTGATATTCATAAAGATAAAATTGATATAAACTATTTCACAAGGATGAAAATGAAAAAAAAATTAAATTTCATGAGGATAGAAAAGAATGTTTACTATTTAACTTATGTAGGTCATTTTAGAAGCAATTTGAGCACCTCAATTAAATAATTAATGAGATTAGACTATTGAGTAATGTTGTAAATTTTTTAAAAATTGCAGAGCATTATTTCAATGAAACTTAGAAGATATAATTGAAATTTATATGAAAGTTAAAGGATCAAAAGTATTTTTTTTACTACTTTTAATAATAATTATCATTCATAGTAATTAATTCTAAAAAAATTATCAATAAAAAATGAGTTTACATATGAACGTGCATCTACTTAATTTTTTTTTGAAATTCCATTTTTGAAAGTGCAAGTTACATTTTGAAATATAAATTTGCATAATGAAATCATTAATGAGAGAATTTAAAATTAGGGCTATGAAAATTAGGCTCAATTGATATTGCTTGACTGAATTGATTGCATAACAAATGGGTTCAATTGGTTAAATAAATGCAATGATTTAAAATGGTTCAAAAAATCATAAAAAACTCAATTTTAATTGTATTATTTGGGTAAAAAAATATATGACCAAATTTAACTAAAATTGACTAATGAAATGTATTGTCAAAACAAACTTTTGGCCTTTATCGATACTTCAAGGCCTAATAACAATATTCACCTTAAGCCTAATGCATCCTAAATATAGCTTCTCACTAGTAGTTCTTGAAGCAAATACAATAACTTAACAAATTTGTATATATTTTTCTTAAAAAAATGTTTATTAAGGTTTTTTTTTAATGTATGGAGGAACGACCATCTAAATCACTAGAAGTTTCAATGGAAGAAGAGGTTGTTTTATGAAGGAATGCAAAAAAGAGTAAACAAAGGAATAATTTTTTAGGTTTTGGAAGGGGGTGCTATAGTATATAATGATAAGTGGTTGTAAGATGATTTATATAGGATGGAACATGTAAGGAGGTCATATAAACGACACCTTGGTTGGAGGTGAGGGTTTTACAATTATGGCAGGATTATATTGCAATTCAAATGAGGAGGAGATGGAAGATGAGAATGATTTTGGTGAATTTTCTATGGAAAAGGCAATGAATGGATGCCAACTATGCCTTAATATTCTAACCTCTTTGAAAGAAGAAGAAAGGATGAACAAATCGTGAAGGAAAATGCTTATCTTAAAATTGCTAGGGAGGAAAATTGGTTTTAGAATGTTAGAGAATAAGTTAAACTATGAGCTAGAGATGGAATACAGGATATCATAGATTTATTAGATGATTATTACTTAATCAAATTTAATGTTTATGATGATTATAAATTATTTTTGACAAGAGGTTCGTGGTTATTATTTGATCATTGCTTAACTATAAGATCTTGAGACCTTAAATTTGATATATCTAAGGATATAATTGAAAAAGTTGTTGTCTAGATTTGTATACTTGATCTTCCTATTTGGTTTTTGGATTAAAAACTTCTTACCTTCTAAAGGAACAAGGTAAGGAAAACCCTAAAGGTTGACACTACCACCATGGATTAAGCAAGAGAATAAAATACTAGAATTTGTGTGAAAATTAATCTATCTAAAGAGTTTCTTTCAAAATTCTCTATACAAGTTATATAATATAGTATTTAACATGTGAGCCTTCATACTATTTGTTTATTGTGGAAGATATGGTTACTTTACATATTATTGTTTTAATTTAATTAAGGAAGATAATGGATGTGCTAGGAATATTGTCTTAGAGGATGAGGGAAGGAAATTAGATAAGCTAAACTATGGTTACAAGTTTAAATATCGTAGATGGATGATTGCATAATGAAATAAAAGGCCAAGAATGAAACAAGAGGTAAAAGCTACGAAAGTGAATGAGCAATAGAAGAATATAGTTGTTAGCAATATATAGAGGTGGCAAATGGATGGGTTGAGATGAATATGGATTGGGTCGGGATGGATATGAATTGGGTCAAAAGTGGATGAGTCATTATTAATCCCTTTATTCATTTAGAACTTAATGTAAAATTTTAAATGAGTCATGAATGATCTATAACCCTTGGATATATGGTTAATTTAACCTATCTATTTATTTATCAAATTATTATTATTTATATTTTATTATTTTTTATTAATATGATTTTTCACCATTATTTTATATTTATTGTTATTATTTCAAAACAAACTTATTTTATCAAAATTTTTATTCTTTATTTTTATTTCTTTTTTAAAATTATAATTTTTTATCTCATTTTCTTAACATTAATTTTTTAAAATTATTTTTTAATATTAAATATTGTTGATGAAATATTTTAATATTAATATACATTAAATAAAACTTATTTAATTTAAAATAGATATTATAATAAAATTAAAAAAATTCAAAACTATAAATTATATAAATTCTTTTACAATGATAAATTACACTTTTAAAACAATGATAAATTACAATGATAAATTACACTTTTAAAATTGCATAGAGATCAACAATCACATTTTAATTTGTAAAATATCATTTGAAAAATAAAAACTAATATTTATGGTGTATTGGCATTTGTATAGTATAGCCAAGGATCTAATGTTTAGTTATGTGAAATATTACATGTGAAACATAGTATTGTAAGATTTTTTATTTAAAAATAAAAAAGTAATTTTGAGATTTTTTTAAGTTTTATCCATAAAAAAAATAAATTATATGAATTTTAGTACAAACAATTAGACTTGATTTTATTTTTATTAAAAAATTAATATTTTCACGTATATAAAAATATTATAATATTTTATTTCAAATAATTAAATTATATTAAAAATTTGAAGATATTTTTTTATAATATTAATTTGTACAATGTATAAGTCTACTTCTTATAAATATAAATGGATAAATAGTTATCTATAAGTTAACCTAATATAGCCTTCATTTTAATGGGTTAATAATGACCCAAGTTATATTCACCCTAAAGTTAAAATGGATGAATATGGATGAGTTAAAATAATAATGAATATGGATAGATAAATCGATATGGGTCAGGATTGTCAGATCTAATAATATGAGTTCTCACTTTGTGGTTGTTAATAATGATGTGTTTAAAGGTGATAATGTTAAGGAATAGCAGATAACTTAAACTGACAAAATGGTTTGGTGATAATAATTTGCAACAGGAGCGTTCTAAGGTCAAGTAAAGAGAAAAGTTGAATAAGAAGCCGGTCACTTAAAACTGTGTTATAGAAGAGCCTCAAAATGCATCAATTTTAAGGTGTTCTTTGCAAAAGATAATGAATATTGTGCAAATAAAGGAAGTCACTAAAGACAAACATCAGAAGGGAGAAGAAAGTGTTTCAAGCGATGGGCCTTAAAAAAAAGGACGTTAGTGGATGAAAGTATGGAATTGTTATTTCATGTGTTGGCAACTCCTAGTGATAACATTGAAGGCTTGAGTTAAATGAAGATTGTCATAGTGGAGTGGTAGGCTACAACTGCTCCAAGCTTTGTCCATTTTGATGAGAATCTATTGGACTAACACTTACATGCACATGGTGCTGTGGCTAGATACAATATGCATGGAGTTCATAAGGGAATTGAGGAAGAGAACGCGTGATCAATGGCTATGGAGTTATCTTAATTTCTTATGTGTCTTTATGACATTTATCTAAATTTTTTATTAATGATTTAGAAAATTTTGATGTGGAACTATAAAAAAGCGAGTAAGAAAGAGTTGGCTAACAAAGTTGATGTTTTGTTGGATTTTGAATTTCAAGAAGTTTTGGTTTTATTAAAGATTTATATTCTAAGTTTTGGTTTTATTAAAGATTCATATTCTAAATTCTAGAGTGGCTAATATTCTTAAAGATTTAAGGTTATATAGATAGGAGTTGGTAGAAAGGAATGAATTCTCAAGTTGTATATGGGTTACTTGGAAGAGTAGTAGACTAATTTTAGAAGTAGTATGAATTTACAATTTATTCACTTGAAAATTTTGCTCAATAATGGTAGATGTTGGTATGCTACCTTTATTTATTCTACACCAAATTTGGAGTTAAAAAATGTTTTGTAGGAGGAACTTCATTAAATCAGTTCTACCATGAGAGATGTTTGGTTACAAATGGTGATATGAATGATAAAAAACCCTAATGAGAAAAAAAAGAGGAGCTCCATTCAACTGGCATAAGGCAGAATTGTTCAATGAGAGGATGAATGCATGTAATCTAATGAAGATTGAGCTTCAAGCAAGCAAATTTAATTGGAAGGGCCTAAAATTCTTTGAAAAATTGGTAGGGCTATTGATAATTTGGATTGGTGTTTGAATTTTAGTGAGGCTTATGCAAAAACACTTCCTCTTTTTTTTCTAATCATTATTACATTTTAATTAATATTTTTGGAGCTTTTGGGATAATGAACTTCATCCTTTTTGATTTGAAGTTGTTTAGCTCACTTATGATAATTTTCAACAACTCCTACTGAATAATTGGAGGGTAAGTCCTAATATCTTGGATGACCTACAACACTTGATCCTAGAGTTTAAGATTTGGAACAAAAATGTCTTTGGATATATTAAGTTAAGGGAAAAAAACACACCCTAGTTAGATTTGGTAGTGTTCAACATGCATAAGTGTAGAATTCAAATCCTCTCTCAGCTTGGCTGAGTTTTTCCTCTCTTACTATCGTTTCTCTTGATTACATTTTAAAGTTTGGATTCTATTGTTGTATTAATAAAAATTAGGAAATCTTTAACGAAATTTAATTTAATTATATTTGATATTTCTTATTCTTTAAAATTATTCACTTTTTCACTATTATGAAATATGGCAAAATTTATTTTTTATTTATAATTCCTTTTCTAATGTTATTCATAATAATCAAAAAATTATTTTTTATATTTTTATATATGAATCTACGTTTTCTTTGAAGAAATTGTACTTTATTATATTTTTATTCTTTAATAAAAGGGCACATTTATATAAAAATGTAAAAAACTTATCTTTCAATTATTAGAAATATTAGGAAAGGAGTTGCAATTAAAAGATTAAAATTATTATATTTCATAATGATGAAAAAATGATTAGAGAATAAAAGTATATAATTTTAAAAAATAAAAATATCAAATGTAATTAAACTAAATCTTAATAATAATCAATGTAATTTACTGGTAAAAATTTGGAAGGGGAGAACCGCCTGAGGTTCCTTCACAAGGATTCGCACCAACTCTCAAGATAGTAAATCTTTGCTGCTTAATTACTGCAACTTTCTTCTTGGGTTTTATTTTAAAATGACTAAAACAACCAAGTTTAGCAACAAAGGAACTAACGTATTGATACAATTAGGAAAAATTGTTGCACTGGCGTTGATCAGCATCTTCTATTGTCAAGTGACACCAAATATATTCTTATATAATTCAATTACGCACTGCAGGTTTATTCAATTTGAATTTGGAGTATGAGAAATTCTTATATATTACAATTTTACATTGTGTTTACTCTTTTTTAACTTTTTCACTTATCTCATTTTCTCTTTTCAAACATGGATCCAAATATATTCTTCTCACTTTTTCAAATCTAAATTTAAATCTTTTCTCACCTTTTTTCCATTCAGATTGCCAATTTCTTGAAGCTAAGGGGAAAAATGGAAAAAAAATGTTGAGATGTTCTTGTAATAAATAAATTAATGAGTTTTTTTTTGTAAATATTAATTAATAAACAAAATTAATCTAGGCTATTGTTCAATTCTATTGGTAACAAGATCCTCCAACCAAGTGCCACGGAACGCCTCAGCTTTGTTTTATGCTTCAATAATTTCCATCATATGGTGCACCGTATAACACACAAAAATGAAAAATCTTGTAGTACAATTTGTACCGACACAAGACTTGGTTGGCGAGGAAAATCTGGTGCAGCTCTTATTTGTTCGTCTTTAGATCCAGAATCTCGTTAATCGAAATTATATTATCACTTTCCTCTTGTATGTTTTCTAGTAGTGCTAGTTTCTTTTTACCTCTCACTTCTCCCTCATTTTTTTTTCTTCAAATTATTAGATTTACTGTTAGATTCTATCGGTAGCATTGCCAGAACCTTAGATTCAGTAGAATTAAATGTATTTTACTAAAAATAAAATTTAAAAATTAATAAGAATATTTTAAATAAAATAAATAATTTTACATGAAATTTTAATAAAGTTAATTGGAACACACACTAAGAAATAAAATATATGTAATTCCGCTGATAAATCATTCTGCTTGTTAAAAAAGAGTAGACGGTGATTCGAGCAAAAAAAGAAAAAAAAAAAATCAAACTTTTCTCTTTGTTTGCAGGAGAAAGTAAAATGAACAGCTTAAATGAAAAGATGTCCAACTTCTCTAAGAACATTGCTACTATTGTATATCACCAACTATGATCTTGTAGGCTCCCAATAATCCTTACAGAAACAAAAAATCAAAGACAGGAATATTCATGTTTGCTGATTTTTGAGATATTTTTTTTATATTTGGGTGGTAATATGCAGATTATGATTTTCTTGTTGTTTTGTATTTTGGATTATGCAAATCTAATAAAGCATTTACTTTGATGGTTATGACTGTGAGGCCTATTATAAAGAGAAGCATCCGTATATTTAAATCTTCCACTACCCACAATTACTGCAATTTATATTCTAGGCAATATATTATAATTTTCAAAGAGTGATATTCCGCTGTACCTATTCAAAATTTTTTTATAAATTTTTGACATAAAATTATAATTTTGTATATAAAATATATAGCATTATTTTATTTTTCTAAAAAAAAAAATCATAACATTGCATAGATTTTTGCCTATAAAAATTATAACTCCATCTACAACTTTTATTTCCAAGAGAGTTGCATTTTTTTATTAAAAAATGTAATAAATATAAAAAAATTCACATAAAATTTTTATGGTAATGCTACGGAGAACTTAATCTTTTAAGAAGTTTTTCATTATTGAATTATATTTAATGTATTGAGATTTATATTTATATTTATATTTTTAAATAATTTATTTTAAAATTTGAAAAGAAGTGATCTAATGATGAAAGATTCCACCTTTTAATAAGTCAAGCTCTCCATAGCATTATCTAATTTTTTAAAATATGTACAAAAACAAAGGAATTCTACGGTGCCCTAAGAATTTAAAAATTTAGGATGATGCAATATTTTTAAAAATTATTATATTAAAATTATTTAATCATATCTATTAAAAGTAAATAATTATAATTTAATAATTTTAATTTAATAGTTTTGAAACTTATCATATCACCTTGGATTTTAAAATCCTTGAATACCATAACAAGGCCTACAAAAATATTATTGTAAGTAGTGGAGAGAAGGGGTTTGCAGAGGTCATAACTATCATAATTTTTGGACTAAAATCTTATTTTGGTCTTTGAAGTATGAGGTTTTTATTAGTTTCATTTATGAGATAAGGTTTATATCAATTTAGTCCTTAAATATGTAAACTCAAGAAAAATTTAAATCCCTCTAACAAATATTAACTATTTAAGATATGGATTAAGCAAACATTTTACATAATTTACTAATTGTTGATACTATGATAAAAAATATTGAACAATGTAAATTAATCATAATTGAATTATAAACATATCTAGTGTATAATTTAATGAAGCCATGATTAGCCTAGATGATAATAATGAGTAAAGCTTGCAACTTACTTCACCTCTTAGGTTATTTAGAGAAAAGAGATAGAGAGATTTCATAGGAGTGGTAATCCTTGTTATTCCTGAATGGCAATCTGATCTTTTTATATATGGTCAGACTTGTAATAGAAAACTACTGATCACTAAAGGATTGTAGGTTGAGACCTCTACCTATATAAGTTTATGTATGATTCAACCTATCATGAATCATATATATTAAATTAGGGCCCAATCTGTTCTATGCTTAATGTTAAAATATAAAATTAATTACTTAAATAAATATTTCAATAAATTAATTAATACTAATCCATATAAATATATCTAATAAATTAATTATTTTATTTTAATATAACAAATTTTCACTTGGATAACATTAATTAATTACATGGAATATTTGAGATAGCAATAATTAAGCAATTAGTATACATTAAGTTATAAACTCAATTCAAAGAATGAGAACATACAAAATTATTGAAAACTAACACAAACCTTATTTTTATTTTAAAAACCTACACAGGCCTCTCATTTATTTATTTTTTTACCTCCCCTCAAGTACAAAAAATTTACACAGACTTCCATTCTATTTATTTTTGATCTCCCTTTAAGCATTGAAAACTTAGATATATTTCTTATTTGTTTTCAAAATCTATACAAACCTCTCATCTATTTTAAAAATAAGTATAATATATTTGTAATATAAAATTTATTTTTTAATTATTATTTAAAAATTCTTTTTTGTTATTTTTATGAGCAAATTATAATATATTTTAATGTACAAGCTGCATAACGATGATAATAAACAATGATTTTTCACATTAAAAATATAATTTTTTTCTAGCAACTATATGCATAATACAATCTTCACATTTTTGAGGAAATAATTTTCTAGTAAATATACATTAAAAATATATTTTTTTAATGTACAATATTTTCACACCTACACTTATAAATATTTTTTTTGACAAGAAAAATGATATTTTACATTAAAAATATAATTTTTCTAGTAACTGTACACATAATACAATCTTCATATTTTTTGAAAAAATAATTTTTTTAAATGATGAGAAAATGTTTTCAATAATCATTTAAAAATAATTTTTTATTGAGATTTTAAATATTTTGAATAATTATTTACCTTAAATATTAAATAGTTATATTAGTTTGCTTTATTATAGAAATTTAAGTATAAAATTTTATTAAGTAGTTTAGATTTTATTCAATAATATTTAAAAATTAATAATTTACTTACCAAAAAATCAATAGTTGTGTATTTTTGTTACTTTATTTGTTTAATGTGTCTTTGATAAATTACAATGCTAATAATATGATTACTTTGAATGAAAAATGAATTATTTATTGTTATTTTAAATGCTTAAAATTTATTTATTCCAAATAATAGATAATTATTTTAAAAAAAATTAAATCCCAAGTTTTATTGAATATTTTTTTAAATTTTAGGTAATTAAATTTTAAAATTTATTAGGAAATATTTACATTTAATTTAATAATTTTATTATAATATATATTTAATATACCTTAAAAGTTATAATTAATAATTACATTTAATTTGTATAACCCAAAAAAATAATTAGATTTAATTTATGTAAATTTAATACATTTTTAGATTTAATTTTTTATAAATTAAATAATTACATTTATTATCATTTGCTTATAATTTGCTCATGAATAATAATAAAAAAGAATTTTTAAGTAATAATTGAAAAATATATTTTATATTAAAAATATATTATACTTATTTTTAAAATAGATGGAAGGTCTGTATAGGTTTTAAAAATAAATGAAAAGTTTGTGTAGGTTTTTAATACTTGAAGGGAGGTTAAAAATAAATTTAGGAAAGATTTGTATAGGTTTTGAAAACAGAAGGGAGGGTTGTGTAGGTTTTCAATATTTGAGGGAAGGTAAAAAATAAATAGAGGGGAGGTCTATATAAGTTTTGAAAATAGAGAGGAGTTTTGTGTAAGTTTTCAATACTTGAGGGGAGGTCAAAGCATTTTTTTCTTAAATATAATATTTCATAATCTGAAAAGAATAGAATATACAAAGTTAGTGTTTTAACCATAGTTCAGATGAGAAACAACTAAAAAATCATTAAATTCGATAGAGAAACAAATGATATATAAAATACATCACTAATGTTTCAATATTCGAACTGAACAATGATTACATAAGTGATCTTAGACATCAAAAAATAAAACAAGCATATCTTAGACTCCCACTAAATTAAAGCTTTATCAAAAGATTTAATAAGACCTATATGAGTTATATGATTCTTAAATACTCTTACATGTAAGCCTTTAGTTAATGGATCTGCCAGTATGCTTCCACTAGGGATGTGTTTAATTTAAGTCTGAGATTCAACAATCTTCTTTTTAACAAATAGGAGTTTAACATTAAAATGTTTAGTACGACTAGAATTCTTGTGGTTCAAATGTTTAGTATGGCTAGAATTCCTATGGTTTTGAGAGAAGTATATAGCAAAAGAATTATTGTAGAAAATTGTTAGAAGTTGTGAGATAGAATCAAACAAATGTATACCGAATATCAACTTTCACAACCATACAGCTTGACAAGTGGCCTCATAACATGCGATATACTTTGCTTCTATAGTTAAGGTAGCTATAAGTGTCTATTTAATACTTTTCTATGAGATAACTCCTTTAAACATCATAAAGATATATTCAGATATTGACTTATGATTATCAATACATAAGGTATAATCCGAATCTAAATAACTAACAACCTCAAGTGAATCAGATCTTTTATAAGTCAACATGTGATTCTGAGTACCTTAAAGATACCTTGTAACTTTCTTGATTGCTTTCCAATGATTAATCCCAGGATTACTCAAGTATTTGCCAAGTACATTGATAGCAAAGGCTATATCTAGATGAGTGTAAACCTATGCATACATAAGACTATCAATAATGAAAGTGTAAGGAATTTTGTCTATTTTAGTCTTTTCAATACTAGTTTGAGGGAACTATGATCAAGACAATGTATCGCCTTTTTGAGTAGGCACTAGACTGGATGCACAAGTATCCAATTTAAGTCTTTTAAATACCCGTTCAATGTAATTATCTTAAGACAAACCTAAAATGCCATGAGTTATGTCACGATGGATTTGAATTCCAAGAATAAAGGATGTTTCGTTAAGATCATTCATATTAAAATGATATGACAACATGCATTTTAATTTATTCAAAAAATTCATTGAGTTGTTGTTAGTAGAATATCATCAACATAAAGAACTAAGATGATAAAATTGTTCCCATCAAACTTCTAATAGATATATTAATCCAAAGCATTCTTGATGAATCTAAAAGAGGTAATGATCTCATAAAACTGCAACTACCACTGCTTGGAGGCTTGTTTTAGCCTATTAATAAATCTGCGTAACTTGCAACCAAGTGCTCCTTGTCAAGTTCAACAAAACCATTTAGTTAAGTTGTGTAAACTTCTTCATATAAGTTTCTATTTAGAAAGGCAATTTTGACATCTATCTAATGAAGTCAAAGGTCAAATTGTGCAATAAGTGCCATGATAACTCTGAAAGCATCTTTAGTAGATATAGGAGAGAAGGTTTTTGTGTAATCAATGCCTTCCTTTTAATTATAGCTTTTAGTGACGAGTCTGGCATTATACCTTTCAATCTCATCAGTGATGCCCCATTTGATTTTAAAGACCTATTTACAATCAGTTAGCTTGTATCCATCTAGTAACTCATCAAGCTCCTACATGTGATTGTGATGCATGGAGGAAATTTCATCATTTATAGCCTCTTATCACTTAGAAGAATAAGGGCTTGATATTACTTGCTAAAAAGAAATGGAATTTATCCTATCAATAATGTCTAATTCAAACTTCTACAAGTACATGATATAGTCATTCAAAATTGTAGGCCTTCAAACCCTTTGAGATTATTTTAATTTAATGGCTAGTTGATTAGGCTCTTCAATATGAGGATCTTCATTTATCTGATCTGAATTTTTAACATTATCTCCTCTAATAGGTGAAGGTGTCAAAATAGGTATAGGTAAAATAGTGCTTTCATCACGTAGATTGATAACCCTAGGTACTAAACTCCTACTATCTAAGTCATCTTCAAAATAGAATGCCTCATTAGACTCAATGATCTTGGTAGTGTGAGTAGGACAATAAAATATGTAACCTCTTGATCCAGTATAGTACCTAAGGAAGAATCCATTGATTCTTCTAGGGTCTAATTTCTTCAACTGGGGATTACATGATCTTACCTCTGCCTTACAACCCTACACTTGAAAATATTTCAAATTAGGCTTCTTTTTAGTAAAGAGCGCATATGAAGTCTTTGAAACTGACTTACTAGGTACTTGATTCAAAATATATACCGCAGTCTTTAAGCCCTCACCCACAAGAATTCCAATAATAAGGAGTGACTTATCATGCTTTTGATCATGTCTATTAGAGTATAGTTACACCTTTCTATAACCCTATTTTCTTATGGTGTGCTAGGAATTGTATACTGGGCTTCAATACTAGGCTCTTGCAAAAATAGAGCAAATAGACTAGGATTTCTACCCACCTTAGTATATCTTCTATAATACTTTCCACCCTATCTAATCTAACACACTTTATGGATTAGCTAGTCTTCAACTCAACTACTACCTTAAGGTTCTTGAAGGCATCTAGAGATTCTGACTTCTCACATATAAAGTTAATCCAACCATATTTGAAATGGTCATTTATAAATGTAATGAAGTATTCTCCAATAGCTACTAGTGTAATGGACCTAGTGTGTATTAGGTCCAAGATATTTTTAGACCTTCGTGCCCCCTTCATTTTTAGCTTTAGCAGGAAATTTTTCTTTAATGCAATCAATATAAGTTTCAAAATTTGAGAAATCTAGATCTAACAACACCCTTTGGTTTACCAATCTTTTTAATCTCTCTTTAAAAATATGGCCCAATCTTCGATGTCACAAAATGGAAGAATTCTCACTCATTCTAGGATGTTTATGCCTAATCACAACATTAATGGGTACATCAGAAGATATAATAGGACAATTATTCAAATTTAAATGATATAAACCATTTTGTAAAGTGGTAGTACCCACAATAACAGAATCCTAATAAATTTCAATCCTTCCATTTCCTTGCCAAAAGGAATAACCACAATTATCCAAAATAGAACTAGAAATTAGATTCCTTCTTGTAGAAAGTACATAAACGACATTATTTAAATACAAATATGTCTAGAAGATAAATATAAAGAAATTGATCGTATAAATTTAACTTCAACTTTACTCCTTGCTATTTCCAAGAAAATCTTCTCTCACTTACTTGAGATTCGTCAGTTTTTAAGTTACTACAAGGAATTTGTAACATGAATAGTTGCACCAAAATCTAACCACTAAAAATTGGAAGATGTCTCAAGATTATTAGACTCAAAACATACTAGAGCTAGAAGGGTAAAATTGAAATATGTACCTTCCTTCTCATGCTTGTTTTTTAACTTATAGCACTCAAACATCTTGTGTCCAGGATTTTGCAATAATTGCATTTGCCTTTAAATTTCTTTTGTTGTCCTTTGCCTTTTTCACCACTTCTCTTGAAACCAGTGTTTCCAAATATTTGCATGTTTGACTTCTTTCCTTTCTTATTATTCCCACTTGACTTACTATTGAGGCCACAAGATGGCCTTTTTTTCCCAAGTTACTATCGAAATCATTTGGTTTATTGTCCACTCTCCCTTTTATGAATTATAAGAAGTTCTCAAGTAGCTATATTTAGATAGCAATGATTGAAGGACTCTGTAGACCAAATTGATCTTTCCTAGATCAATGCCATATGATTTCAATTTATTATAATAGTGAATCATCTTTATGATCTGCTTTCTGACGCCCGAAACTCCATCACAGCAAGTGTTGTCAAGTAAGAAGAGGTAGTAGATCTTTTGAGTTTTGTCAAGCTTCTTGAATTTCTCACTAACAGCTTTCATGTATTCAACGACAATGTCCTTATTTGAGATACTCTTTCTAATTTCTTTCTCAATAGTGAACTTGATCATTACTAAATAGATCTAGTTTGACTTATATTATTATTTGTTATAGGTCTCATCTATAGCATTAAACTTAGATAAGAGATCAGCCAACTTTAGTTCTCTCAGAGCCAAATCTTCCTTAAAAATCGTGAAATACATATTCAAAGACTCTTTCCATTCATCATAGTTTGTTTCATTAAGAGTTCTTAACATAAATAGTTATTGAAAGGTCGAGACTGATGTTATAAGATTAGGAAATTTTAATTATGCATGCACAATATAATTATAATACAAGATTTTCTAATTAAACAAAATTAGTCAAACAACTATATGATAAACTAGCATCAATAAAATTATATATAGCATATGATTTGACTTATACAAGAGTCTACACAAGAGTATAATCAACATAGCCATACCAATAGGATATAAGAAATATTGAAATATTAAAAATGTAGCATGCCTATTCAAAGGAATCCAAGCCTTAAAGTTACATTAACAATGTCACACCAATAGGGTGTATCCAACATTAATATAATATGCTCCTAGACCTCCTAGAAGGACAATATTTTCATGTAAAACAACCTCATTGTAATCCTAATTTATCATTGATGTGAATCAAAAAAATTTTGGTATCCATACATGTATAAAATTACATAATTAAGGATTCAATAATTTATCAAATGGCTAAACTCACAACTAGAAAGAATGACTCATCACCAAGCTCACAAATATTATTCATGAATTTTTACAAGCCAAAGTTCCATAAATAAAATGTATTTTCATATAGTATAAATCTTACAAAATTTAAATAAATAATTATTAGCCACAAAAAATTCTAAAAAAATAATAAACAAATGAAAAATTGATTTTTACATGGATTGGGCCAAAACTCAACCTGAAAAGCCTAGCGTGTGAGCCATATGCACTAACATGCAGGTGGGCCCGCATGTGGGCTTGGCTGGAGCCAACGTTGGCATTAACCTCTAGCTCCAGTGTTTGACCATGGCATTTTTGACACCATTAATGCCTTTTTAAAGTCGCAAAATTGTGTCTTTAACTATTTTCAATGCAAGAAAAAAAATCTATCCTATTTTGGACATTAACCCATGTATAAATTTGAAGGAAATGGGTTTAAAATTATACAAATAAAAGTCTATAAAATCTCTAAGAATTCAAAATTTTCTTTATATCTTCAATTCGAATTAATCACAAAATAAAAAAAATGTAATCAACCAATAGTATAATATTCTACATATGCATACAAATAGAATTCATCATTCAATTGAAAGAAAATTGATCCAAATCATCTTGAAATCAAAATCTCCAATTTCAAGGGTTCTAAGTACTGAAAAAGAAAATTAGGAATTTTATGATTTTTTTTGCTAAGATTAATTAAATTGCTCATAATAAGATAATTAATATTAATCATACTATTAACATTCCTTTAATACAATCTATTGAAAATATGATAAAAATGTTAAATAATATAAATTAATCATAATTGAATTATGAGTGTATCTGATGTATAATTTGATGAAGTTATAATCAATCTAGATGATAATGATGAGTAAAATTTATAATCTATTTTGTTCCTTAGGTTATTCAAAGAAAAAAAGATAAAGAGATTTCGCAAGAGTGGTAATCCTTGTTATTTTTGAATAACAGTCTAATCTCTTTATATATGGTCAGACTTGTAATAAGAAACTACTGATTACTAAAAGGCTGCAGGTTGGGATCTTTATTCATATAGGTTTATGTATGATCTAATATATTACGAACTATACATATTGAACTAGGGTTCAATCTATTATATGCTTAATTTTAAAATATAAAACTAATTACTTAAATAGTTATTTCAATAAATTAATTAATGTTAATCCATATAAATATATCTAATAAATTAATTATTTTATTTTATATAACATTAATGTCTTATGCATAATAATATTAAAATGATCCTTACAAAATTTTAAACTATATATTTTATAAAATTTTGACATTTGACTGAATTAAAAATTTTAATTCCATGGTAGATCATGATTATAGTATTAAAATTTGTTTCTTTTGACCCACTTATCTTCCTGAGACATGGGAAAGTAGAAATTATTCTTCAAATCATGTTAAATGGATATACGGATGGAAGGTTACAAGATTGAATAAAAATCTTTGATCATATGTTTGAATTTTGTTTCGTTTATTTCTTCTTATTTGTATTTAGGCATCCCGCATCTTGTGCTATGGACTAATCCTTGTTAGAGATGAAAACAGTAAACAATAAATTCCTCCAAATATTAGTGCCACATATGCATTTGTTGTGTTAATTTATTATGCACTATTTCAGTACATATAAAAGGCTACAATGAAATCATTCAAAATTACATGAATTTTTTTAAAGTCTTATTTTTTTATGTAAGTGACAAATTTCAATAAAAAGTTATAAAAAAATATATAACTCATAAAATTTATAAAAAAACGTGTTGATACGAATTTTCCTAAAAAGTGAAGCATAATTCCAATTTATATATTGAGACCATCTTACTTTGAGAATTTAGTGCAAAGAAGCAATAAGCATCTTTTTTTCCTTCCTTTTCTTCGTGGTATGAGAATGAGTTTGTAAAATATTTCAAGAATTAGAAATCTAGAATCTCATGAATTAATAAACTACATATGCTCAAATTTGTATTATCACGTTTCATTTATATTTTTGGTAAAAAATATTACATTTTTAATTCTTTAATTTTCACTAAAATTTTTAATTTTGTTCCTCAAATTTTATTTTAAACAATTTTACCCTTTGATTTTCTAAAAATGCATAATATTACTCAATCATCTAATTCTATTAATTTTTTTAACAAAAATATTTATATGAGATTCAACTTCAAATCCTACGTAATTCACATAAATTATATTTCATATTCTTTTGCTAAAACAATACTTATAGTTCCCTAGCTTTTTACTTAACTTTTAATTATATATCATAAGTTTTATTTAAAATAATTTTACCCTTTAACTTTTCTACTTTGTAACTACATATACATCCAATTTCTCATTATCATAGTTAGTTTTTAACTCCATTCCATTTTCATTTTTGTTATCCCCTAAAATTTTTGTTCATTTCTAGTTTGACTTATTTTGTGCAATATTCTTTTCTTAGGTGTAATTTCTTCCTTTTATCAATTTGTTAAAAAAGTTGAACTAATATTTCTATGAATGGTGATTCAACCTCATTCAATATTATCATTGTTCAAGATAAATTCTTCGTTGTTATTGTAGTGAATTCTAAGTGCATTGTTTTTTTCTTCTGATTTAAGATTCTCTTCACTCACATTCCCTTTATCAACATTGTTATTGTTTTTGAAAATTTAGATAATAAATTTATTTCAAATAAAATTTAAGGGATAAGATTAAAATTTTAGTAAAAATCAAGAGACTAAAAGTGTTTTTTTACCACAAGAATATGAAAATATGAATTAGAAAAAACTTCATTTTTTATCCAAAATCCACTTTTTCTTACTTTTGTCCTTATAAAATATTTTGTATCAATTTTGTTCATATGGAATATTTATTTATCTAATTTTGTCCTTTTACTAGTGTCCATGTGAAGATTGATTTGTCCATCAATGGATAGAATTGGATAAATTGATATTCATAGAGATAAAATTAATACAAATAATTTCATAGGATGAAAAAGGAGAAAAAAATTCACAAAGATAAAAAAGAATGTTTACTCTATAACTTATATAGGTAATTTGGGATGCGATTTAAAAACCTTAATTAAAAAATTAATAACGTTAGACTACAGAGCAACATTGTGCATTTTCTAAAAAATGCAGAGCATTATTTTAATGAAACTTAGAAGATATAATTGAAACTTAAGTGTAAGTTTCAGGATCAAAAGTATTTTTTTACTATTTTAAGTAATAATTATCGTCACTAGTAATTAATTTTAAAAAATATTGATAAAAATGCATTTACATATGAATGTGCATCTGTTTCAATTTTTTTTGGAATTCCATTTTTAAAAGAACAAGTTGCATTTTGAATATAAATTGCAATATGAAATCATTAATGAGAGCATTTAAAATTAAGGTTGTTCAAATTAGGCCAAATTGATACTACACAATTGAACCAATTGTATAATAGATAGGTTAAAATGGTTAAATAAACACAATAGTTTAAAATGGTTCAAAAAATTAAAAAAAAAACTCAATTTTAATCAAGCTATTTTGGTAAAAAAATATATGACGGAACTTAACTAAAATCGATTGATTAATGTATTATTAGAACTAACTTTTGGCCTCTATTAACATTTCAAGGCCTAATAACAATATTTACTTTAAGCCTAATGCATCTTAAATATAGTTGTTGCTTACCTCTCACTAGTAGTTCCTAAAGCAAATATCATAACTTAACAAATTTGTATATATTTTTCTTGAAAAGTTTATGTTAAGTTTTTTTTTATGTAAGGGTGAACCACAACCAAAATCACTAGACGTTTCAATGGAAGAGGAGGATGTTTTATAGAGGAATGCAAAAAAGATTAAAAAAAGAAATACATTTTTTTTCAAGTTTTGGAAGAAAAGTGCTATAGTATATAATGATGAATGGTTATAGGATAATTTAGATAGGATGGAATCTGTGGGAAGGTCATATACAGGACACCTTGGTTAGAGGTAATGGTTTTAAAACTATGGGAGGATCATATTGCAATTCAAATGAGGAGGAGATGGAAGTTGAGAATGATTTTGGCAAATTTACGATGGAAAAGGCAATGAATGGAGATCGACCATGCCTTAATATTCTAAGCTTTTGAAGGAAGAGGAGTGGATGAACAAACCCTAAAGGAAAATGCTTATCTTAAAACTGCCAGGGAGAAAAATTGATTTCATAATGTTAATGAATAAGTTGAACTAACTATAGGCTAGAAATGGACTACGAGATATCATAGATTTATCAAATGATTATTATTTAGTCAAATTTAGTGCTTATGATGATTATAAATTAGCTTTGACAAGAAGTTCATGCCTGTTATTTGATCATTGCCTAACTATAAGATCTTAAGACCTTATATTTGATACATTTGAATATGTAATTAAAAAAAGCTATAATCTAGATTTGTATACTTGATCTTCCTATTGGGTTCTTTGATAGAAAACTTCTTACCTTCTCAGGGGATAGGGTGGGGAAAGCTCTAAACATTGACATTACCACCATGTATTAGATGAGAGAACAAAATGCTAGAATTTATGTGAAAATTGATCTATTTTTTTCAAAATTCTCTATATAGGTTACAATACAATATTCAACATGTGAGCTTTCATACTATCTGTTTCTATTATAGAAGATACAAGTACTTTACAGATCATTGTTTTAATTTAATCAAGGAATATAATGGAGGTGCAGGGGATGTTGTCTTGGAGGATGAAGGAAGAAAAGGGATACAAGTTTAAATATGGTGGATAGATGATTGCACAATGAAATAAAAAGCTAAGAAAGAAACAAAAGGCGAGAACTGCAAAAGTGAATGAGCAATAGAAGATTGTGGTTATTAGCAATGTAAGATCTCACTTTGTCATTCTTAACAATGATATATTTAAAGGTGATAATGCTGAGGAATAACAAATAGCTCAAATTGACAAAATGGTTCACTTAGGTGATAATTATTTGTAATAATAGCATTCTAGGATAGAGAAAGGAGAAGCTGAATAAGAAGCTACTGGCTTAAAAATATGTTATAAAGGAGCTTTAAAATACATTAATTTTAAAGTGCTTTTTTTAGGAGATAACAAATATTGTGCAAATAAAGGAAGTCACTAAAGATAAATATTAGAAGGGAAAAGAAGATATTTCAAGCAGTGGGCCTTAAAAGAAGAAAACATTAATGGATGAAAGTGTGGAGTTGTCATTTTATGTGTCAGCAGCTCTTAAAGGCAACATTTAAGACATAAATCAAATGGAGATTGTCACAGTGAGGTAGTAGGCCAATGTGGTAACTACTTTAAGCTTTATCCATTTGATGAGAATCTATTAGAACAACACCCATATGCATATGAGGTTTTAGCTAGATAAAGTGTGTATAGAGTTCATAAGGAAATTGAATAAAAGAATGTGCAGTTAGTGGCTATATAATTAGCTTAATTGCCTTTGTGTTTGCATGATATTTATCTAAAATCTTTATTAATGATTTAAAAAATTTTGGTGTGAAATTATAAAATAGAGCCTAAGAAAGATTTTGTTAACAAAGTTGATGTTTTGTTGGATTTTGAATTTCTAGAAGTTTTGGTTTTATTGGAGATTCATATTCCAAGTTCTAGAGTGGCTAACATTCTTAAAGATTTAGGATTTTACATATAGGAGTTAGTAAAGAGGAATAGGTCCTTAGGTGGTATATGAGTTGCAGGGAAAAGTAATAGAGCAATTTTAGAAGTAACATTAGTTTGTAGTTTATTCACTTGAAAATTTTTCCTGATAATGGAAAATGTTAGTATGCGACATTTATTTATTCCATATTAAATTTAAAGTTGAAAAATGTTTTGTAAGAGGAACTTCATTAAATCAATTCTACCATGAGAGATGTTTAGTTAGTAAATGGTGATAGGAATGACATAAAAAACCTTAGTGAGAAAAAAAAAGGAGTTCCTTTCAACTGGCATAGGGTAGACTTGTTTAATGAGAGGATAAATGCATGTAATCTAATGAAGATTGAGCTTTGGCGAAGTAGATACAATTAGAAAGGCCTAACACTCTTTGAAAAATTAGTAGAACTATCTATAATTTGGATTGGTGTTTGAATTTTAGTGAGGCTTATGCAAAAATACTTCCTCATGTTATTTTGATCATTATCACATTTTAATTAATATTTTTGGAGTTTCTAAGGATAGTGAACTTCATCCTTTTCGATTTGAAGCTATTTATCTCACTCATGATAATTTTCAATAATTCCTACTAAATAATTGGAAGGTAAGTCTTAATATCTTAGATGACCTGAAACACTTAATCCCAGAGATTAATATTTGGAACAAAAATGTCTTTGGATATATTAAGTTAAGGGAAAAACATACCTTAGCCACATTAGGTGGTGATCAACATGCATAAGTGTAGAATTTAAATCCTAATCTCTATCAACTGCAAAATTAACTCTAGAATTAGCCTAATGAGATTCTTAAATTATGGCTTACATGAGGTGATAGAAATAGGAAGTATTACCATATGAAAACAATTATTCGAAGAAGTTGGAATAGAATCATAATTTTATGTGACCAAGATGGTACTTGGTAGAAGATAAAATAAATTTGGAAAAGATAATTTATTCTTTTTATAAAAGACTATTCTAAGAGAATCTTCACATCTGTCTTTCTCCTAATACAAAAATTTCTTATCTCTATTTGTTAAAAATTAGATCAAACCATTAATCTCTATCAGCATGTATCTAATAAGGAATTTAGGAAAGAAATGTTAGCCAGTGAGGAATTAAAACTCCAAGAGATGATGAATTTTCAAGTGTTTTTTTCCATAAAAATTGAAACATTATTGGAGATGGTGTTTGTAGTTTTGTGAGGGAAGCTTACTAATAAAAAAGGTTGATGGATGTAAACAAAACTCTTATTTGCCTCATTCTTAAAATGGAAAAATCGAAATTCAATAATAAATTCTATCCTATCTCTTTATGGAATGTTGTTAATAAGTGTATAATGAAGATTATAGTAAGTTAGCTTAAATAAGCTTTTCCCAATTAATTTCTCCATTCAAGCTAGTTTTATCCTAGGCAGGTGCATCTAGGATAATATTATTATTTCTTAAGAAATGTTTCATACTATGACAAAAATACAAAGGAAAATGAGTTTTTTTTGTTCTCAAAGTTAATTTAGAGAAAGTTTATGATTGGGTAAGCTAGAGCCTTATTAGAGATATTTTAGGTCAAATTTAGATGGAAGAGAGTATGATTAACCTTATTATAAATTATGTTACTTTGTCATCTTTCAATGTTCTTTGGAATAGGAGTAAAACTGAAGAGTTTTGCCTATGCAAAGGTCTTAGATAGGGTGACCCACGCTCCCTATATTTGTTTATTTTGTGCATAGATAAACTCTTTCACCTTATATACAAAGCAATGGATTATGAACATTGAAAACCTTTTATAGTAGGAAGAAAATGCATTGGTGTTTCTCATCTTATGTTTATAAATGAATTGTTGTTTAGTGAAACATTTATCTAAAAAATTGCTAGCATCATGGCATGTTTGAATTTTTTTTCCTAAATGTCAAGATAGCAAATTAATCAGAAAAAATTAACATTTTTTTCTCTAGGAACATAAAAAATAAGTGACGAGATTGTAATATCAATTAATGTGAATTCATAATGTCTACAGATATAGGGCTTTATTTAGGGGTTCCTATTATTTATAAATGAATGACTCATCATACTTTCTTACATTTAGTAGAGAAAGTGCTGGACAAATTTTTTAGGTAGAAGATGAATTGTCTTTTAATGATAAATAAAGCTGTTCTACCTTAATTGATCTTAGGAGCTCTTCCTATTTATACTATTTAATTATTGGTTATTCCTACTATCACTCTAAATAAAATAGAGTAAATTTAAAGATGTCTTGTTTAGGGGCATAAGGTTTGTGAGAGATGAATACATGCTATTCCTTAGGAGATTATTTATAAGGTTAAAATGTTTAGTGGCCTTGGTTTCTATAATCTAAAGTTAATGAATAAAGCTTGTCTTATTAAGTTGAATTGGAACTTGATTTTAGGGGAATCATCATTATAGGTTACTGTATTATGGGAAAAACATCTTAGAAATTGTGATTGGTCACACAACATTGTGGTAAAGAATGTAACTTCCTTTTTTTAGAAAAGCTTAGCCAAAATTTGGCTAGACATGGGAAAGCCATAACTAAAAAATTATCTAATGGGCTTTCTAACTTTTTTCAAAATGATTATTGGTTAGAGAATGAAAGTTTTCATTAATGCTCTATAAAAGCTATTCTTAACAATTTTTTGGTTTCAAAGGTAGTGAATTTCCTATTTGAAGAATGGTCATGGTTAACTTCTATTTGAATATGTGATGAAAATTATAACCTTTTCCCTCTTTATAGAATCACTTTTCTAAAGACTGCATTATTTGGAAGGGTGAAATGTATGAGAACTTTAGTGTGATGTTGGCTATAATTTCCTATCATATTCTCATGATGGTGAAAGCATGATGGTTTATAAAATAGTTTGTAATATTAAAGGTATAGAATGGATTAAACTACTTGTTTAGAGGTGTTTGCATGATGAACTACTTATTAACTTGAAAAGGCAATGTTGGGACTTGCTTCTAGGATTGTGTAGTGTTTGTAATAAATAGGTTAAAGAAAACTTGCATGTGTTGTAAGATTGCAAATAAGCTAAAGAAGTATGGCAACACCTTGTTCATCCACATTCATAGGCCAATTCTTTTATTCTACATAAGTCTAACTGGTTTAAGTTTTACATATTGTAGCAACTAGGCATGAAGCTATCTTTGGATTAAGTTTCAGTATGGAATTATGTTTTATGATGGAGTTATTTTGGAGGAATAAAGTTATCTTTAACCTTAAATATCAATAGGCTATTAACATTTATGGTTTTATTCTTAATTTTATCCATCAAATTACTTAAGCCAATTTGCTTGAAGGAAAATTAGAGAGAAATTTGCACATGATTATTATAAATATAAGGTGGTATTGTCCCCTAAAGGGTAGGTGAAAATAAATATGGATGCTGCTTCTAAATCTAACCTAGGATATATGGGTTGTGGTGGAATCATTAGAGGTAATGATAGAAACTAGTTTATAGGCTTTACTCACAATCTGGGGATTTTCTTTTTCTTTGCCATTGAACTACAAGGGGCTTATCATGGGTTGCCTTTGGCTTTGCAACAAGGATGTAAATTGGTTATTTTGGAAATGGATTCTAGGGTGCTTGTGGATATTCTAAAGAAGGCTAGTAAAAATCCATCTAAATACACTTCTCTTGTAGCTAAGTGCAATGATCTTATTAATAAGCATTGGTAAATGATTATTCATCATACTTATCATGAAGGAAAAATCTATGTGGATTGACTTCCATCTTTTAGTTTGGAGAAAGAGCTTAGGTTGCACATTCTTCACTATTCTCTTACAAGATTAGGTGTTTTATTACTGCATGATTTTATTAGGGTCTTTACCTTCTGTAGTGTCTATTTATAATTTTTTCCTCTTTCTTGGACTTTGGCATCATTCATATACAAAAAAAAAAAGAGCAAACATAACAATTTAGACACATTCTTTGAGACTTTTTTTGGTCCATCTTCCTTGTTTTCAAGTTTCAAGTGTGGAAAATTTTAAGTTTTAAGGCTTTAAATTGGTCATTCATTTTTGATAGCTTAAACACTTTGATCCCAGGTAAAATACTTTTCCTTTCCTCCTTTATTGTAAATGGCAGTTCAAATTTTTACATTATCGAAATTATTTTTCATATTCTTTTTCAATTTCATATTATCAAGCCAAAAATCTAATAGTTTCATAAAAATTTCATAGATGCTTTGATTATACAACACCATCTCATAGAAATCTTAGAAAGCAAAAGTTTCAATCTCTTTCTCATATCCTAAAGACAAGCATAACATAGTCTAATACGAAGTAGAAATCCAAACCCGTGAATAATCAAAATCATAAGAAATTTTAAACTTTTCAAACTGAATTGGCCAACCTGAAATTGATCAATTCCATTGACATTAGTTAAAATTGACTATACATTTTGAAATAGTTTGTGAGAAGTTTTTAAATTCCAAATTCATTTGTTTTAATTAGTTAAAAAAGTTAGCACAAAACCAATTTAATCCCATTGGGTACATCCTTACTAGAAACTAGAAAGTAAAAAGCAAATTGTTATAATCTTATAAATCAATTTTTTGAAAATTAATTGGTCTTACCTTTTTTTTATTTAATCTACTTATGATTTTAAATGTTGCAATTCACTTATTTGTACTTTTAATCATTAACAATTTATCTAACTAAACTATTTTCTATCTAAAATTTAATTGAAAACTAAGTTACATTGCATATAATATTTACTTCGCCCAAGTCGCACTTAATTTGATGCCTACTTAGAATTAATTTACTTCTAAAAAATCTCTACTTAGCATCCTTTATTCAATAATTATGGACAAAGCCATAAAAGACAAATCTTTAATAAAATTAGAGATTTTTAGGGATAATTTGAATCTAAGTGAATGTCAAATTAATCAAAATTTGAAAAAGTAAAAAATAAATGTAATACACATGAATTTTTTTTGTTAAATTTTTTATGGAAAATAGTTTAGGTGTGCTAAGTGTTATGATTGAAAGTACATATAGATGAATTGCAATACTTAAAATTAAAGGTGGATTAAATAAAACAAGATAAAATTACAAGTGCGTAAAGTGTAATTTTTCATTAATTTTTGAATTTTGTAACTTTTAAAATTCAATAATACTACATGTACTAAAAATAAGATTAGAAATTGGGTCCTTAGTATAAATCATGGGTTGTCAATCAACATAGAATGTGGGACAAATTTGTAAAGCTCCATTCAATGTATATAAAAGATTCAAAATCCAATTTTAAATTCTATTTTCTTTGCATAAAGCATTTTTTTAAATTTGAATTATTACTTTTTCCTATGATAGTTATCATTCTACATTGGTGAATTAATCCCAATAAGGTGATCCAAGGTTCCTATTTGCAGTAAAAAAAAAATCCTAATAAAAGTAATAATTCTTGAATAAGTGTAGTTAATTCAACTATGATTAAAGTCAAAATATAAATAGTGGTATAAAGAAAAGCAAATACTTCTATATTTTTTATTTCTTGTTTAAAATAAATATATAAATATTAAGAAAAATAATAAATAATCTTTTTTAGCTAAAAATTATAACTTACTAATTTATTCTTTACTAAAATTCAAATGATACATAAAATTGTTGAGTAATATTTATCAGGATAATAAAGATAAAAGTTAGGAAAAGAAAATAAATACATTTTTAATTTTTTAAAAATGATGTATAAATTAAATTTTTTTGTTTAAGATGATGGATAAAATGGAATAGAGTATATATATATATATATATATATATATATATATTTATATAGTATCGAAACTACTTTATAAGATAGAGATGGTGTTTGAAAATTAGTTGATTCATTATCTGTTAGCTGATTTGGGGGCATCTAACTAATTGATCAAGTCAAACAATTGTTTTAAGTGCATTATTATGGAATTACCTTTTAATGTTAGTTATTTTAGGATTTTGAATCGGTTATGAGGTCATTGTAAATCAAACACATTCAACATCGATTCTTAAATTGATATTGAATATATGTAACAACATCAATTTGTTTATAATAAAAATGATGTGTTTAGTTGCAACATAGTGCTCAATAATTGTAGTATGATATCGGGTTTGATTTAGTAACTAACATTGATAATCAAGGATTAAGACATTAGTTCTTTTTTTCTTTTTGAATAACCAATATTATTTATAATTTTTTTAATCATTGAGAATTCTTCTAAATTCCAATGTCCCAGAGAAGCATCCAAAACTAATTATAGAATCCAACAACTCATATTACATACAAGTAATAATAATAGTATTCAAACCCTATCTCAATATCTTTATGGTCAAAATTAACATCCTAAATGCAATAAATAGAAAAAAAATGAAGACTAATACATTTATTTGAGTTTGGATAATATAAGACATATAATATGATAAAGTTTCAAAACCTAGAAATGATACCTTAAAACGCTAAAAAGGAACTTACATTGTCTTCTAACAATGACAAGGCCTTTGAAAAAAATACTTATGAAACCTTTTGTAGTAAAACAAGGGCAAAAGGACATAAAAATTAATGTTATAGGTGAAACATTAATATAATAAACTTTTATTAGAGATAAATTTATTATTAGGTTTATGCCGTTAAATTTGCGTGATATTGTATATTGTTTGAATTGCTCATGTCACCTCGATCCTTTATATAAGAATACACATTAATTTACTGTTATAAGGAAGAAATCTAGCACCATTCATCAAGAAACCCACATCAACAAAAATTTTAAAAAATGAAATGAAAAATAAAGAATCCAAGCAAGTTAACATCATACATAACAAATATATGTTCTTAATTAGGTTTAAAGGAGAAATAGACCTTAACATTGAGATGAAAATGCCAATAAGATTGAACAAATGATTAACCTCAAGTAGAGGTGATCTTCTATGTGAAAAAATTTTAGCAAACTTTTTCTTTATAAAGGAAAATCAATTGGTTGATTATTCCATAGGGCACTCTTTATAATATATATTGCAATTTGACATTTAGGACAAGTTTCAAATTTTAACACCTACCTTCATTTTTACAAGTTTTAAGGAGAGGAAAATGACATCATTTAATATTCTACATTGATTATAAACTAAAATCGACATCTTAAGAATAATTATGCCTCTTTACCGATTCATTAATGCTTTAAATGCCTAGTCAAAATATTGCTATTTCAAAATCGACAAATACACCAATGTTAGAATGAAATTGTTTCAAATATATACATCATATACAATAAAATTTACAATTTATATATACATCACACATGCACAAACATGCATGCACACAGGCGCGTGTACACACACACACACACACAGACATACACACACATATATTAAACTAGTATCCAAAATACAACTTACTCTAAGTGAAATCCGTAGTACTAAAATTCTTCTATTTTATTATACAATTAAACAAAATAATAATAAATTAAATGTAAATGAAACACATGAGAAAGGAGGCAATTTGTTATACAAACATATATTTTTCCATTTTAAAAAACATGTTATTTTTTAATGAATAATCGACATTTTTTAAGATTTTTTTTATAACTATATCTTGTCATTTTTCTAACAACAATCTAAACAAAATAGCATTAGATCATTAATTAGTTTAGAACATAATATTTTCCTTATGTTCAAGAGATATTTGATATGTTTTTCCATATTAAAGTGCTTCACAAGATTATGTAGAAATTAGCCATATATTCCTTGTAGTACTAAGTGAAATGTGAGGATAACACACCTATTGATATTGCACATCCAGAAACATTTCAAATTTTATAGCCATGTCAATCACACTAAATCTAGATATCTTCTTCTACCTAAACTATTTAAGGGCAAAAGATAACTATTGTTTGATGAGATACTTATGATCATAAAAATTAAAATTTTTCTAAATGTACAACAATAATCGGTGTGTTGTTCTTTTGTTTCACCTAAACAAAAAATGTAGCAAAAGAGAAATTTATAGGCAGAATGAAAATCAATATATATCAATTATTAAACAAAAAATAATGTCAATTCATACATCTTAATATTTATTATAGGTTTGTATATAATTTTTTAAGTTACAAGTTGGTAAAGATGTTGATTATAATAAAAAATTAATGTTGTTTTTTTTATTTTTTTAAAAAATATAACTTTTATATCTTGAATTTTTTTAACAAAGAACTACACAAAAACTGTACTACATTATTAATACATCTATTAATGTTGTCACATTTTTATTTTGCAGAATAAGCATTACATCATTGAATACTTTAAAGAAAAGTGATGGTAATTGTCTTCACAATTAAAGGAAGAAATATGGTTCATAGAGATAAAAGTTTTGATCTCACTACTTTGAAGAAAATTAATAATGATTGTCCTCATGACAACTATGCATATTTTACCCTCAATCCCTTACTATTAGGCATTCCATCATAATGATATTTTATCCTCAGTCATTTACTTTTATATCTATTGTAGATTGTGGAAACTTAATACAGATTGTGGCTAAGAGAGAATGATAGACTAAGAGTAATAATTTGCATCTTAATAATTGATAATTGATCAACATCGATAATGTATTATCCTTTATGGGATGAAAACTTAAATGAAAAATGGACTGAACACCTAAATGAACTTGGAGTGAAACAAAAAAGAAAGTAAGGACACAATTTATAAGTAGAATAGGAAATTCTATGTTAGCTAGTAAAATATAAACGACATCTTAAAAATAGAATTTTCATTTTGAGTTCATTAATATACCTTTTAGATGCTAATTATTGTCAGAATCATTGTTGTAAGTATTCACATCATCATTGCCATAGTGCATTTTAAATGGGTAGATTGTAATGGGTAGACTATTGAAATATAAAGAATCTTTACAGTTTCTAATAACACCATGAATAAGAATATTAATACGTTGAAGTGTAAATAATTTTTATAATCTTCAATAAAATTATAAATATAAACATTAATCTATTGAAATATAAATAATTTTTATAATTTCCTATAATATCATAAATACAAATAATAAGTTGTAAAATACCTTTGGACATCAATTTATTGTACAACCATTGTATTAAATTTCCTTATGCTAGACCTTTAGTCTTTCATAACATTGATTTATTATTATAACTGATATGATAAGTTATATTTATTTTAAAATATTTCGCTTTATTATAGACGTCAATTTATACTTTAACTAAGATAAATAACATGGTGTTAAAAGGCAAATCTATAATGGTAGTGTTTGGTAAATTACTATTATAATCGGCTAATTGACTCCTTATTAGTTATTTTGAAAAAGTTTAAAAGCCTAATATTTTTAACTAGGTGATTCATAAAATATAGGTAAAATGATAAAATTATCTCTAAATTATATAGTTGCATTTACTATTTTGATTAAAATGTTGTATTTAACTACTAATCATTTTTAGTTATATAAGTATAAATTTAATATATATTAAAATATAATAGTTCTTCATAAATTATAAATAATTATTTAATTTTTATTAATTAAATTTATATAATAAAATTCATATATATTAACAAAATAAATATTGCTGAGTTATATGGTTATTTAATGAAATTAAATTATTTTTACATTAAAAGTAAAAATTAATAAAATTAATTTATACATACATACATACATACATACATACATACATACATACATACATACATACATAATAGTTTTTTCAATTCATTCTTCGCTCTAATTTTTAAAACATTGCTTAAATAAAAAGGGGATCATTTAACATACAAAACACTGTAAACAATATAATAATTTTTTTATTAAGTTACGTTGTTCTTAAGAAATATAATGATAAAGAACATATATCTATATATATAATATAATATAATATATATATATAGTATGTTGAAAATTTAATATAAAATAACTTAAAATTGATTATGGATACTTAAATATATTTATTTTTTAAAATAAGATTAAATAAATTATGTTATATGTAAGAAAATTTATCAAGATAATAAATTATAATAATTTATTTTTTGAAGAATAATTTAATAAGTAATAAATTACAACACTATATCATTTAGAAGAAATTTTAATTTAACAAATAATATATAAAATTTGAAATATTATTAAAATAAAAAATACTCAAATAAATTATAATATATACTTATATTTTTATATGTTATTTTGTATGTAAATAGTTAATAATAAATATTTAATTTTATTAAATATTTTTATTCAAATAACTAATATAATCAATTAATAGTTAATTAAATTAATTAATCATTAATATAATCAACCGATTATGAAATAAAGTAGAATCTAAGACCATCTAAAGGTAATTAATTACCATTAAAGCAAGCCATTAATTAATTAATAGCTTGCCATTTGGATTTTGACTAAGTAAATTTTTAAGTATAAGATTTACATATAAACGCACTCTAACAACGCAACACTGATGTTGACTAATAGTGCGGTTTGTTGTTCTTCTTAGCTTAATTAAGAATATATCAAAACAAATCCTCTTTTGCCGAAAGAAGAAAATAGATTCAATGGCATTAATCCTAAGGGATTGGTGTCACTAATCCATTTGGATTATACTAAGAACAAAACATCTCTATATATGCTTATTATCAAGCATCCAATTAGCTGGATTTAGATTCCTTTAAGTGCAAGGATGCATTTTAAAATGTGAAATGTATCATCACAATCATCATCTGATAGAAAAAATCAAAATAATAGTTAATTATAAATTTAATAATTAATTTTATTATTTATGAAATTCTAAATTATGATATTGTATTTTATCTTCTAAAATATATATTATATTTTAGAGAAACTAATTAAATGACGATTCCAAATTATTACTTCTAACAATGTAATTTTTTTTCTCTAGCAAAATATGTTTAAACTACAGTAAATCAAGAGAAATTGCCTTTCGTGGGTACAAGTCATTTTCATCACAGGAAAAACACAACATTCACAGTTGAATCTGACTCGCTCTTTCTAGAATTTAACACTCATTCAGTGTGCTCACGACCATCTTGTATCATGACCATTTTGTTGAGAGAGAGAGAGAGTGAGAGAGAATATGAAATAAACAAATTAATTGAGTTCCTATTTAAAAAACAAAAGCTATATTCACTTTTAAGAGACAGTAGGTTTTGAAAATTTTGAACTTTCATTTTAGAAGTTTTAGGAGTTATAGGCTACAATTACCTAACCCGTGAAAGCTTGTGGATGGGTTGGATTGCCCGTAATTTTTTTTTTAAATTTAATGTAAATTAATATTTTTAATTCATATAACATATAAAGTTACATTTCTATTTTTATTTTTAATTATATAGTATTATGTTATAAATAATATTTTTATATTAGTATGCATTTAAAATATATTATGATTAATTTATAAATGAATATATTATATTTTTGAATGATTTTAATTTTTTATTATTTAAAAATTATTTTTTTTTAAAAAATTGAAAATTAAAAAAATTTGCAAATTAGTCTAAATTCGTAAGAATGGGACTAAAACTTCTATATTTAAAATTTGTAAAAAAGACGGACGGATTTGGCCTGACTCGCAGCCCAGTTCAGCCATTCTATTCCATTGTTTTAATTATAAGTTACATATCCACGTGATAAGTTTGTTGAAAATATGTAATCCTTGAAAAATTTTCATATTTTCCATTTTCTTTTTATTGCAAGAAAAAGTTTAAAACAAAATTAATTATTATATTCCAAATACAGGATTTGCCACGGGTTTCTGAAGCTCATAGTAGTCTTTATAAACTTGAAATTGCTAGATGATTGTTCATTTATTTTTCTTATACATTAATTTTAAATATTCATATCAATTCGATGATAATTCTTGCTTCATATGTATTTGAGGTTTATGTTCAATATTTATATGAAAAAATTCATATATACGGATACATATTCTTGTAATTTTTTTAAATATTTTTTATAATTTTGTAATATTTTTACAAAAAGTTAATTTACTTTTTATAAACACATTTTTCAAGATTTATTTATTCAAAATTTATCAATAAAGTTACTAAACTTATTACATGTAAAATTTATAATCTTTTTGAAAATTTTACAAAAATATCATATATTATTTTACAATTTTATGAAAGCATTTAAAAAAGAATAAAAGTCAAGTAAAATTCTTCAAAATATTTGCTAAAGTTCTTCATTCATATTACAATACATATTTAATTATTTTAACAATTACTACAACTTGATGATAACAGTAATTGTCAATATTATAATTTTTTTAAATATAATGATTAATACCTGTACATATCATAATTTAAATGAAGAACTTTTCATCAAACACTTAAGTAAGCTTCCTAAATTTTGTTCCTTACAATAAATTCACAGTTTTTGGGTATATATATATATATATATATATTAAAGTATCATACTAAATTATATCAACCTACAATGCAATCTGTATAGATTTTATTACATTTTATTTTGAAATATTATTTTTAATCCCCAAGTAATATTACTTATATCAATTCGATCATTCATAGATTTTCGCATCAATTTCATCGCTTATAAATAATAAATTAGTTATTTTAGCCTCTTCATCACTAATCCCATTAATGGTTTAATAATTTGATATAATGGATAGAAGAATTACAATAAGATATAAATAAAACACCAGAGATAAAATTAATAGTAAAAATTTGCACAAGACAAAATAATATAAATTACCTTTGTGAGGTCTAAACTAAATAATAAAAATGAAAAATTAAATATAAATTAATTTATAGTAATTTAAATATTAATTTTTAATAAAAAATTAAATTAAGTATATGACACGAATCCATTTTAATAGAACTAAATTTTCTATTAAATAAATAAATAATTATTATTAACTAAGTTATTATGAGATAGAAATGAAACTGTTATATCATTCAAACATTTTTTAATTCATATTTGTTTGAAAAAATTTCAATCACTTATGGAACAATATTCGTATAAATAATAGTTTTAGTGAGCTAAAATTATTTGCTAAAATTATTTTTGAAGTTATAAATTTCAAATTATTTTTGAATCACTTATGGAACAATATTCGTATAAATTTGCTAAAATTATTTTTGAAGTTATAAATTTTATTGTTGAGGTAATATATATAATTCATATTTAATTTATATTAAAAATTTAAATTTAAATTATTATAAATTAATTTACTTTTACTTTTAATTTTATCTTTCTAAAGAATAAAAGTTATATCAATTTAATTCATTATAAATTTTTAATATCAATTTTATTTCTTACATCTTATTTATTTATCATTTTTTTCTTTCACGTAGATAGCTTTTAATTCATTAATGAAAATACTAACAAAAGGAGCCAAATTAATTTATTTATTATCATTGTAAATGAAATCAATATAAAATATCTGCAAGGAATAAAATTGATACAAGTAAAATTAATAAGGAATGAAAAACGAAATTCTAGTATATATTTTAAATTAGAGAACTTTGAACAAAAATTTCAAATTATTATTTGAGCAGCTTTTGAAAAGCACAACATTCGTCATACACGGCGATGCTGGGTATCATCAAGCTTTGCTGCTTTCAAAAAGTTCGATGCTTATATTCAAATTCAAATTCAATGAAAATGGTTAATTAGACATTAAATTGGAATGAAATGCCAATATGCCACGCCGCATGAAATTGAACCACAAAACTAATAATAAATAAATCTGGGTTTGAAAGAAAAAGAATAATTTTTTTAAAGAGATGTAACGCACTCAATATAAAAAAATTATTGTTTGACATCTTCCGCTATATAATTCCAATTACTTTGATTAAAGTCTTTGACACTTTTCCTTGGATTCACTTAATTTCCAAGATTCTTACTCTTTAAAATTAACATTTGTAGACATAATTGGCGGTTTTTTGACCGCAGCACTTAAGATAGGAAAATAATTTTCCAATTTCTTGCGCTGTAAAAAGTATTTCTCCAAACACTTAAAATCTTTTTTTTTTTATTGAAAATTGGTGATCTTGGGAAGGGGTCCCATGATCAGTGGGTCACGTGAGCCATCCGTAATCCATTTAACTTAAATATTTATTTTTTATTTTAATTTTATATCAATTTTTTTAGTTTTACTTATTTATAATTTATTTCCCTAATTGTGTTTTATTTATAATTTTGACTTAACTTATATTTAATTTAATTTTTTACACTTTAAATATTACTTTGATACTAATTATTTAATATTTTAAATAATAATTAATAATTATATTAATTCTCATAATATTGTAATATATATAATTAAAATTTTAATAAATATCAAATTTTTACTTATTCTCTTATAAACTCATTAGATGGAAGATTTAAATTATAAATTTAAATTTTTAAATCATGTTTTATCATAATATGATATATATATATTTGTAAAAATATTTAACTAAGCATGAAATTAGAATATAATCGACATTATAAAAATAAATATTTTATTAGTAAACAATGTTAGTTCATAATATGATACAATTTAATTTATAAAAAATTAATTACATAGAGATTATATATTTTTAAGAAATTACTAAATATGAATCCTAATATTACAAAACATTATTTAATTAGTATTAAACAAAAATTCAAAATGTCAATAATTAAATTAAGTATAAATTAAGTCAAGATTAAATATAAAATAAAAATAGGACAACAAATTAAAAATATATAAATATTTTTAAGGATTTGAATCCAAATTAATAAAAAAATATATAAATTAAATAAAATAAAAAAATGATTATGAGAAAAAATTTCTTATTCTAAATAAAAAATTAAGTATAAATTAAATAAAAAAAATAATTATTCTAGTCTTGGGGCCCTACATGACCGGTACATCATGGATTTCCCCTTCCTATGACTTAATTTTTTTTTTAAAACAAAGGCTTTTGGGAATATATTTTTTTAGCGTAGCATTTTAGGAATTTGTTTTCCAAATTTCAGTGTCCTAGTTAAATAATGTGATTTTTTAAATTTTTAAATAAGACTTACAACATTATAATATATTAATTTTTAATAATTTTCCCATATAATTCAGTAAATTATTTTAAAGTATTTAATTAACATTTTTTATGCATAATTTATTTTTATTTTTTTATTTTACATAAACATTATATGTGATAAAATGAAAAATACATAACATATTTTAATATTATGATTCTTACTTAAAATTTTCTTAACAATATATAATCTGTATATAATTAAGTCTTTACAAATTAAATTGTATCACATTTTGATTTGATATACTTTACTAATAAAATATTTATTTTATTATAAAAATTATATTCTTATAACATTTAAGTCTTTAAAAATTTATATTTATTAAAATTTTAATATTCAAATAATCTTATAATATTTACTAGTTTTATTATATTATATATTGTAAAATATTATGAGAGTTAATAATTTAATTTTTTTTGAAACATTGAATAATTAGTATTAAAGCAACATCCAATATGTAAAAAAATTAAATCAAATTCAAATTAAATAAAATTTTAAAAAAAAGAGAGAAAAAAATAAAAATTAAAAAATTAAAAATACAAATTATAAAAAATAAAATAAAATTTAAATTAAATTGAACAAAAAAATGCCACTTTAATCACGGGAGACTCGCGTGACCTGTCAATCATGGAGTCTCTCTTTAACACATCATTTTCAAATTCCTAAATAAATTTTTTTACATAATTTATTTTTATTATTTATATAACATAAATATTATATGTGATAAAATGAAAAATAAATAATATTTTATAATATTAGGATTCATATTTAATAATTTCTTAAAATTATATAATCTCTATGTAATTAATTTTTTATAAATTAAATTGTATCACATTATGGACTAACGTTGTTTACTAATAAAATATTTATTTTCATGATGCCAATTATATTTTAATTTCATGTTTAGTTAAATATTTTTACAAATATATACATCATATTATGATAAAACATAATTTAAAATTTAAATTTATAATTTGAATCTTCCATATAATGAGTTTATAAAAGAATAAGTAAAAATATGATATTTATTAAAATTTTAATTATATATATTATAATATTATGAGAGTTAATATAATTATTAATTATTATTTAAAATCTTTAATAATTAGTATCAAAGTAACATTCAAAGTGTAAAAAATTAAATTAAATATAAGTTAAGTCAAACTTATAAATAAAAACATAATTAGGAGAATAAATTATAAATAAGTAAAATTAAAAAAATAATTTCAAATTAAAATAAAAAACAAATACTTAATTTAAATGGATCGTGGCCCATGTGACCTATTGATCACAGGCTCCCCTTCTCGTGATCACCAATTTTCCCGTGATCACCAATTTGATTTTAAAAAAAAAAGCTTTTAAGTGTTTGAGGAAATTCTTTTTACGGGCATAGGAGATAGGGAAATTGTTTTCCTATTTTAAGGGTTGCGGTCAAAAAGCCCATAATTGGCAGTCTAATCATTAATTTTTTCAGTAAATTATAATTATATTTCCTAAAGTTTAATTTAATTATATTTACCCTTTTTTATTTTTAAAAAACACACATTCACCTTTCATATCCCTTTCTATGCTAATAATTCGTTCCATTTGATAGAAACTCTCTTTAAGAAAATATTTCAATATTTAGAGGTTAATTAAGTTTTTTTTTCAGATTTGATTGGCTTCAACAATATATTTCTGAAAATAAAAAAAATGTGAATGCATTTATACAAAACGTTCAATAAAGAAAAAAGTAATTTACCCTATTTTCTTTTACGTCAAATTACACTTATTTTTGTCATTTTTTTTACTGATAATAAGAAATATAATTTTAAAATAGAGAGAAAGAGATGTGATTATATATATATAAGAAAGTTAGTATAAATTTACATAGGAATATGAATTTTTTATAAAATAAATATAATTTACTTTTGACTTTATAAACGGGATTAAATGTCATAAAAAATTATCTGTATTTCAATGGTGCAGTTGTCTGTTTCATTATTTTTTTTTAAAGTTTTCTCCTTTAACATTTTGAATTTAAACATAAAAATTACATTTGTACAATGAATAAATTATTATTTTTTCGGTAACAATGAATTAAAATAATTTAAATGCATAACTAGACTACAGTGCATTAGTGTGCAAGAGTTCAAGAGGAATGAAGTGCATTATTTGGTGTATCCTAAATCCTAAATTTAATAATAGACCGATTTCTTTGTTTATTGTATTTGTCACAATTTAAGCGAAATGACGATTTATGAGATGCTGAAATATATTAAAAATAATTTCTAGAAAAATTACCATAAAATATAGGATTTGACTAATATCATTTTCTTTAATCAGAACTTAATAAAGTTTGCCCACTTTTTGACTGAAACCTTTCCTAGCTTTTTCAGGGGACATTGGACAGAATCCGCAATTTAAGACGTGAACCGCAGACCTCAGGAAATCATCTGCATTTGAATGAGTTATTAAATATACATCCTACATTTAATAATAATAATAATTATATATGTACATATATGGATCTAAATTAATTTATTTTGAATATAAATAAATTTTATACTATCACTTATTTATATATTATTATATTTAAAAAATATTAAATCTTATTTGTTATTGTTAAAATTTTTTAATTATTACTATTCTTTTAATAACTATTGATAATATAAAATATTTTATATTTACAATAAATTAAATTTAAACCGCCAATATATTGAGCATTTGTTTATATAACGATTGAGATAATTGATTATGAATAATCTATTTTATGTTTAATAATAATAATTAATGATTAATTAAATATATTTTATTTTTATTGGGATAATGTATAAAATGATTATTTTTAAATATAAAATTATTAAAAAGGACAATAATATACACATCACTATATCAAAATCACGGATTTTATAATCTTTTTGATATTATTGTTTGTAAAAGAAAACATATGTAATATATATATATATATATATATATATATATATATAATATTCTTAGTTCAAACAAATTATATATATAATTTTATTTATACATATACTTATATAATATATATTTGCTCATTTATTTAAATCATTTTATCATGAATAAGAAAGTTTGATTTTTTATAATTAAAATAAATTTTTTATTTATTTTGATATTTACTAGTTTAAAAAAATTACAAGTAATTGAATTATAAAATCTTAAAAGTCATTTGTAAACTTAAAATAAAAAATAAGGTTCGTATAAGTATAAAATTTAGAGTTTTTATTGCAAGGAGAAAGACAATGAAGGTATAAGAATAAAAATATAAGGTTAGTATATATATAATTTAAAATTTTTTATTTTTAATAATCATAATTAGAAAATAAATTTCTCTAAGTAGTTTAGTTTCTAATTGAGATTATTACCTATAATTAATTGTTGAAAAATTTCATAATACACGCAAACATTTTTAAAAGGATGATACTCAATTATTTGAGTTATAATTACTAATTATAATTTTTAAACGTTATGACAAACATGCATATATATATATATATAACCTCTGCATCTATATGTGAAACTTAACAACTTTTTTCATTTAAATAAAAAATTATGCAACTAATTTAATGATAATAAAATAATTAAAGATATTTAAGTAATTTTAATAAAAAATATTAATTTGAAATATTTAACTGAACTTTACTCATCTTATGTCTATAATAAATGTATTCATTAAAATAAGAAACTAATAGAAGTAATAAATTGATTATAATATCTTCTATTATTTTGTTCTTATTAAATTAATGGCATAATTTTTTTTTGCCCAATTAAAAGAATGGAGGTTGCTAATATCAAGTGAGCATATTAAGTGAGAGGAGTGTTTTTATAAGAAAGATGAGAAGAGTAAATTACAAATATTAGATTTTGTATTAATAGTCAGAATTAAAACATAATTGAAGGTCATGTCATCACTTAAAAACAAAAATGCCTAGGTATTGAAAATGAGAATCAAAATTGAGTTCTAAATCTTTCATATCTATTAAATTGAGTTTTATAAATTTATCTTTCTATCCTATATTTAATGATTACCCTTAATTTATATTTAGAATCCAAATTTGAATTCCATTTTCAATGTATATAACATTGTTGATTAAAAAAAGTTACTTGATTTTATATTTTAATGTTAACCCTTCAATATTATATTTGGTAGCTATAATTCACTTTTCTCACTCTCACTTAAAGCACTCCTTTCACTATATATATATATGAGCATAATGTTTTAATCCTAACCTCTTTTTAATACTAGATTTAATAGTTATGATTTACCTTAACAATGTCAAATATATACTAGATTTTTTGCTATATTTTTCTTTTTATCATTTATTTTAGTATTATATGTGAAAAGAGGAATAAATATTTATGATAAAAGAAAAATAAGAAATTAATTATGTTATTTATGAAATTTAAAGAATGTATTAGTTATTACTTTTATAAATGAGGAGTTAAATATTATATTTACCCTTTATTTTATATAAATGATTATGATTTAGCGTAAATAAAAAAATAGGTTTACGTGAGAGAGAGAAATAGTAAATAAACAAATGAAAAGGAGGAAGAATTAACGGAGATTGTTTTTCATTATCATACAATTAATATTATTAGTAAATCACTTTAATATCTTTTCCATTCACTGTTTTAAAATTTAAAAAATGATCTTTTGGTCATTGCAGAAGGATGCTATAACTTTTATGTGAAGACGTAGATGTTAGAGATCTTCTTTTATATATATAAATTAAAATTTTTGAAAAATTTATTAATAATTTGTAATAAGTTGATTTTATATTTAAAAATTAAATATTTTTATATAGTACGTTCCACGTGAACAAATATTTTTTAAGGGTTTGCCTCTCATAATTAATTTCTGGTTAAAGCAAAAGCACAACAGTTTTCTTTTCATTAAAGTTCGGCTGCAGATGCATGAACTGCAATCTTTAATCTAAAGATAATATCTTCTCATGGGTCATAACCCAACTTGCGAGGGTCGCTGTGACACGTACAAAACAAGCATAAATTTAAAGGAATCACTAGTCTCAACTAAATGGATGTCAATGCATTGATTTCTTTGTCATTTTTTTTTTAATTTTGGAGAAAAAAGAATATTCTATTTGTTATCTATGATATTTTTATAGTAAAACTCATCTTACAAAAATAAAATGAGGATAATAAAAAATTAGAAGAAGGAATAGAACGGAACCGTTTATCATTTTTTTTTTGAATGTATAAAACTTTTCCACAAATCATATGTATTTATAGATTCCTAAGTACCAATTGATAGTTATCATAATTGATAATTGTCACTTATTCATACATAATTATCTCTTATTGAGTACAATCAGATATCTGCCAAACTTAAATTCACTATAACTATTAGATATCAAATTATATATATATATATATATATATATAATCAATGTTTTAAAAATTCGATCAATCATTGAACTAGAAATAAAAGCAATTCAATACTTAATGGTTCAACCATAGTTGAACCAAAACTATAATATAAACTAAAAATTTTAATATATAAAAATAAAAATAATTAAATTATTACAAAATTAAAATTATGTATACAAAACATGAAAATAATTTTAAACATTATCAAATAATTTCATAATTTAAATTATCATAAAAAATTAATATTGAACCCAATTTCTTATTATGTGACTTTCATTTATAGGTGATGTTTAGTCCACAAAATCTTTTTCATATTCTCAAAAATGTTTTAAAGAAATATAAGATTTTTATATTTGATTCAACTTTTAACCCAGTATTCCTCAAAATATGAATATTTTTAACTTAATATTTCTCTAAAATATTTTTATGGGAATGTGGATATCTTATATTCTCATAACATGAGAATGTTGTGGTAATATAAAAAGATTATTTTGTCTACTCCTCCATTAAGACTTTATTATTATTAATATATCATATTACTATTATCTATTGCAATTGATGATTATTGACTACTATTTTTTGTTGGTGATCACTATCTATTATTTATTACTATTGTTGGGCACTACCTACTAACTACCATAAGTAATCGCTAGTGATCTCCATCAACTATTACCTACCACTAGTGACCATCAGTCATCACTCATCGTCTACTGCAACCCACCATAGGTGATAACTGTTGACTACTATTCATTATGACTATTATTAACCACTTTTCATCACCACTTATTGCTATTAACCATTCAATTTTTAATGAGAATATTTTTAGTAATATAATATTTTTTTAAAAGTATACAAATTAATTAAAACATAATATTATGACAATCTTTAGAATATTTTTAAATGAATTAAACATATTAGTGTCACATAGAATTAAATTTTTAAGAATTACATCCTTAGAAATATATGATTTCATGAACCCAAAGCCTCCTAGATACAAGGTAATTTTTGACTACTTGAAACTTGAAACTTTATAAATATATGTATATAATATCAAGCAAAAATAATATTATTTTTGTAAATAATAGTAATTTAAAAAATCATTGAACTATGAAAATCATGACCGGTTTGTTATTAGTTCATCAATTTTCTAACCAATTTTTTAAAAGATGATTTTAAGTTTAATTAGATCGGTCACATGGCTAATTCACAAATTTTTTGATTAAATAAGTTGATCCAATCTAGTTTTTAAAACATTGTTTACAATACTTTCCATGGATATGCATCTTTTAATAATTTGTTTCATTAAAAACCTTACAAAAAAAAACTAAATAAAAAAACCACATTCAAAGACAAAAAAAAAATTGCAATATGAGCTTAAGTCCCCCCATTAAAAACGTTACTTAAGGTTTCTGAGTTGATATAATCCAATCCTATGAACCAACTTCTTAATTGTTGAAGTAGAAAATGCCTTTATAAATAAATCTCACTTGAACAAATTTGTTGAATATCAATGTTGCCATTTTTTTGAAGAACATGAGTTAAAAAATTTTTTTGGGACTAAGAAATTTTTCTTTATTCATTGAGTTTGAAGTGGACTTTTATTAGTATCAAGTGACTGAGCAATTAGGGGGACACTCATTGATATGATTTATCTATGTAAAAATATTTTGAGATCTTTCCATTTTAATTATGAATAAATATTCCATCATTTAAATGCTTGTCTGCAAGGTAAAATAAATTTTAATTTTTTAAAATCTTTTATCTTAAATTCCCTTTAGTTTTCAAATATTGTGCTACTTTTGAAAGCTTTTTGTGAGTTCCAATGATATTATCATATGCAACAATTATAGTATATTTAAATTCATTTTTGTTGATAAAAACACAAGGGATTTTTATATATGTTTTTCAACAAATATTCACTAAGATAATTGTACTACATTTGCTTTGAATATTTTAATTCATACAAAGATCTTTGTAATTAAATTGAATATATTTCTTAATAGTTCAAATTGCATGTTTCAAGTATCTAAATTCATTTAAGGATTCTTGTATAATTTCATTATCAGTTGTCACGTGTGAAATATGATATATTAAATCCATTAGAAGCTTATAATGTTTTGATATATTATCAAAAAATTACATCTACCATATGGAAATAAATATTTCTTATAGCCAATGAAAACCATTATAAAAACATTTTTGTTACAAATTATATTTTCTCTTTGCAAATTCAATTTTCTTATTTTCTTAGCTGATTATATTTGTACTTTAATAATTTCACACCTTTTAGGTGTTCCATTGACTTAACATCTTTTAAGTGTATCTTCACTTTGCAAATAAATAAACTTTATACTTTCATCTAAATCATATCTTTTATCTTTGACCAATAATCAAATATCATCCATCTATAAATTCAAGATTCTCACTAATTATTATTTATCATGATTTTAAGCACTATATTGCATGTAAGATTAAATGTTATCAACAATTATTTTTCTTTGTTGTTCTGTATTTCCTTTTGGAGACATAATCAATTGAGTCTTGTTTTGATCAATTTCATATGCTTGAATTTCTTCTTGAAGTTTGTCATTAATTATGTATCAAATCTCTTTCAAAGTATTTAATTAGTTAATAAGGCCATTTATTTGATTCTTCTTTTTATTTTAAGGATATTTATATTTGGAATCAATAAGTTTATTGTACTTTAGGCAAACACTAGGGTCAATTATTATTGATGAATAGATTGTCCTACTTAGATATCAATATAAATAGGAGCATTTGCAACTGATATATAATATTTATTTATTCTTTTATGATTAGCAATATATCTAAATTTTTTTTTATAATTTATAAATCAATCATTTTATGAACTTTTGGTTCATATAGCTTTGTGTGGGGAACAAGATGATTGTACATTATATTACTTTTATAGCTGTATATCTCCCCTTTGTATTGAAAATATAATATCATATGGTTAGACTTATATTCTTAGTATTCTTTCAAAATCAAAGATCATCATTATGCATTATGAATGATGGATTAATAGAAAATACTTTGTGCATTTAAATTTTAGTATATGCAAAACTTTTGGTTCTTGACTAAAGCTAATTATAAAGGGAATCAAAACTATAATTTATTAGCTTGATGCATATAAATATTGCAATATGTAAAGTTATATATCTCTTAAGATAATATAGAAAATCTTATACTCTTAAACATTAATATGACGAATAATTTAGGAAAATAAAGTTATTCTAATTGAATCACTTTTTATATGAGCTTACATTAAGATATTCAACAATTATTCTAGTTAACATAAAATAATAAAGGCTTTAGATATAAATTTACCAATATTATGAATACAAATGGTCTTAATTGCATAACTAAGAAATTATTCTCAAAGTTAAATTATTTGAGCAAATAATCTCACAATATCAAGTTCCAAATTGACAACAAACTCACATACGACCATCTTGTTGAAGCATTAACTAAAAATATAAAATATATAAATAGTATACATCGTAAATAAATAACTCCATATATTAGCTTGAACTTGTTCCAAAAATGTTAGGAATTTAGTCTCAACTTTAGTTAGTGGTAAACTTATAAATAATTTATCTTGAGGATAAGTAGCATGTTTGGTTCTCCAATGAAAGACCTTGTGAATTTTTAGTGACTTTTCATGTCATTATTGATTTAGAATGGCCTAACCAATTATGTCAAATAGTGAAAACATTTTAGTCAATGAATTTCTAATCCATATTTCTTCCGGTCAACTTTATATATGTATAATACATGATAATAACTCCCCCAATACATTATTTTCTTACTTGAGATAGCCACCATAATGTAAAGTGTTTCAATATTGTATTTATTTTATTATATGTATTTAAAATTTAATAAATTTTGATAGAGCTAGTAAGGTAAGATGGGTTGAATTGACTTATAAATGCATTTTTTCCCAATATTGAAAATTAATTTTTTCTTGGAATTTCTTTGAAAATGTTGCGAACATGTTGTTTCAAAAATAGATTAATATTTTCACAAAGCTTAAATTAAAATCATGTTCTTGACAATGTATAAGAATTAAAAAGCTTAAAGAAATTAAATTTTAAAAAATAAGACTATATGGAAGAAGAAAGAATATCAAGGATTTTTATAAAGGTTCAATGGTCTAAAAGGAATGCCTTTTAGGTTTTCTTCTCTCTTTTTAAGCTATCAAATATTACTTGAGGTATTTTACCAGTTATGAATAAGTTATACCACTTATCCTCGTAATTTTTCATGCTTTTTTACATTAACTACATTTGTCCTTCTCATAAGAAACCTTTTCAAGTCTAATTTCAAGGCTTAATATAAGTTATCATGATTTTCATAATAAAAACTCCTTCTTTCTCTTAATCTTTAGCTTCATAAATACAAGGAAAGATTTCTCATAATCTCATTAGGAGATTTTATAATATTCACTTAACACTTTTAAGCATAGATTTGCAAGTTTAGATACAATATGCTTGAAAAGAGCTTTTAGAACTTTTAGAACAATAAGAGGGATTTAGCAAAATGATATATAAGTTTATGTCATTACACTTTAGGAGTTGAAGCCTATTTATAGATGAAAGTTACTTGATCCCCAAATATTCTTATACCTTAAGTCTCTTTAACTTGTTCAACAAGCTTGTCTTGATGATTCATTTAGAAAACATATGGATTACTACATATCGATTGAATCAACGACTATTCATGATTTCATAATTACATACTGGCTCTAAACCAAAGAAATGCTATGGTAAAACTTTGTTTGAAACGATATGGTAGAAAGCAATATGCGACTTGAAAGACATGATTCAATTAGTTGTGGATTCTTAATCCATTATTTTTATATTATATAAAAATTAATATATAGAAATGAGGGTGCTCTTGGCTCGATATCGTTTATTTTGTTCCATATCAACCTTGTTTTTTTAAGGGTTTGATAATGTAAATAGTAATTGTACATGATGGAGCTTGAGTTGATTCATTTTCCAAGAGCAAGTATCTAGGGTTAGTGAAAATTAATAAATTCAAACAACTTTGTAAATATATTGTTTGTCTATTTATATAGAAATCGAAAGGATCCAATTTAATTAAGTTTCAAAATAAAAATGAATTCAAATAAAATTTATTTGTTGGAATTAGTAAAATAATTTTGATCAAAAGTATATCTATAGGAATCCATTATCCATTTTTATAATTCTTTGATAGAAGGAAAAAATCGTATGTTGCTGCCATTTTTGAAATGATTAAAAATTCCTGAAGTAATGTCTAAACCCAATGATTCAAGTAAAATCTAAGGGATCTTGGAACAAGTAAATACTAATTTTAATTGTCTCAACAACTCTAGAAGAAAAAAATGATTCTGTTATAAAGAAAATAGATAAAAAGTAGGATAGAGACTACTTAATAAATGAAATACTTAAAGGTTTTGAGTTATTTGAGAGTTATCCAACTTGAGTTATGAGTTTGCGAATACGAGTGATTTTTTTTGGGAAAGAAAAATAATAAGAAAAAAGTTCTCAAAAAATTATAATCGAATTAATTTTTTAATTTTATGGATCTATTTGATATCCAAATTCATAATTATATCCTATTGGCATCATCTAATTTTCTCGAGCTGTACGAGGAGAAAACTTCTTATACATTTCTAAGAGGTGTATTGTTCATCTCCATACATCTGTTCCAATGAGCCGTTTATTAAATTGTTGCAATTGATATTCAATCCCAATGAGAGGGAAGATATCTTTGAAAAGTGGGTTTTTATGATCCGATAAAAAATCAAACCTATTTAAATATTCTTGTTATTCTTGATTTCCTTGAAAAAGGTTCTTAACCTATAGGAACTCTTCAAGATATTTCAAAAAGGGTGGGTGCTTTTTTTGAAATTTGCTTTAATCAAAAAACAAAAGTCAATTAATGAAGTAATAAATAAAAGAGGGTGTGGATAACTTGTATATAAATTTATATAATCCTCATGAAAAATCTAGCTCAGCCATATTTTTCTATCTTTTTTGTATTCTATTGAAAGAGCAAACTACTTACTATTTCATGAAATTAGGCAATTTTCTTCTTTTCTAAAGGAAAAAAATTATGAATAGTAAACAAACAATTCAATTTTTACTCTAGAAGCAAAATAGGGCCTTTTTTGTTCACCTTATTAAAAAATCTCATTATTTTAATTTATAATAATAAAGTATGTGTTAGAAATCAGTATAAAATGCTATTATCCTTTTCACTTTTTGAATTACCATTGGATAAATTATACTTAAAGATGTTAATAGCCAATGGTTCTAATAAAAAAAGATAAAGCTTATTAAATTTAAAAATGTAGCCTAGCTTTTTAGGAGAATTAGATATTTCTCAGCTTTCAAGTTTTGTCATTATTAAAAGATAACCAAATAGAGGGAAATGCAGTTAGCACATGAGGAAATACAACTTACGAAATGATTTGAGCCTAATGTAGGGAAAAGTGATGGCCTAATGGCTTTATAGAATTTTTGTGAGCTTTAATTAATTGACCAAAAATACATATAAGCCTAAATAATTTGGATTTTAATAGTAAAACCACAAGTCCATTTCTATATAGATCCACCTTAATTTTTGAAATCTAAAATAAATGAATTTAATTTTCCTATTTAGTTGCTCATTCTCCCCTTATTTGATGATAACAAACCTTGCAAAATTTTTAAATTTAATATTGCATTAAAACATAGAATTCTTAAATTAGTAAAGTATCAAAGCATGCTAAAATTGGAGGATAACAAGATAAGAAGTGTAAGCTTCCTTTAGAAATATGAAAATTTCTTTTTAAAGGCTCTTCCTAAGCATATGCATAAAATTTTTCCAATTTCCCTTACTTGCCCTTTTGACATCATCAAAGTAGCAAGAATAGTGGAGAAAGGAGAAAAAATGCAAAATAATGTAAGGTGTAAACTAGTATGCAAAGTACAAATCAAAGTGCAATAAGAAGAACTAATGATTAAAAAGAAGAAAAATGCAAGAAGCTATCTTTAAGATTATTGAGCTATTATTAATGGAGATGACAATAAAAAAAGACAAAGGAAGAACACTAAAAACAAGTGGAGAAAATGATAAGTTAATCAATGAAAATATCAAAGTGTTTGCCAATAGTGATGAAAATCAGAAGCAAGAAAAAAGAAAAATAAAAAAAATTATGAATCAAAGTTAATCATGTTAGTTATGAAAATTAGATAAAGATCAATTATGAAAATTAGATGAATATCAATATGTTATATGAAAATGTTGAAGCTTTTACCAATGGAGATGAAAATCAAATTTAGGAATAGACAAATAGTATAGATGTGCAAGTATAAAATTAGCCATTCATTAAAAAATGTACTAGGCAAAAGAGTTGTTATAAATATAGAGAATAAGTTATTGGCAAAAAAAAATGTTACAAAGGTAGAAGACAAATTGTTAAAAGAATAAAACTTTTATGCAAGGTTAGTATAAAAATAGGGTAAAAGAGAAGGAATGCAAGGAAAAAATTTTGTACTAAAATGCAAAATAATGGAATGGAAAGAGAGTGTCGAGAATAAAATAAGTAAACTAGGTAGAAATTAAAGATAAATTATGATTTTACCTTTTTAAGAAAGTTATAATAAATGTAGAGCCTCAGGAATAAAGAAAGTATAGATGCTACAATCTAACAAAATAGTAAACAAAATTAGTACTAGTTAAATTCATGTCTAACAATATTAAAGCACATTAGAACTGATTCAAGTAGACAACAATGATTAGTAAATAACCAAAGTAACATAAAAAATAGAAAGATAGTTATATAATAGATAAATTAAGTGCAATAAGTAATTGATAAATAAAAAATTTATAACTTTAATAAAAGATATGATTAAAATAGTTTCAGCATAATTAAGAATTAGGAACTAAACTGTATACCAAAAATGAATATTATCCCAGTAATTTAAACGTAAAAAATATACATAATTACAATAAAATATACAAATAAGTTAATATAAAAAATTCCATACCCTAAGAAAATCATCACATGAATGAGAAAAGTTATTATATAAATCAAGATCAAAGGATATAAGAGTGAGAGATCTCAATCATAACCTTACAACTTCTCAATCACTATTACCATATCTCTTTCAAACTTCTATAAGAGTTTACATACAATCTCATAAGCACTCATAGTAAATATCTCTCATATTCCATGTTATGACCTTATAAAAAATTTAATTTTTTTATAAAAATAATAAATAAATATAAAAAATATAAGATAAAATTTTTTATATATTAAAATTGATTATTTAAATGAAATCAAAATGAAAAATTTGTATGAATCAGTTAGGGAAAAAATGGATGGCACAAAATGTTTAAAGGTCAAGAGTGTTTAGAATTGAGTATGTGAATATAAAGGATATTTAGGACACATTTTTAAAATTGCCCTTAGCCACTTTTCCTTTATATCCCCTAGCCACTTTTCCTTTTTATCCTCTAATCTTTAGCCTTTCCCTACTTTTCCTAACAAAAAACAATCTCCAACCCTTATCTTTCACTTCTTTCTATTTTCTCCTTATCAATCTTAAACATACCTTTAACAACCACTCATACATTCTTAGTCCACATAAGGTTAAGTTTCTTGAATTCCAACTTTTGCTAAGTTTCCTTTTATTTCCTCTGAGATTTAGTGGAATTGAGGTATTTTAGCTGAAAAAAGGGAATTTAAGCCTTAATTCAAGGAGTTTGGTTTTTAGATAATTAGGGATTATCAAACCACAATTTTCTCCTATGTAGTAACTTGTCTATATAAGGTGAGAAAGTATTCTAGCTTAACTTCTAAAATTTTGATTGAAATCGTTTCCTTAAGAACTGAGTCATTTTTTTTTCAAGTTTTGTAATTGCTTGAAAATTATGTCAAATTATGAGTTTTGACTTGAGATTTTTGTTGAATCTAACTTAAATGATGTGGTAGGAATATGTTATGATGATTTGGTAGTTTTAATAGCCTTATAAATGAGTTTGGAATGAGTATATGTAGAATCAATGGTGAAATTGCATGAAAATTTACAAAAGATAAAGCTATAGTCAATTATAACTAGAAAAATTGCTCTTTTAAAAGTAATAATCAAGGACATAGTTGGCTACTATTTGAAAGCCTAGCCTTAGGAGGTTTATAATTGATTACAAATTTAAGTATCACTTGAAGAGTTATTCTCGGAAGTGTTGCAGTTGATTATCACCTGAGAGTATATTCTCTGAAGGTATATAATTGACTATATAGCTGATTATAACTTGAAAAGCTGCTATTTGAAAGTTGATAGTTAAGTAAATAGTTAATTATGACCCCTATCCCTTCATTAATTAATTTCTTTAAACGTGTTATTATCTATGATTAAGTTATTGATGTTAATATAAAGTTGTTACGTATTAAATAATGATGAATGAGTAATATAAAGTTATGCAAAAAGGCATGGTATTATTGATAAATGTATTATGAGTTATGGCTTAGCTTGCTTAGTCATAAATGAGCTTGAATTGCATTATTGTTCATGTGAATTAAGATAAGGGTGATATGTTATCTTGTGAATTGAAAACTAGATTTAATAATGGCTTGTAAAAGATAAGGTTAAATTGAAAGGATAACGATAGGCTTATAGTGTTGGTGTGTGTCCTAGAACCAACCATATAAGATGATTAGAGTTATACACAATGTATTATATTTTATTTTAGGCAATTTAATTATTATATTTGTTTTTATTATTATTATGCGCAATTTATAACTTAATATAATAATTATCCTTGGAATAGCTTTGCTATTCCTAAAATGCCCCTAGTCAAGTATTATTACGAAAAAGGATAGTAATAATACATTGAGACTAGCATGTATAGTGACTGATGATTACGAATCATAGATATGTGATATCAAGTCAATACATGAGTACATTGCTAGTGAACAATGTACTGGACTGACCCACTATGAGAATATTGCATGGATAAACGTGTCATAAGTTATTCTCATATGATCACAACTACACATAAACCTTTGACCTGAAGTCACTACGGTTCCCTACATGAGGAATTACTCACTTTAATATTGTCCTATGTCACCTTTAATCAGGATGACAAGTAGGGCATTGATTGGGTGTGTCATAAATCATGCAGAGGGAAGTGAGTGATGTAAATGAGATTTTGTTACTCTTGTATAAAAGAGAAATATCCTTGGGCCCCTTGATTGAGTGAGACTTAGAAATGCATGGCCATGCTCAGTTGAATTAATATGTGATATTAATTATTTATTTTAAGTCTACTCAGTATCAAGAAATATAAATTGAACATTGACGAGGATGACACATTCCATGCCTCCAATTCAATTTGGATATTATTACAAAAGGGTTATGATGCAAAACGTTGATCATGTATTAGGTGGATGTCGAATCACAGACATTCTTACTACTTGAGTGGCAGTGATGTATTGCTAGATACCGCTCACTGTCTATGGCTCATTAATAAGTCATTGTCAATGTAGTAAGAACTTACAGGGTCACACAAAAGGAGTAGGAATAAGATAATAATTAATTGGACTTTAATTATATTAATATCCAATTAATTAGACTTATTTTCGTGCATATATATATTATTAAGAATAATAATTCACGTTTTATATATATATATATATATATATATATATATATATATATATTATATGATATTATTTGATATTAAAGAAATATCAAATAATTATCTTATCAGATATTAGATAAATATATTATGAGATAATATTATTCTGATATTTGATAACTATATGCAATTATCTAATAATTAAGATATTTATATTATGAGATAATATTATTATCTAATATTAGATAATTAATAGATAAGTCCTATCTCTTCCCATTATCTCTAGGATAAGGATAAGATGAGTTGTTAAGTGTGATTAGGATTTTGAAAGCATTATCCTAGTAGGACTAGGATTATGGCTTGCCTAAGTTCTATAAAAGGGGACTTGAGGGCAGCATTTAATAATCACGTCCAAAGCTTCCATATAAACCCTAAATCACTCAGAAAACATCCAATCCTAATTCTTAGAGAGAAAAATGCATCCTAGCATACGCGTGAAGGGTGAGAGGTCATTGTTCACTCCGTGTGGATACCGTAGAGACGCTGTACCTTTCGGCCGGTGTTTGATTCATCCGTTCTCAAGTTTTGATCAGTAGAAACACGAGTGCCCAATAGGTAAAACCCTAATCATTGACTTATGCTTTTTGCATGGATCCTAGGTAGAATTCGGATCAAAATTTAAAATTTCGCTGCATGTGATAATCCGAATTCCCAACAGTGGTATCAGAGCTTCTTGCAAAAATATATAGTTCTGATTATGTGTTTTACCATTTTGATGAATATTTATATGATAAATACATGTCAAAACTGTTTCTGTTTAAATCAGAAGTTACACGTTTTGAGGAATATTTATGTGATAAATTAATATCAAATCATTTTCTGTTTAAACTAGATATATATGAGATATATGCTGACTCGTGTATGATTCTGATTTCGTAAATATATATATGATATATATGATTTGAATTTTGAATCAGATTATCAATTGATGAGATTAATTGTATGAATATGATCATGCATTTTTCTGCTTCATATATGCGTAGAATCTGTTCTGAACATGTGATGTTCTCTGCGTTTAAAGCATATAACCTAGTCAGCATAGAATTGATGTGATTAATTCTGAATCTGTAAAGACTTGTTTAAATTCGTTTAATATGATTAAGTTGAATCTGGTCTATGAGGTATATGTATGCTTTAAATTATTTGAATATGGCTGGATCTGTTTTGATATGATTAAAATTATTCAAAGTGTTTGGACGTAAATCCTATTTTAAACTATGATTTGAATGTCAATCATATAGTCGAATTGTTCGACTTGGGGTGTGTCAATTGTTGGCAAAATGAATCAAAATTTGAATGTCAGATGTATTCAATTTTTAGCCCCGGGGCTCTGCCCCCAACACCCCCCGACAAGGGGGCGCTGTCCCCTTGACCCCCGCCCGCTAACCGGCTAGCGGGACCGCCGTGCTAACTCTGCGTAGCGTTCAAAAATTATTTTTGTTCTTAAGGCGCCATTTTAAAACATGATTTTTTATGATGAATATGTTATGAAATATATATGTCAATCATCCTCTTTATCTTGGTTACATATATTTCTTAGCAATTATTACATATGATGCATGAATGTGTTGCATAGTATGGCCCTTGGAGTTTTTAATGGATGGATTTTAAAATACGACCTGCGTGTCGTGTCTTCCTCTATTTCTCTAATGTATATTCTCTTCTCATCTCAATTTCCCCCGAATGTAACTCGGGGTTTCTGTTGTAAATTTGTAATTGCAATGGAGTATTCTTTGCTTGGAACAAGGAGAAGCTAAGGAGCTATGAGACAAGAAGAAGCTAAGGAGTTAGTTAGGAATGTCATTAGAAAATAGAATTTTAGGCCATACTATGCGATATTTTGATTTCTTTATTATGTGATAGAATGTGTTCCTACTATGTGATAGTTCTATTCATTGCATGATATATGATATATGGTAGTCTATTTTATTCATTTACTTTATATGATATATGAGATATGCTAGATATATTGCATGAATAAATAGGCTAGTTATGGTGAGATCTGATAATAATTAAGTTGAAATCCCTCATCCAAAATATTAAGTCAGTAATAATTAATGATGCCTTCCAATATTTGGTACTCATGAAGGCCTCGATCGACATAAGGTAGGTTTGCCAAAGTAAGGTGCCTCGTTTATCTTGGTGAGATGCGATTGGATAATAGTGATATCCGAATGTCAAATATTGGGTCCGACTTAACTAGGATATCTCAATAGGATTGAGACCTAGAGGCATAGAGTTAGGCTTTAGTTCATAAGATGGACTAGGACAAATGTTGTTCACCCAACTATCCAAGAGTTGTATATGATACAATTGGCAAGTGTTGCTTACCTAAATAACTAAGTTTTAAGTGATTAGCCAAAGCTAACTTAAGGCTTGGTGAAATATGGATCTTAGCCCACTAGAAAGCTTAAATACTATGACTTTCTGAATTAATAATGAGGGCTATTAATTTGAATGAAATAGTGGGAGGTACATTTAATAAAAGACCTTATTAAATGTTTTAAAATTTAATACTTACTTTGCATATTTCTGTCGTAGATAACCAATGGCTAATACATCAAATAACTTATCACTGCGATCGGTCCTTGAGAAAGACAAACTGAATGGAACAAACTTCCTGGACTGGTACAGGAATTTGAGGATAGTCCTCAAACATGAGCGCAAAATGTATGTCCTAGAGGGACCTGTTCCTCAAGAACCTGAAGCTACTGCCCCTCGAGCTCAAAAGGATGCTTATAAGAAGCATCATGATGACGCATTAGATGTCGGTTGTCTCATGTTGGCTACCATGGACTTTGAGCTTCAGAAGCAACATGAGAACATGGAAGCTTATGACATGCTTGAGCATCTTAAGAAGCTTTATGAAGGCCAAGCTCGGCATGAGAGGTTTGAGGTGACAAAAGCCTTGTTTCAGTGCAAACTGGCAGAAGGAAACCCTGTTGGGCCTCATGTACTCAAAATGATTGGGTATGTTGAGAACCTTGAAAGATTGGGTGCACCACTAGGTCAAGAGTTGGCCACTGACTTAATTCTGCAATCGTTGCCACAGAGTTATGGTCAATTTATCATGAATTACAACATGAATGAAATTGACAAACCACTGCCAGAATTGTTAAGCATGTTAAGAACTGCTGAACAAAATTTGCAAAAGACTAAGCCTAATACCATAATGATGGTGCAAAAGGGCAAAGGAAAAGGAAAAGGCAAGGGCAAAAACAAGAAGGATTCCAAATCCAAAGGTAAGCCCAAGTCTAAATCCTCTACACTGAAACCAAAAGGGGGTGTGGCTAAGGAAGGGACATGCTTCCATTGCGGTCAAATCGGACATTGGAAAAGAAACTGCAAGGTCTATCTGGAAGATCTGAAAAAGAAGAAGGGAAGTGAGACTTCCGCTTCAGGTATCTATATTATAGAAGTTAATGTTTCAACTTCTACATCTTGGGTATTAGATATCGGATGCGGTTCTCACATTTGTACAAATGTGCAGGAACTACAAAGGAGTAGGACTCTAGCTAAAGGTGAAGTGGACCTACGAGTTGGCAATGGAGCAAGAGTTGCTGCGCTAGCTGTAGGGACATATTATCTATCTTTACCTTCTGGTTTAGTAATAGAATTAGAGGATTGTTATTTTGTGCCTGCTATCAACAGGAATATTATTTTTGTTTCTTGTTTGGACAAGAAAGGTTTTTCATTTATAATAAAGGACAAAAGTTGTTCAGTTTATTTAAATGAAATATTTTACTGCAGTGCACAAATGTTCAATGGGCTCTATATTCTTGATCTTGAAATGCCTGTCTATAACATAAACACTAAGCGATTTAAATCAAATGATTTAAATCCAACCTATCTCTGGCATTGTCGTTTGGGCCATATAAATGAGAAGCACATATCCAAACTTCATAAGGATGGATTCTTGGATTCATTTGATTTTGAATCATATGAAATATGCGAATCTTGTTTGCTAGGAAAAATGACTAAAACACCATTCACTGGACACAGTGAAAGGGCTAATGATCTATTGGGTCTCATACATACTGATGTATGTGGGCCTATTAGTTCACCTGCTAGAGGAGGTTTTCAGTACTTCATTACATTTACTGATGATTTCAGTAGATATGGATATGTGTATCTTATGAAACATAAATCAGAATCCTTTGAAAAGTTCAAGGAATTCAAGAATGAAGTGCAAAATCAACTTGGTAAAAGTATTAAAACACTTCGATCTGATCGAGGTGGAGAATACTTAAGCCAAGAATTTGATGACTATCTAAAGGAGTGTGGTATAGTATCACAACTCACTCCTCCTGGAACGCCACAATGGAATGGTGTTTCAGAAAGGAGGAATCGTACCTTGTTAGACATGGTACGATCTATGATGAGTCATATAGATCTTCCAATCTCCTTTTGGGGGCATTCTCTAGAGACAGCTGCTTTCACGCTCAACCGTGTTCCCTCTAAAACGGTTCAAAAGACTCCATATGAGATATGGACTAGGAAACGTCCTAACTTATCTTTTATGAAGATTTGGGGTTGCGAGGCCCATATAAAACGTCAAGTTTCTGATAAGCTTAGACCCAAATCAGACAAGTGCTACTTTGTGGGGTATCCTAAGGAAACTAAGGGATACTATTTCTATAATCCTACTGAAGGCAAAGTGTTTGTCGCACGAACTGGTGTTTTTCTGGAAAGAGAATTTATCTCTAAGAAAAACTGTGGGAGAAAAGTAGAAATCGAAGAAGTACGAGACCCACAAAGTAACACTGAACCTATAATAGAGCCTGGAAAAGGACCACAAGATGTTATGGGTCAGGAACTAGCTCAAGTAACACAAGGCCCACGTAAGTCTAGTAGGATACACTATGAGACCGAGAGATATGGATTTCTTGTAACTCAAAATGGCGATGTTTTGCTCATGGATCAAGATGAGCCTACAACTTGCCAAGAAGCTATAAAAGGGCCAGACTCTGAGAAGTGGCTTGAGGCCATGAAATCTGAGATGGATTCCATGTATACTAACCAAGTATGGACTTTGGTTGATCCACCTGAAGGGGTAAAACCTATTGGGCGGAAATGGGTTTTCAAGAAGAAAACCGACATGGATGGTAACGTGCAAACCTTTAAGGGACGATTAGTCGTAAAAGGTTATAGGCAAGTTCATGTTATAGACTATGATGAGACCTATTCCCCAGTTGCCATGCTTAAATCCATCCGAATTTTGCTTGCTATTGCAGCTTTTTATGATTACGAAATCTGGCAGATGGATGTTAAAACTGCTTTTCTTAATGGAAAGCTCCTCGAGGATGTGTACATGACACAGCCCGAGGGTTTTGTCATTCCTGAAACTGCTGGAAAGGTATGTAAGCTACAACGATCCATTTATGGATTGAAGCAAGCTTCACGGAGTTGGAATCTTTGTTTTGATGAGGCAATCAAAGAATTTGGTTTCATCAAAAATGAAGATGAATCTTGTGTTTACAAAAGGGTTAGTGGGAGCACAATTATTTTCCTTGTATTATATGTGGATGACATACTACTCATCGGAAATGATATCCCTACACTGCAAATAGTAAAGACTTGGTTAGGGAATTGTTTCTCGATGAAAGACTTAGGCGAAGCTGCCTATATATTAGGTATTAAGATCTATAGAGATAGATCAAGAAAATTGCTTAGCCTAAGTCAAAGTACATATATAGATAAAGTGTTAAAACAGTTTAACATGCAAGAATCTAAAAGAGGATTTTTGCCTATGTCACATGGCATAAATTTTTCCAAAACTCAGTGTCCTTCGACACAAGATGAGAAGGACCGCATGAATAAGATACCATATGCGTCAGCAATTGGATCTATCATGTATGCCATGATATGTACTTGTCCTGATGTCTCGTATGCTTTAAGCATGACGAGCAGGTACCAGTCAAATCCAGGTGAACCTCACTGGACTGCCGTTAAGAATATCCTTAAGTACTTAAGAAGGACTAAGGATTCATTCTTAATATATGGAGGAGAGGAAGAACTTGTTGTAAAAGGTTACACTGATACCAGTTTTCAATCCGACAAGGATGACTTTAGATCGCAGTCAGGTTATGTATTTAGCCTGAATGGTAGTGCTGTATGCTGGAAGAGTTCAAAACAAGAAACAGTGGCCGACTCTACTACAGAGGCTGAGTATATTGCTGCATCTGATGCGTCAAAAGAGGCTGTTTGGATCAAAAAGTTCATTACTGAACTTAGCGTTGTTCCTAGCATTGCAAACCCAGTGGATCTCTATTGCGACAACAATGGAGCCATTGTACAAGCCAAGGAACCCAGATCTCACCAGCGATCCAAACATATACTTAGGCGCTTCCATCTCATTCGAGAAATCATTGATAGAGGAGATGTGAAGATATGTAAAGTACCAATAGATGATAATATCGCCGACCCACTGACAAAGCCTTTAGCGCAGAAAAAACATGATGGTCATACTATGTCACTTGGTATTAGATACATGAGTGATTGGCTCTAGTCCAAGTGGGAGATTGTTGGTGTGTGTCCTAAAACCAATCATATAAGATGATTAGAGTTATACACAATGTATTATATTTTATTTTAGGCAATTTAATTATTATATTTGTTTTTATTATTATTATGCGCAATTTATAACTTAATATAATAATTATCCTTGGAATAGCTTTACTATTCCTAAAATGCCCCTAGTCAAATATTATTACGAAAAAGGATAGTAATAATACATCGAGACTAGCATGTATAGTGACTGATGATTACGAATCATAGATATGTGATATCAAGTCAATACATGAGTACATTGCTAGTGAACAATGTACTGGACTGACCCACTATGAGAATATTGCATGGATAAACGTGTCATAAGTTATTCTCATATGATCACAACTACACATAAACTTTTGACTTGAAATCACTACGGTTCCCTACATGAGGAATTACTCATTTTAATATTGTCCTATGTCACCTTTAATCAGGATGACAAGTAGGGCATTGATTGGGTGTGTCATAAATCATGCAGAGGGAAGTGAGTGATGTAAATGGGATTTTGTTACTCTTGTATAAAAGAGAAATATCCTTGGGCCCCTTGATTGAGTGAGACTTAGAAATGCATGACCATGCTCAGTTGAATTAATATGTGATATTAATTATTTATTTTAAGTCTACTCAGTATTAAGAAATATAAATTGAACATTGACGAGGATGACACATTCCATGCCTCCAGTTCAATTTGGATATTATTACAAAAGGGTTATGATGCAAAACGTTGATCATGTATTAGGTGGATGTCGAATCACAGACATTCTTACTACTTGAGTGGCAGTGATGTATTGCTAGATACCGTTCGCTGTCTATGGCTCAATAATAAGTCATTGTCAACGTAGTAAGAACCTACAGGGTCACACAAAAGGAGTAGGAATAAGACAATAATTAATTGGACTTTAATTATATTAATATCCAATTAATTGGACTTATTTTCGTGCATATATATATTATTAAGAATAATAATTCACGTTTTATATATATATATATATATATTATGTGATATTATTTGATATTAAAGAAATATCAAATAATTATCTTATCAGATATTAGATAAATATATTATGAGATAATATTATTCTGATATTTGATAACTATATGCAATTATCTAATAATTAAGATATTTATATTATGAGATAATATTATTATCTAATATTAGATAATTAATAGATAAGTCCTATCTCTTCCCATTATCTCTAGGATAAGGATAAGATGAGTTGTTAAGTGTGATTAGGATTTTGGAAGCATTATCCTAGTAGGACTAGGATTATGGCTTGCCTAAGTTCTATAAAAGGGGACTTGAGGGCAGCACTTAATAATCACGTCCAAAACTTCCATATAAACCCTAAATCACTCAGAAAACATCCGATCCTAATTCTTAGAGAGAAAAACGCATCCTAGCAGACGCGTGAAGGGTGAGAGGTCATTGTTCACTCCGTGTGGATACCGTAGAGACGTTGTACCTTCCGGCCGGCGTTTGATTCATCCGCTCTCAAGTTTTGATCAGTAGAAACACGAGTGCCCAATAGGTAAAACCCTAATCATTGACTTATGCTTTTTGCATGGATCCTAGGTAGAATTCATATCAAAATTTAAAATTCCGCTGCATGTGATAATCTGAATTCCCAACATATAGGAGATAAAAATGGATAAGAGTCACGAGATTTACTTAGCCCCCAAAGTAAATGAGTTATGATATGCTATTATTATAATATATATGAGAATGATATAGGACTATTATAATTAACTCATGAAATTTAGGTATGAATGTATTAGACATATGATTTAAATTCCTTATTAAGGATAATAGTGTAAAAAGTATAGTACAATTGTGAGAGGGCTTAATGCTGCTTGTTTATATGTTTGGTTCTTTCAAAGGTAAGTTCACTACTACAGATTTGCCCTACAAAGTTACCACATTAAGGTCGGCTATACTAAAAATTTTCACATATAATGGCATAGTGATATTTTTATAACTACGAGCAACTTCTAATGTCAACTTTAAAAAAAACCTGACGTGATATGTTGGCACTATGACATTTTTGAAATGAAGAGCAACTTACCATGTTGATTAATATAAGGGACTAACATCAAAAGTTAAACATTAATGAGTTAAAATGTTAGTTTCCTACAACTGTTATCCAAAAGGCATTTGAATCATCTTGTTAGGATATATAAAATGTTTGCATGGTGATTTTTTTTTAATAATTAATGTCTATTATTGTTCCCACTATTTATAAAATTTTCTTTCACTTCATTTTTTTATTTAGGTGGCATAAGAGGACAATATACTATCCTTATTACATATTTAGAAATGCTTTAAGTCTTATAATTTTAAGTTTCCCATCAAATTACTATTATCCTTTACTAGGAAAGGACACTTATGATTATAAAATATCTATAATTTGATAAGAAACTCATAAGCAAAAGATTCCAAGCACTTCTAATTGTATAATATTAATTCTGTGTTATTTTTATATTCCACCTAGTATTGCAAAGAATGAATTTCTAATATTTGTAGAATTTGATAGAGCACTTTAACATAACAAAAATAGATCAGATCTTTTTAACAAATGAGAATATGCAACATGGATTTTAATTTCTTCAACATGATAATTGGATGACTATGTTGTAAATTATATCAATAATATACTGTAGTTTTTGTGTAGGTCTTTATTTTATAGGAAACATAAGATGTATAATGATTTATAAATTATATCAAATGATTAATTATAATATTATTATATAGTGTTTACTACTTAATATTGATAATATTGTTAGAAAAATAATTTATAATTAGTATATTTTGTTAGAAAAATGTTAGGATGCAAAAAGTTGATAATGTTGTTTGAGAAAATTAGTATTTACTATTAGAAAAATGTTAAGATGCATAAGTTGTATTGAAAAGATAAAAGATGAAAAAATCACATAAGTTATTTATTAAAAAACTTACATTGTTTGAAAAAATTGAGAGAAAAGATGAAGAGTTAGATAAAAAAATTTGTAATAAAGTTATCATATTAGTTTTTTTACCTCATCGATGTATAAAAGTATTGCATTGGCTACTTAGCTTGTAATAAGTAGCAAGCATTTGTTAAGGGTGACATTTACAAGGCATTGATAAATAGCTAAAACTTAAGATGCTAGTTCAACCAAGTAAAGACAATGGTTTTGACTTAATAATTGATGTATATATATTTTTTATTTTGTCTATATATTTCTTTTTTACTTTACTTTTTGTTTGGGTGGCATAAGAGGACAATACACCTATTCTTACTATGTATTTAGAAAAGTTTCAAATCTTATGATCATAAGTATCCTATTAAATTATGTCTATCTTTTTATCCTCAAATAGATAGTCATGAACAAAATATATTTGTGGCTTGATAAGAATGTTGTGATTATAAGATTTAAAGCATTGTTAAGGGTACAACATTGATAGATGTATCGTCCTCATATTCTATTCACTATAGAAGTTGTATTAAAAAAAAAAGGGTAAATAATGTCAACTATTGTTTAAAAATTGAGGTGGTTTTAGAAAAATTAAATGCAATGTTGGATGAGAAAAATAAGAAGTAGATACTATGTTGATTTTTTTACCTAAAGGTATACAAGGACTAGTTAACATATAATAAATATTTATCAATGATAGCATTTACGAGGTGTATAAGTTGTATTAAGAGATAAAGAGATGGATTAGGAATTTAGTATGAGTTAATTTTTTGATATAACCAATGTCTAAATATATACCAATAACTTTCTAATGTGTATTAAATACTAAGTGCCTTTACTAATAATATGTATCAAGAAACCATTAACAATCATGACGTTTTAAGATATATTTAAAGTCGAGCTATATGAAATAAAACATATGTAATATATCAACTTCAATTAATGAATGATGCTTAAAGCTCCACATGTTATTTATAAATTTTATTCTCACTCTCTATTTGAAAGATTTAGGTCTTATAATAGGAAAATTGGTAAGAAATTATAGTGAGAAGAAGTAACATACTCATTTTTACATTAGAAGGTTTAAGTTCATTACAAAACTAATTATGTTGCCTTTTTTTATTATAGTTTTTCATCAATTTGTATCTATTTACACATTACAAAGTCTTCTCTATTATCCATTCTAAATTATAACATTTAGGTTCCATCTTGAGAAGCATATTTAGAGATGTTGAGAAAATATAAAGATGAGAAAATTGATAAGAAATTGTATTGAGAAGAATTAACATTTCTATTTTCACATTAGAAGGCTTTAGTTCAATACAAAAATAGATATATTATTTTTTCTCACTATAATTTATTATTAGTTTACAACCATCTATCCCCTCTAAAGTCATCTCTAATATTCATTCTAAATTATAGCAATTGGATTCTATCTTTAGAACAAAATTTATTAAAGATGTTAAGAAAATACACAGATAAGAAAACTGATGAAATCTTATAGTGAGAAGAAGTAAAATAACCAATTTTGCATTAAAAGGCTTGAGTTAATTGTAAAAATAGTTATTTAAAGTTTATTATTCATCATAAATTATAATTTTTTTATTGTATATATCAATGTGCTAATATAAGGATAAATGAAATGGTAAAATATTATTTTTGTAATAGATTGTTGGTTTCTAATTTGTTTTGTTTACATTTAATTTGTTGCTATTTGTATCTATTTAATTGCATAAGAAAAAAATGTTATAATACAAAAAAATAATTATAATGATACTGACTTCACTTAGAGTTCACTTAAAGTAAGTGGAATTAAAAACAAACTTTATCAATTCATAAAATAATGTTAGGATTTTTACAAGATTTATGCTAAAATCATAAAATTATTACTTGAAATATTATAAAAAAATGTAGCTAAAAATTTTTGAATGTGTCAATTTTGATTTAATAACTAACATGCAAAATTCAATACATGTCAATTTTTTTTAGTAACTTATGCATAAATTTAAAAGAGTACAAAAAACAAAGTGTGAGTTGAAAATAAAAAAAATAAAGCCATGACGTCATTTACAAATTTCATATTAAATCTCTTCTAACCTTAAAATTTCTCTCCCTAATGAGGTATGCCTACTTTTCAACCTTAAGATGTCTCTCTTTAGTTTTTGCTTATGCTCACTAATTATTTTATAGGATTTAAGCTTCATTAGTCTAATGCAAAATAGATGAATTTTATCACTTACTAGAAAAGTATAGGATAAAAAGGTAAGGCTTTGTTTTACATTTTATATTTATTCTTACAATTTAGATTTTAGTTTTATAATTGACCATATTTTATTATCTTTCTTTTTAATGTAACTTTTACAGGTATGTACAAGTAAGAAACTTGATTTTATTCATTTTTTTAACATTCAATATAATATAATAATGAAATTTCAATGAATATTGCTCATTGTATCTATAGGTATTGGATTCAAGTGCTTTTTTAAGGAGTGCTAACCTTATATATTAAATAATGGGTACCTATAGCGAAGCACTTATCTTTAACTGAAGTAACCTTTTATAATTTTCAAACTATTTTCACTTTAAATTGTTGAAATTGGGATAGAGATGCTAATTTGGTTAGTGTGGGAAGTATACAGAATTGGAAAAATGAAAGGATGGTAGGGTTTGGGTAAAGGGGAATGACATACTATATTAGTTTTTTTTTTGTCAAATGATGTGGTATATAAAATACGAAGCCAATCATTTATAAAAAACTTAACGTTTCATGTCATTAAAAATTTTTGTGTTGTATTTCCTTAGAAGAAATGACAATGATTTTATATATATATATGAAAATTAACATTATATTATTATTTTATGTTAGTTATAAAATTGATGTGGAATTATCTAACATATAACAATGTCCATATATACATAAGATAATAACTAACATTAAATCTGTTAAATAATTAACATGAAAAGGCAATTTTATAGTAGTGGTCACTTCTTGGAACATGTTTTCCCTTCAATAAGAACTTATTGACCCTTTATAGAAGTTTTTTATAGTAAAACCAGTGGTAAAGTCTTTATTAGGTTATTATTAATATATATTGTCATTGCTTTGTTTCTAAGAAAACTCATTCCTTTTTCTTTCTTCCTTTTTCAATGGGAAAATTCTCCCCTTAGATATTTAGCTACTAATAAATGGGATGGAAGTAAGCCTATTCATGCATTTTGGCATTGAGGTAAGTAAAAGGTTAGTTGGAATAGGTAGTGGTACATACATATCTAATGCATGATGGGTCTATAATCATATAGTTTTGTTTTTAGTGTCATTTACATTTATTAAAAAGTAAAACATCATTACGTATTCACTATTGCATTATTCATTGATGTAAGGTTGGTAGGTGGTTGCTTAGTCTAACCCCCACTACTAGTCACTTGCTTTAGAATGGGTTATAACACTCCAAACTAATATCCAACACTAATATTTATAAATTAAAATTTTTACTTGGCAAGATTCACATTTCTACTTTAACTGAAAAACTTGATTTGAATAGAAAGATATTTCATAATAGAAGAATAATGCTACTTGATATCCATTTGAATTTTGGACAAACTCAACATTCCCCACCTTAACATAAATCTCATCCTTATCAATCATCATGCTCTACCAATTGCTAAACAAAACCAATTATGGGGCATCAATAATGAAAGTCTACCATGATTGTAATTTCTTTAAAAATTACAACAACTAACTTTTTATCCTCTTACTTCACCATTAGTATAATTTCTTTAAAAATTACAACAACTAAATTTTTATCAAGTCACTTTACCTTAATTAAGCATTACAAATTTCATTGGAGTTTGTCTATAATTTTCTCATTTATATGTATCTCACATCATTTGGAATAATGCCAACTTACTTGACATGAACTAGCATAAATTTTTCAAATCTTCATTATCATCCATAAACTATCTATGACTTTTTCTCTACTATATCACCATTCATCATTATTATAAAACTCACATGGAATTAACTAGCTATCTACACCATAGCATCCTCATTCATCATATTTAACTCACATAATTGAACTAGCTAACTCTACAATATACATCACTATTCATTTTTAATCCTCATGCTTAATCAAACTAAATTTATAACATCACCATTCATCATGAGACACAAAATTAGGATCAATGCTACAAGAAAAAACCAAATTTAGGAAGGAAAATTCCATCCCAACAATGCAATGGGACGAAATTTGAGATAGGAGTTTTTTCATTGCAAAAATACTTGTTGTAACTTTTTTGCAATAGAAAAATCAACCAATTACAAATTTATAATTGAAATTTAGTCTTAAAAAATAAAAATCAATCATAAAAATAGTAAAAATTTTATATTTCTTTTCAACAATTGAAACATAATTTTTGTTACAAAAGATATTTTTTATTTAAGAAAATATTTTATACAAAAATTCTATGTTAAATTATTCTAAAAATTATTTTTTATTAATTGTGATAACAAGTCCTACCCTAATGTCATATAACTTTTTTTTTTGAAAATTTTATGATGGAAGATTCATCCTAAAATTAATTTTTTTAACAAAAATAAAAAAATTAACATGTTATGAAATCTAGCAAGTAAACAAAATACCTTCCTAAAGTAGGAGAAAAAATAAATGAAGATGTAATTGAAAATAATATAATAACAATTTTATTCAAATAACTCTTTGATTTTTTTTCTTTTACCATAATTACTTTTAGAAATAAAAACAATATGCATAATGAAAACTTAAGAAATATGAAACATAGCATTATGCATATTTTCATACCCTTTATTTAAATGTTCTTCTACATTTGCAATAAAAGATTAAACAAGAATGTATCAATAATTTAAAAAAAATGAATAAACTTTTAGAGAGAAATAAAAATTTATAAACGAAACACATAATATTTACTTGTAGAAGCTTAAATGAGTAAGAATCTTACCAAAATGCTTAAGAAATAATAATAGATTAGCATAAAATACCTTGAAGCAAGGTATATATGAAGAGAAATAATAGAGAGAAGAAAAGAGAAAGAGAAGGAAAATTTGGCAAATGATGAAGAAGTTTAGAGGAAAACATATATATAAGTTTCTGCGATGGAATTGAGATGAAAAATTTCGTTGCAAAATCTTACACACTATTTTAGTTAATTTTTTTCAATTTGGGATGGGATTTGTTATGGAATCTATTTGGGACAAAAATTTTGTCTCAATTTTCAATTTTTTAATTAAAAGTATCAATATTTCTATCATAATTCCATTGTTAATTGTGATAGAAAAATTTTTTCTTAAAATTTCATTGCAATTTTTTTCTTTTCTTGTAGTGTAAGCTATTATAGTTATGATTGTTTCTAGGGCAAATGATTGGCATAAGATGTCACTATAAGCAATCACCTACTAGCATTTTCTAAATCATAACTACTATAATATTTTGTATCCAGGTATATTATGCTTCGAAAAGTATGCAATTTTTTAAATTTAGGTTTTGTCTATTTTGTAAGAAAGAGTTTTCTATAAGAAAATGTTATTTTCTTATATATTAATAAAGGTGTAATATGTCATTGATATTGATGACTTAAAAAAATGATATCTAAAAGTTTAAGAATTAAAGAAAGCAAATTTTTTTCTAGAAGAAGGAAAGTTACTTTCTCCAAATTATTCATATTTGATATTAAACAAGTAAAATATTATTTATTTATTTTAATATTTTATAACTATATTTTGTACAAAATGCTTTCCAATAAAATAAAAAGAGCTTTAAATACAAAGCATATGGATTACTCATCATGCAAGAACACTTCAACTATCCTAATGCTTACCTTGATGCCAAAGCTTATTAAGTAAGCTCACTTTCATCCCATTTAATAATAGCTAGACATTTAAGGGAAAAAGATTTCCTAAAGAATAAAGAGAAGGAAAAATGAGTTTTTTTTAACTCAGTAAGTACATATTCAAGAAATCCATAAATAATAATAATCAAACTAAGCTATACCATAAGATCTATACTCATAATGCATATATGTATTTCTTAATATCAACTAGGCTTTATTGTAACTAATATCTACATATTTGTGCCTTTACTAGGAAAAAAGGATGGTTTCATTAATGAATAATTTGTACATTAAGAAGGTAGAGTTCAACTTGTACTACTTTGGGCCACAGTTATAAGCACACCCCTTATATATTTATTACTTTTTCGTTATTCAATATTAAGTTATTTCATGAAAGCAAAAAAAAAAAAAAACCCTCATAAGGCAATTACATACATGTCTGCAATTTCATAATCTCAATCATTACACATAATCAACATTAATAAATAGAAAATAAAAAGGAACAACATTAATAAATAGAAAATAAAAAGGAAAGCATGTAAATCTTCTTGTGACTTCTTTAGCCTTATCCTTCATAAACCCAACCTTGTTCTTCTTGGATCAATCTTATCCTTTCACAAATAAGCACACAAATTTAGTGCAAGGAGCCACAATATGTATATCATCACCCCTAATCTCATTAAACTCATTCAACACATGATTTTAACATAATAGCACAATAACTTCAATTAGCACTTCAATCACTTTATCTCAATATCAACATTCACATGCTTAATTCATAGTCATTCCATGCCTCTTTGCATGATCACATATTAAATTCATTCAATACAATCTCATTTATAAAGTATATGTTAAATAAATCACATACCAAACATAATTACATTACTTATTTATTATGACCTAATTACTTAAACATACATAACATGATATTTTATTGTCATAACATTACCATGCCTTCTTACACGGCCTCACATCATCTATTCAATATCTATTTATCATATAATAACTTTGCTTAACATTATAGAGCAATAGGATATATCTTAACCCCTTGTATATCATGATATTATATGTTAAACAAAGTGTAGTTGAATATATATTCAACAATAAGAGCCTTGAGAGTAACTTTAAAGGATCATAGTTGACTATATAGTGAATTACAAAGGTTTAGAGAATAACTTTGATACTTATAGTCTACTATCAACATCTATAGAGTAATTCTTTAGCTTATAGTTCATTATGTAGTTGACTATTTTGCCAAAAATACACATTTTGGGGCATAATCAACTATGGCCTAGTTTTTAGCAAATTCTATGTGATCTTTCACTATTTATTTGACTAATTTATCATTTAAAATGCATTTATCATCCTATCAATCTATACCAAATCACAAATAAACATAAAAATGCATTATTTTTGCCATTTTTGACATTAAAACCAAACCAAACACACAAATCATCACATTTCCTCTTATAATCAAATAAAAACCTAAAGTTTAACTTAAATCAAATAAAATCATCTTAATCTTCTAGATAAAGCTAGAATGTCCACTCACCTAATATAGAAAAAGATTTGGAGGGTTGGATTTATTGTCTTTTAGCTTTAATCAACCAAAATTTCAAAAAAATTTCATTAAGGTTTAATTCCCTCATTTTGAGTTTAATGCCAAAACCTTTTTAAATCTAAAGAAGATTATGAAGAATCTAGTTGCCATAAAGATCTTACTTTGTTTGTGGGAAGGATTCGATGAAGATTTACTCTTTATTGCTCAATTAAAGAAGAACTTGGAAAGGGAAAAGAGAGAGAATAAGAGAGAGAGGGAAAGAATAGGGGTAAATGTTTGAAAATGGAATGAAATAGGGAATTGATGCTAATTTTTTGCTTTTAAAGAGACAGGGCATTTTTATCATATTACCTTGAATTTTTTTCATACTTATGTTTTCATTTCTAATCAATTATAACATTTAATTCCTTTATTCAAAGCATTTTCCTTGACTAATTCCTTCAACTTTTCCCTTTTAAGCTTAACTCAAGTTCTATTCAAAACTCATTTAATTAATAAGTTATCTTTTTCCCTAATATATCATTCACATTTTCCAAATTAGAATTTATTAATTTCACATACAATCTCCATTTTAAATTTTCACCATAATAATTAATTAATCAGTAATTCATTCACAAGATAAAATTTTAAAATTCTAATGAGAATGTAACATACAAATAAATGACTGAAATATTAAACCTTAAGGGCGTAACATATACCTTTTTAGATTCCAACTCTCTCATAGGACTAAATCCCATGTTGTCACCAATTATTCAATAAAATATCTCCTCTCCAAGCATACAAGCATCAAGCAATCAAAAAAAATATTATTATAATAAAATACATAAATAATTTAATGTAAAAAAACCTCCTGTTTCTTGGAGAGAAAAATACAAATGAGAAAAGATTCATGATAAATTTAGTTTAAAGGATAATATCTATGAAAGGTCTTAATCATATTTTTCACAACTTCTTAACTACTATCTTTACATCTTTTTAAACCTCTATGGGGGTTCTCATATAATTTCTATAGGCACCAACATTAGATCTTTCTCATACCTTAAATAATATGTCCCTATGCCCTATCTAAGTTGTGCCATTAACCTCAAAGTTATATCCAACACAAATTTTTATGATCCAAAATGTTTACTTGACAGGTGCTTATAAGCCTATTCTAACACAAAAATCTTTGATGACAAAAAAACTTACAATAGAAACTTATATTAATTGATAATATTTTGAATTTTAGCCAAATTCATCCATAGAAAGTAACTACTATGAACAAGTCTTTTTTTTTTTTTTGGGACTAATGGTATGTTTGAGATTTAGGAGAGGAAGGGACGGGAAGATAATGGAAAAAGTGGAAGGGCGGAGAATGGAGGTTAAGTCATGACTTTCCCTCTCATTCTTTGAATGTCTAAAATAATACAAGAAGATGATAGTGAAGGGTATAAAAATGTATACAACTAGTTATTTTTATAATTTTACCTTTTTTAATGCATTTTTTATAATGAAAAAATCTTTCTAAAGAAAATTCTGTGACTAAATTTTTCTTTCAAAAATTTCTTTATAAAAAATGATATGAGAACATGTAATAATATTATAATTCTTGTTCAGAAGGCTTGTGAAAAAAATTACCATATGTTGACATAATATGACCCTTATTTGATAAGATTAACAATAACCCTAATCATATTCATCCCAAAACTAATCGGGATGGGTTAAAATAAAGATAAATTTGTATGGATAAATAAATATGAGTTACAATTAGATTAATTACTATCAACAATAAAAAATAATTTTATATTTTTTATTGGAAAGAATTTCACAATTATAATATATATTTCTTACATGCTAAATATGTTTCAAAAAATGTAAATAATATATTTTTTGTTTAAATAAAAATAATAATAAAATACTGAAAATATAAATATAAATATAAATAAAAAATAAAATAGAATAAAAATAATAAATTAAATGCATAACCTTCTAAAATAATATAATTTGGAGGAATACAAAATATTAAATAATGGAGGGCTTTAGAAGATTAGCCACAGGCATAAACTCACATTCCATTTTTTTTCCTTAAACAAAACTCTCAAATAAAAGAAAGAATAACGCATAATCTTCTATTTCCTTTTCCTCTTCCTCTTTTAAAATTTTCTCTATCCAGAAAAATCATAAATCTTCGTATACAACCAAGTTATATTATATTCTTAGCCATTCTGCTTTAACGTATAAGCAAACATCCAGAATTCCACATGTGATATATCTGAGCAGAATCTTTTCATAAAATTAATTGTATGTTGTTCCTGGCCAGGGAAAGAAGACAAAGTCAATTAATTAAAATTGTTTTAAAGCTTGGTTGTATGCCAATAAATATTTTAAGTTACACAGACAATATCTTTTATTTTATCTTCTGTCTTTTGCTGGACCAAATATTTTGATGACTGTTTGGTTACCTCTTGCAACCTTACCCATGCAAGATAGAATTTTTAAATAATGATAAAAACACATTCGTAGGTTTATGTCCGTTTTCACTGATATATAATTGATAGAAAAATGTAAATTATTTTTTTAAAATTTTAAGATTCTTAGATTTTACTTCCTTCAAATTTAAAAATTTAAAAATCATCTATTTAAATTTTACAAAATTTTCACTTAATTAATCATTTTATCAAATTATGTAACTTTTATGAAGTTTTTGAACAAGAATTAAAATATTATAAAATTTTGATTTATTTTGTTATTTTTGGATAACAACTTTGCATTTTATATATAAATATTTAATTAAATTTCTTTATATATGATTTAATTTTTATTAATTATATAATATAAAAATTATATATGAAAAAATAGCTAAAAAATTCAAAAAACTATACTATTTTGATTATTTTTTGAAAATTTAATGAAAAAAGCATATAATTCAATAAATTAGTTAATTAAATAGATGATGGATATTAATTTCATGTCTTGTAAAACTTAAGAGAATGATTTTCAAATTTCTAAAGATAAAGAGGCTAATATTCAATCATCCAAAAATATTGAAAGAGGTAATTCACTTTTTTGATAATTAAATAAGAAATGTAAATCAAACATAATCTTTTATTTTTGGATAATATGTTTATTTCTCCTTTTTTTTTGACAATTTTTTTACATTGAACCAAATTATAATGAATTTGGCTCCTCTAAAGTGAGAGATATACTTAGAGAGTAAAGTGGATCATCATAATATCATAATAAGAAAATCAAATGTTAAGAATTTGATAAAGAGCGAATCAAAAAAATTAATTTATAATTATCTCCTCTCTTGATTTTCTTACCAACAATTATAATTATCTACTTTATTCTGTAAAATGTAATTTACACTTTGGAAGACTTGAATCCGATTATAATTTATGTATTTGTAGATTACAATATTTTCATATTTTTTAGTTATAATTTAAAAAGTGAAACTTGTAATTCATATCCTTGACATATCACCTCAGGAGAAAATGTAGATTATTAAAATGATTGAATTTTATCGTTTTTATTTTAAAAAATTTAAAAATTACTTTTTAAAATTATATAAAACTTATAATTAACACTTATCATCAATTTAATTAAGTATTTTATCAAATGATATATTTTTTATTAATTTTTAAATAAAAATCACATTTTTTTATTTCGTCATCATTTTTTTATACATAATTTCATTGCTCATTTTAAAATATTTAATTAAAATTATATATATTTAATTTAGTTTATAATAATTATTATAATGATAAATTAATCTAACAATTGCTATTGATTTTCAATTTTATGTATTTTAAAAATTTTAAAATTAATAAAAATAAATTTAATTATGCAAAATTGAATAACGCATTTTATATTTTCCTTTTACTCATATGAAGTTAATTTCTATCAATTTTATGACAAAACTTCGTTAATGTTATGTCAAATTTCTCGATAAAAGTCCCACTCTTCTCCCACAAAGCAACAAATGCAAAGTCTTAAGAACCGCTGGAATCCAAAGCTTCCAAAATGTATTTTTGTGACAAAATTAAGGATATGCAGTTAGCACGGTGTTCAAGACAAAGATGAAGATGGGAGTATAAATACAAATTTGACGTGGCTTTGTCAATAAAAATAAAAAAAGAATTTAGATCGTAATATAATTATTTTTTATTTTGTTAAAAAAATATTTTATTTATTTAATATTACATATGAAAATTATTATAAAAACACACACGCTTTTAAAAAAATTATTTTTTCTCATTATCATAAACCTCTTGTATTATTTTGTGAATATAGAAAAATGCATGTGACATGAAATTATTTATTTTTACACAAATATATTGGAATTTTTTTTTGACAAGCGATGTCTTCTAACAAACATACAGAGTCCAACTTACAAATACATTACTACTTTTAAGTCGTACACACATAAAAAATGTGAATAATTACAGTTTTAAAATGTATGTACTCATTATAAAGAAAAATTACGAGAAAAATTAGGATTACAAAACTTAAAGCAACGAACAATATCACAATTATGGTTATGTTTGTTTTGTGGGAAGACATTTTACATAAAAAAATTATATTATTGTATATTAATAAAGTGGAAAATTATTTCTATATTTTAAGATTAAAAAATAATATTTAAAATCACAATAATAAAAAATATTTTTCTGTTTAAAAATATAAAATTATCTTCACAATTTTTTTACTTTTAATATTAAATGTATATAATAATTTTTTATTATTTTAATATTTTATAATTATATTTTTATAAAAAATATTTCCCTCTGAAAATAAACGGAGCATACATATTACAAACTATAATCGTAACCATAACTGAATAAACAATAATTTTCGGAGCATACGTATTACAAACTATGATCGTAACATAATTGAATAAACAATAATTCATTCTTATCATTGTGGGAATGTACTTTTTTTTTTTTTAATTAAGTAGGAAAATTTTAGAACGTGTCTCACTTGTAAGTGTGGGTTAAGGATTATTGAGAATTCTAACCAAAACAATACCTCTATGGTGATGCAAAAAAAGAGGCTGTAATCTCCTATAAATAGCAGACAGTAACAAAAAAACAGATAGACTTTTGTTAAATCAAACGGCATGCATAACCAAAAATCAAAATTAAACATTGTATTTGTACATGCTTTTATTTTTTTCTCTTTTTAAAAGTTATTTTAAAAAATTCATGTTTTATTTTTAAAAATTATTTTTGAACTAAAAAAAGAATAAAAAATATTTCATGAAGTAAATAAAAAATATTTCATTTAATTATAATTAATATAAAAATAAGTTATTAAAATATCTAAAATTATTTTTTCTTATACATTTAAAGTTACAACTTTTAAAAATAAATTATAAAAACAGCTACCAAACAATATCCTTTCAATTTAATTAGATATGTTTTTATTTTTCTATTTTCAAAAATTATTTCTAATTTTTTTAAAAAAATAAAAAATATCAATCGGTGAAGAAAATAAAAAATTATTTAATTACAAAATTGATATTAAAAATAAATTAAGAAAATATTAAAAATTATTTCTATTTCTAAAAACATAGAACTAGAAGACTATTTTAAAAATGCCCAAAAGATTCCGATGTTTTTTCTCCGATTTCCCCGATGAATGCCTTTTGTTCTTCTCTGTTTCATCCCTTTTTTAAACCCTTCTCTTGCTGCCATTCCTCTTCAAAACCCACCTCTTACTTTCTCTCTCTACACATTCTCTCCATTTCTTTCACCCCAAAAGGAAAACACCCATGCAAATGACTCCGACACTTCATTCCCCACCAGACCAAAACAACAATCTCTCGGAAAAAGAAAAGATTGAAGACAAAAACTTGGTTTTTGATCCATCTTTTCTTCAGTTCCAACCCAAAATACCCTCTGAGTTCATCTGGCCTGATCATGAGAAGCCATGCTTGGAGCCACCGCTAGAGCTCAAAGTCCCTCCAATTGATCTCAAAGCCTTTCTTTCCCGAGACCCAGAAGCCATTTCAAGTGCTTGCTCAATGCTGATTGATGCATGCAGGAAACATGGATTCTTTCTTGTTGTCAACCATGGAGTTGATGCGGAGCTTTTGAAAAGAGCCCATGAGCTTATTGGTGATTTTTTCTCCATGAAACTCTCTGAGAAGCAGAGGGCTCAGAGGAAGGTTGGAGAACATTGTGGTTATGCAAATAGCTTCGTCGGGAGATTTTCTTCCAAGCTTCCTTGGAAGGAAACACTTTCTTTCCGGTACGTGGCGGCGTCAGCGGCTTATGGCGGCGGCGACGGGTCGGGCAAGACTGTGGAGGAATATTTTGTCAATGTGATGGGAGAAGATTTCAGAAAATTCGGGTAAGATTGGTCAAGATTCTTTTCATGATAAGTTTTCAATACAGTGAAAAGAAAGTGACCAGGTGGCATTCAGTTGATATCACGAGGTTGAAATAAAATTTATTAAAAATTTATAGAAAAATATTTTGATTTTCTAAAGTTAAATAGGATTTTTAAAAAATATATAAATATAAGAAATTTTTTAAAAAAATTTCCAACCATGGAGCCATCCTAGTTATAGATATAATTCTGTCTATTAGTATATATATTTATCAATTAGTATGTATAGAGAGGAGTTTGAATGTTCTTCTTGGCATTTTCCTTTTTCCATGTTTAAGATAAGACTAGGGCTGTTTCTTAAAAAATAATATAAAATTGTAAAAAATGTTTATTAAATTTCGCCAACTTCAATGAAAGGCTTCATTACTTGTTAGAGCAGTCAAAATTCTATCTTTGTGGAGCATTTATAGGAGTAAATTTTTCTTATTTTACGACAAGAAGAAAGTTTGGTTCTCTCCATCAAAATCTAATTCTGTTTTACGGTCATAGTAAAATCTACTTTTGAAGTTTAAATATACATAAAATTTCTTATTTGAGAAAGAGAGAAATATTATTATGAATTTCTTTGTGAATTTGACTTTCTCTCTGAAAATCTAATGCTATGCTAACTTTTTCTAAAAGAATATTATTTTCAAAGTAAATTAGTATATTCTGTCTTATAACTGCAATAAGAAAATATTTTTTTTTAAATAAAAGAGGGAATAAGTACATGCAATAGATCCTGTAACTATACGTGGATCCCATGCATTGCATGTCTCAACCTTATAAACTTACATCTGTACCCTTCCGAAAAACCATATTTCTTGTATCCTGTTAAAATGCATCTTGAGAGTACTCTTTAAAAAAACATGCATTTAATTATATAGAGAACATAAATTTTTTAAAAATTATAAATTTTTATTTAATTTATTATCAATATTTTTTATAAATTTTAAAGTATAAAATATATAAAAATATAAAAATTTCAAAAAATTTAAATTATCAAAGTCAATTAAATATTTCTTTCTTATCTGGTGAATGGACGAAACAGAATGCCCCACAAAGTAGTCAATGCCGTGACCCCTTCTTGGCTGATGTGACATCCTTAGTTTGATGCCATATTTTGTTGCAGTCTTTAAAATTTCTCAATATAACAATGGTATCACCGGTGCGGAGCTTGCCTAATATTTTTTGGGGTTAAATCTAAAATATTTTTAAAAATAAAATGTAAAATTAAGTTTTAAATAAAAGCTACGAGCTATAATTAAATATGAAATGATGAAAAATTTATAAAATTTAATTTAATGGATATAAAATATTTAAAATTTAAATTTAAAACTTATTTTTAACACATATAATATTATTCTATTTTTAATGTACAAAAAATTTATGGTGTTATATAATTTTTATTATTTTATGTATTGTTAAATATTTTAAATATGATTTCATAATTATTCATCGCTAAAAAATTGAAGAAAAAGTGAATTATATGTAATTAATTAACACATTAAAAATTACTTTTATTTGAAGTGCACATCTTTATTCTTTCAGAGACTTAGAATCATTAATAAATTATCATAGTCGTAAATTTTTAGTTAGTTTGTTCTCCTCTTTGTCACTAATTTTTTAAAGAAAATTTATCAATTGCTTTAATTTTTATCATCAAAAAATTAATTAATTGAATATAAATCAAATTAGCTTATAGAAACATTAAGACAAGAAGTAATAATATAATAAAGTTATACAAATGAAAAATTCAAACATTACTATTTACTATATATGTATACATGTTTTAAAATAAAATACAATTCAATAAATTCATTTAATTATTTTGACAATTAAAAATCTTGTTAATTGATTTGAAATTTTTTGAGTTGAAATCCTATAAAAAAATAAATACTTAGAGTTTCAATTGTCATGGTATAAAAATGTACCACTATGAGGTCAAAAGGAATAAATAATAAGAGAATGACACCAAAATACACATAAAGTCCAAAATTTGGTTGAAAAAAATGAAAATATTTAATATATATATAAACATGTAACAAGAATTAAAATAAATAATAATTTTAAACATGATTTGATTAGAAGTTGAGACGCAATGACCTTCATTTGTACTTATAGATGTTGAAGTTGTTTGCTATTATTTTTATTTCTATTTAACAGATTTAAAGAAGTTATAAATATTTTAAATTTAATTTTTTAAATAAATTAACTTAAGGCAAAAAAAGCTGGCATGCATGTTATATATCAACTGGTCAGTTGAAGCAGTAAAATCAGTCGTGTATAACTTATTTAATATTATTTTTCATTTTTTTTCCTTTTTGTATGGCTCAAATAAATTTTTGAAGCAGTATTTTAAGTTTCAACTTTATAAAATTACTTTATATTCTTTAAATTATGTCTTGTTGAGTTAATAGAATATTATAATTATGTATATTTTAAACTTTAAAAATTTTAAATATATAAAAAATAAAAATATTTTGAAAACCAAATAGCACATATAAATTTTTTTTTACACATAATTATACAATACTATAATAAAGTTATAAAAAATTTTGGGGCTATGGTCCCTTGTCCCTACTATGCTCCGCCACTGGATATCCCCCTTTTTGTTCAAATCTGTTTCTATGTCACTTTCTTTATATAATTACAAAAGGGCTGGTTCTACGGTGCAATATGTATTTTAGCTGCATCGGACACAACAAGTTAATTTGTATTAATTTGTTTATTTTTTATTATTTCGATTATTTATTAAAGAAGTCATTCTAATTATACCCCATAAATTAAAATTTCTTATTCTATTGAGAAAGAGATAGATTCATGTGAATATATGAAGCTCCATTTTTAAAAGATTCACATGTTTCCCTTTTATTTTGTATCTATTTTTTTTATGGAGTAAGAATCTTCATTTTTCCTTAGGTATAATAGAGATTTTTTATTTATTAGAGACTGAAACAACAATCACCTATGCAATTATCTTCCGTACGTGCAAAAATTATCTCAAAACAATAATCTCATATCAAGTGTAGAAGGAATTTTTAACTATATATATATAATTACTTTCTTCCACATCTTCAATTCAATTTCAATTTTTTTCGTGTGAGTCTTGTGAATTAATCACACTTGTTATAAAATAATAAAAAAAAATCTCAAGCTTTTTATTCTATGAACTTTCATTATGTTTGATTTTGATACAGGAACCTATTTCAAAACTACTGTGAAGCCATGAGCAATCTTGCACTTCAGATCATGGAGCTTCTAGGGATGAGCCTTGGAGTTGGCAATTACTACAGAGATTTCTTTGAAGGCAATGACTCTATCATGAGACTCAATTACTATCCACCATGCCAAACACCACATTTGACTCTGGGCACTGGGCCCCATTATGACCCCACATCTCTAACCATCCTTCATCAAGATCAAGTTGAGGGTTTGCAAGTGCTCGTGGATGAAAAATGGCATTCCATTGCTCCAAATCAAGAAGCCTTTGTTGTCAACATTGGGGACACATTCATGGTATATATGAATTTAATTTTCGTGCTATAAAGTTAATTGGTTGCATTTTATTTTATTTTTTCGTGGTATATTTATTTATTTATTTTGAAAGGTTCACCATTTTTGTTAGTAGGTCTTTATAGTCATTTTCGGATATGCTTTCTAAGCTTGAGCTTAATTTTGAGAGATATGTCCCAAAGCTATGTATATTTGTTTCTCTTTTCTTTCTGAATGGCAAAAATGGAACATTTTCAATTAAGTATCATCATAAATTGAATAAATAATTGATATATTTAATAGTGTAGTGATATCTAATATTATTTTTAATTTTTTTGATATTCTGAATTTGAATTCAAGACGAATTAAATAGATTGTGACTCTTATTATTAAGTAAAAAAAAAAAGCAGTTGAATAAGATAAAGACATGATTGTATATGGATTTTTCCTACTAGAAATATAATTGATTAACCTGAAGTGATAATAATTATATATGTGATTTTTCCTTTCCTGCAGGCTCTATCAAATGGGATCTACAAGAGCTGCTTGCATAGAGCAGTTGTAAATAATAAAACTGTGAGGAAGTCTCTTGCATTCTTTCTGTGTCCAAAATTCGACAAAGTGGTCACTCCTCCAGAGGCTCTGGTTAGCAGTGAAAATCCAAGACAATATCCAGACTTCACATGGAATAGTCTTCTTGAATTCACACAAAAACACTACAGGGCTGACACTGAAACTCTTGATGCTTTCTCAAGGTGGCTTCATGAGAAGAAAAACTGATCAATGGGGGGGGGGGGGGGGGGGCACTGTAGGAATGTTGCCTAATGCCTGCGCTCATTATATATAATTAACATAATTTAAATATGAGAACCAATAAAAAATTGAGGGGTGTTTAAACCGAATTCTTTCAAGTATATAATGAGTAAGAATGAATAAATTGAAAAAGACATGACTAGTATTACTCATTTGAATAATGCTAGTCATGTCTTGAATTTTGATACCCCCCGTCTCCCTCAATATGTGCTTGATAAAATCTAAGCCTGTGTGAATCAAATAAACATATGATTATCATTACTCTAAAAAAAGAAAAAAAACTTTGAGAAATTCTTCTAATTAAAATGTATTTCCTTACTCTATGCAATAAAAAATTATTTGTCAATTATATGACTTTTAATATTTTAAAAATTAAAAAAAAAAACTCATATTTTGAATGCATGCTGCTCTCTCAATAATAATAATAATAATAATAAATTTCTATATATTAAATAAGAGTAAAATATATTTTATAATTTTATTGCGAAAAAGAAATTCTCTTTCTCTGAATCTATTTGTCGGGCTGAGAGGAAGGGGACATCATATAAAGTGAGACAAGGTGCTTTAATTTGGTGGGTCATTGAGGAAAAAGATAACAGAAACACCAAAAGAAGAGGGCAACTCTGCAATTAGCTGTTGGGGTTTTAGTGTTGAGGGAATCCAATAAACGGATATATGCAAAAGGATGGAAGTTGGAACTTTGCACGAATAAAGAGTTCAATGCACAAGCTTTATAGCTATTCATTGAACTCAAGTAATTCTTGTCATCTCCGAGCCTTTATTAGTTTACTACATATGACACTTTCTTCTTGTCGTGTATGTACTATGTACATTTAGTGTACATGTATCTACGTAAGATTTTTATTAACAGTATCCTATTTGGTCAAGGGCACTGTGCCACACGAGAAATGTTCTTTTTTTTTTCCTTTTAAAGAAAGGTAGGACTATCGTCTTTTGTACTTAATTATAGGAGTATTTTATCATTGAATAGTTTTATAATGTGCTCAAGCTCTCAGAAAGTTAGATGTTTAATCATCAAATAATTTTTAATATATTAATTTATGTATATATTTTACTTTAATTCATTTATTTCGAGATGTGAGAAAAAAATAATTTGAAGGTGAAAATACTTAACATCCTAAAATATTAAGCTTCTTGTAAAATCATTATTTTTGTTGTAAATTATTTGAATTAATCATAATTATTGCTTAAAGGGCAAAAGGCCGGTGAACCCTAGCAATAGGCTGAAGAGTCTATTTCCACAATCTCGCACTACAAAAATTTTGGTATTTAGTGATAGAATAAGCATTAGAAAATATATTTTCACACCTAATTGTGAAAATGAAAAGAAATTCATTTTAGCAATGGATTTTTTTTGTGTCTGTCACTAAATAATTCAAAGTATTCATCGATAGAGTTTGCGATGGAATAAAAAGACTTTTATTTACTGATGGATAGTCATATAGCAATTTGAAAATTCTTTAGTGTAAAGTTCCCACCTCCAAAATAAAGATAGATTTAAAGACAAATGAGATATAATTCATCACAAAACTAAAAACACCATATCATTAAAATCAAATTACCAATGAAATTGTCCATTGTTGATCTTCAAATATCACTAATTGTGATAACATATCCCTATTTCAACAAATCTCCTTTTCTCTCCTCCTGTTTCATCTCCACCACTAGCCTTTAGCCTCTCCGCTATCATTTGTCACCTTTAGGAACTTCTTTGTTATGTCATTTTTCTTTTAATTAATTGTTTTCTTGTGAAAGGCTAGTTATAATACTGAGGATTTGTTTGGCAGTTTTGCGAGGAATTTCACATATTTCTTTGGTAATTAATGTTTATCTTATACTTTTTATGTATTGTGTAAGTATTAGAATGTTTTAGAACTTTGAATATAGGTGGAATCTGTTAATTTGATAATTTAGGGTTTGATTAAGGGAAATTGGGGTTTATATGTAATTGAGATTTTTCTTATTTTGATTCAATTTGAATATGATAATTTAGGATTGATTATGATATTACAATGATTACATTGATTTTTTTGTTTTAATTTTGCATTGATTTTGTTAATGCTATAAGTAATCTACCCTTAGATAAGGAGATAAATGTAGGTGATGTTTGATTATAGAGTTATAATTAGAATAAAAATTGCACTTCATGCATATATGCAACATAATTTTATTCAAAGAGTAGTTGATGAATTGTTAAATGACATATATATGTGATGCAAAATAGATATGGAAGTGCCTAGATATAACAAGTAGATATACAATAGAATAAGTCCTAATCGATTAGGATTACCAGTTGAGTTTACTAATGAAGTGAATGAGTTCTTTACACAATCTTGTATATAGGAAATTTTTTTAAAAAACCAAAAGATTAGGTGTCCATGTACTAAGTGTAAAGGTAGGAAGATTTTCATACCTGATACTATGGTTGAACATCTTTATAGGAAAGGATTTAAATCCAATTATTGGTGATTGACATCTACAGAGAAGAAATATCTCAATTTGATACTATACCTAACAATCCAAAAAAGATAGATTAGGGAGGTAATAGGTTCAAAAAACTAAGTAATAGGTATGAAACAATGGTAATGGATGTTGCATACATGAATATCAAAGAAAATTTTAACCAAAATGTAAAAGAATCTCTTGACATGAATGCTTAAGGGTTTTATGATATATTGATAAGTGCACTACAACCTTTCTATGAAGGTTGCAACAATCATATTATGTTGTTCCTAGTAGTTATGTTATTGAGTATAAGAGCAGACTACAATATACTAGAATAATCGTACAATAAAATATGCCAATTGACAAAAGAATGTATGCTCAAAGATAACCAAATGCTCACAAATTTTTACAAAATGAAGAAATTAATTTCCAAGTTAAGCCTTGGATATGAGAAGATAGATTGTTATGTTAATGGTTATATGCTTTATTACAAATAATATGTAAATGAAAGAGAATGTGTTTTCAGTTATCATCCTTATTACACATCTTGAAGATCTAGTTGAGAACGATATAAGGAGATTTCTAATAAAGAGTTATGGTACTTATCCTATACTCCTAGGTTTTAAGGATTTGTTACATCAAAGTTGATTATTAGTTCAATGAGAAGGCATTATGAAAACCCTCATAAGCTAGGGGTTTTATCTTATCTATCAGATGGATAAGCATGGAAAAACTTTGACTGCAGCCATACTTAATTTGCTAATGATCTTAGAAATGTGAGACTAAGCTTATATATAGATGGCTTCACTTTTTATAACCAATCCGGATAAACCTATTCATTCTACCTTGTGATTATAACTCTTTATAATCTCTTTCCATGGATATATATGAAACAAGAGTACATATTCCTCACTTTGATTATCCTAGGTCCCAGTAGTCTAAAGACTAACTTCAATGTCAATTTACAACCATTGATAAGTGAAATGAAAGTGTTATTGGAAGATGGTCACTGTTATAGAAAAGCTAATTAACATTGAGTATTTAGAAAATTTTACATCGAAATACAATTAACATTTAATCGAACTCTGTAATAAATATTTTATGATGTTACTTACAAAACCATCTTAAAAAAGGAAAATAATATTGGTTCCTATAATAAAAAAACTATCATCATTTCTTATGCGATAGATTACTTGGTAACCAGTGCAAAGTTATTCTAATAAGTAAATGATATTAAATATTTACCAAATATTTTTTTAAATTGGTTTTTGGCTTCCTCACCTAAATATTTGCGATCAAAATTGAATAAACTTAGCATTACAAGCAAAAATATAAATTTTAAGCTAAAAACTTTTAAAAACTTTGAAAGACTATAACTTCATATTTAGTGTCCATTTAAGTAAATTTAATCAGTTTCATATACTTTTTGAAGATCAATCCATCTATGTAAACCCCCAAGGGGTTTTGTCCTTCATAGAATCGTGAAAAGATGACCATTTTGTGGACTTTTTCTATTTAACCTATCTTTTATTATTGTTTGGTCATTTCAATTTTAACTGCAATATTTTATCAAATATATAATAAGCATCTAACACTTAAATACACTTTCAGATGTTATACAAAGGAAATACAAATAAAAATTTCTTAAAAATTTATGCAAAAAATAATAAAAATGGAAAAGATAAAGATTTGATAGAAATAGAAGCAAGAAAATGTATTTTTTATATTTTGAACTAATGTAACATTTGCTTCATGCTCAATGTTAATTGAAAAAATATTAGTAGTTCATTAACATATGGTGGAGAACAAAGAAATATCTAGAATTTTGTAAAAGGTGTTAGACGAAGATGGAAATTGAACTTAAGAATAAATAAGAAGGAGAGTAAGAGTGATAATGAAGAAAAGAATAAGATGCGTTTTATTTATAATCTAAAAAAGGTTCTTACCAAACTTCAATATCTTTAGACATCAATTATTTTTAGAATTGGCATATTAAGTTCCCTTACTTTTCTAACAACTTCTAAATATTTTATTTTTAATGTTGATTATGTAAAAAGCTGATGTTATATATTTTTTTAATAATTTTAAAAATGCCATCATGTTTAAATAGATATCTATTAATTCTAAAACTATTGTCTTATGTTTCCTCATTTTCTAGCAACATTTAAATGCTATACGTTATGATGCTATCAAGTAAAAAATTGATGTTTTAAATTTTCTCATAATTTCAAAAATGTTATTGTCTCTAAATAAGTGTTAGTTAATTTTAAAACTAATATCTTGAGTTTTCTCATTTTTTCAGCAATCTTTAAATATCATATATTATAATATTGATTAATTAAAAAGTCATTGTCTTAAGTTTTCAAGCAATTGGAAAAATGCCACCACGTCTAAATAGATATTAGTTAATTCTAAAATTCATATTTTAAGTTTCCTCATTTTTTCACTATCCTTCAAATGTCATACCTTTTGATATTTATTAGATAAAAAATTATAGTCTTAAGTTTCTCAAGAATTTAAAAAATGATACCATATTAAAATTTACTAACCATCTTCTTATTAGTCTTAATAATTTTAAAAATGTCACTACATTAATATAAATATCAATTTTGCCTTCTATCGACATCTATCCATTGATATAGAATAATGTTTCTATAGCAGCGGGTGTACGAATATATGATGTGTCTTTAAAATAAAATTTTACCTTAAAGAATGCATTGTTATGGATCATCACTGACTTTCTTGCAAATAATATATTGTCTAATTCATAAAAACATAAGAAGCCAGCATGACCTATATGTATAAAGTTTTCTAAGGCATTCATATCAAAATATAGTTGGAAGACTTCATTTTTTTAATTATCAAAGATGTAAGTTGCCTTTAGATCACCTGTTTAAAAGGAACAAAGATGCTTTCAAGAAAAATAAGATAAATAAATCATGTTTGCCTTTAAGAATTGGTAGTGAAGAAATTGAGGAAAGGGTTATATATATACCAAAGGTTATGGACGAAAGGCATGGAATACAAATTAAAAGGTATAAAGTTTCCTATAATTGGACAAAACAAAGCATTTTTTGGGAGTTTCCTTACTAGTAGTTAAACTTTATTCATCACAATATGGATGTCATGCACATTAAGAAGAATGTGCTTGACAATGTGTTCAACATAATAATGGAAGCTAATGGCAAAACAAAAGACAACATAGAAGTTAGGATGGATTTAGATGAGTTATGTAGGTATGGCAAACTCAAGTTAGTTTAACAAGGTAGTAGAAAGATGTTCAAGCCTAAGGTGCAATACATATTAAATATGAATAAAAAAAGAGCAGTTTGTGAATGGATAAAAAACTTAAAACTTCTAGATAATTATGCTTCAAACTTAGATAGATGTATAAATTTAAAAGAATATAATATGATTAGAATAAAGAGCCATAATTGTCATATATTCATGGAATGATTACTTTCTATTGCTTTTAGAGCACTGCCAAAGCCCATTTGAAATGCAATAATTAAGCTAAGTTTTTTTTTCAAAGACTTTTACTGAAGTACCTTGCACAAAGTATAATTATTGTACAAGGAATAAAATATTCATATCATAATTTGTAAGTTAAAATGAGTATTTCCTCTAGCCATTTTTTATTCAATAAAACACCTTCTATTGCACTTGCTGTATGAAGTATTAGTAAGAGGTCCTATCTAATACTGTTAGATATACCCATTTGAGAGGTAAATTAATTGAGTAAATAATTTAGTTATATTTCTATGTTATGAAAAATTAATTTGTCTTATTGATTGTTAAATTCTTTCATATATTGAAGAAAAAGGTGAAAAATAAGACCTATATAGAAGGATCTATTTATGAAACTTATGCCACCAAGGAGATATCTACTTTTTATTTGCATTACTTTAAACCCCATATGCAATATAAGAGAATTAGAGTTCTCAGGAATGATGATAGCATGAACGTAAAAAATAGTAAGGATCTTAATCCCATTTTTAATTATTCTAGTCATCCAATTAGGAAATGTAAGTGCAAATATTTGACAAAGTAAAAGTACACTTTGGCTACAAGATATGTATTGTTAAACTATAATGAGGTGCAGCCATATGTGAAGTAAGTGTATTAATATGATGAGTTCAATTAATGTAATGATATATTTTACAAATTTTCTATAGGATTTAATGATATGATGTGCATGTGTTATAGCCTATTTGAACAAATGTTATGACATTTATTCTTAACGATAATTGATGAGGATGTGAACATTTATATTAAAAATAAATTCTCCTTATGACTTCATAATTATGTAAGTGAAGCCATATGCTCTTTAATTAGAGTTTTGCGCACCTTAGGCACGAGTTTCATTGACATTAGTCATGTAAACTTGCTATATGACTAGGTTTTAACTATTGAAAATGTAGCCACTAAAGAAAAAATACTTGACATTACACAAGGCCTAAAGAGAAAATTATGAGCATAACCTATGCATCTTGTGAAAAGTTATGAAATTCACAAGAAATGATGGAGCCAACATAAGTCCACCTTTAACTTTAGTGTATGCATTAAAAGGATCTAGTGATAAATACTTAAAAAATGATTAATACAGAAAACTTCAAGAGGTCATCGAATTAAATTATGGGGGATTGCTAGCAAAGAAACTAGTTTTGTTTAATTATCAATAATTTGATCCCACTCCTACATTAGTACAAAATTGATGACTTATGCCAGTTGATGGACATTAATTTACAATAAAACTGATATTTATTTTGACAAAGTGGCATTTTTGAAATTATATGAAAACTTAAAACAATGAATAAGAATACAACCAACATTTAAACATTGCTCGAAAACTTACAACATTGATTTTTTTTACGATTGTCATTTAAAATGAATTTCCAAAGCCTCTTAGAAATTGTAAAATCATAGGATGTCAATTCTAGTCAATAATTATCATTTAAAAGGAATTTCCAAAGTCTTATTAGATACCATATAAGCATGAGACATCGATCTTTGTTAATAATCGTCATCTAAAAGGCATTCAAAGAGTCATATTGGAAGCCACAGAATCATACGACGTGTACTTTGTTTAATAATCGAACTTTATTTTTTTCTAATAATTTTTTACTTGAACTTTGTCTTTGCATATAAACTCTTTTAACACCTTTCCAATATCTTCTTAAGTACAATGAGTTTGATATATAATGTTATTACTAATTTCTCATTCTACTTTTATTAAGAAAGTGTGCAATAGAAGAACTTTACCCTTTATTGCTTTCTTATTGTATACGTTCTCAATTCCATGGAGTAAAAGTGAAAAAGTTGCTAAAATCTCACTTTTTTTGCATTGAGAGTGTACAATGGGAGAATCTTTAGTTCTTTCTTGTTGTATATGTTAGGATTTGGATCAAACGTAGCAGAATTTCAAAATTTTGATCCAAAACTTTTGTAGGATCCATGCAAAAGTCATAAACCAGTATTAGGGTTTTACCTTATTTGTACTCGTATTCTTTCTGAATGAATCCTTGAGAGACTAAGATGAATCGACCATTGACTGGAAGGTACAACGTCTCTACGGGTATCCACACGGAGTGAACAACGACTTCTCCCCTGGACGAAATTGCTAGGATTTGTATCTCTCACTAGGATTGGGTTTGGACATTTTCTAGAGTGATTTTAGGTTTGATGAAGCTTATGAGCATGTCACTTATGTGCTGCCTTCAAATCACTTTTATAGAACTAACGCATGTCATAATCCTAATCCAACTAGGATAATGCTTCAAAAAATCCTAATCACATTAAACAACTATCACTTTATCTTTATCCTAAAAAGAGTAAGGAGAGATAGAACTTATTTATTATTATCTAATATTAGATAATTGCATTATCTCATAATATAATTATTTAATATTAAATTAGCATATAATTATCTTATATTAGATAATAATATTATCTCATAATATAATTATCTAATATCTTCATAATATAATTATCTAATATCTAATAACGTAATTATTTAATATTACTTTAATATTAAATAATATCACATAATATTATATATATTACGTGAGAAATTATTATTATCTTAATAATAATATATATGCATGAAAATAAGCCTAATTAATTGAATTTTAGTCCAACTAAAGCCCAATTAAAATTGTCTTATTCTTACTCCTTTTATGTAACTTTGTAGGTTCTTATTACATTGATAATGACTCATTTTGGGCCAAAGATAGTAAGCATTATCTAGCAATACATCACTGCCATTCAAGTAGTAAGAATATTTATGATTCAACATTTACCTAATATATGTTCAATGCTTTACATCACAATCTCTTTTGTAATAATATCCAAATTGAACTAAAGGTATTGAGTGTGTCATCCTCGTCAATGTTCAATTTATATTTCTTAATACTGAGTAGACTTAAAATAAATTATTAATATCACATATTAATCCAATTGAACATGGTCATGCATTTCTAAGTCTCCATCAATCAAGGGGTCCAAGGATATTTCTCTTTTATATAAGAGTAACAAAATTCCATCTACATCACTTACTTTTCTTTGCATGATTCATGACACACCCAATCAATGCCCTATTCGTCATCCTGATTAAAGGTAATATAAGACAATATTAAAGTGAGTAATTCCTCATGTAAGGAGCCGTAGTGACTTCAATTCAAAAGGATTATGTACATTTGTGATCATATGAGAATAATTTATAACATGTCTATCCATGCAATATTCTCATAGTGGGTCAGTCTAGTACATTGTTCACTAATAATATACTCATGTATTGACTTGATATCACATATTCATGATTCATAATTATCAGTCATTATACATACTAGTCTCGATATATTATTACTATCTTTTTTATAATAATACTTGATTAGAGGCATTTTAGGAATAGCAAAAGTTATTCTAAGGACAATTATTATATTTAAGTTATAATTTGCGTAAAAATCAAATAAAATAAAATAAAATACAATAATTATATTGCTAAAATGGAACGTAATACATTGTATAATATTGCAATCATCTCTATGATTATCTCTTAAGACATATACCAACAGTATACTCTTTCATTTCCTAACAAAGTATACAAATTAGAAAATTTTGAGTAATAATAATAGAGTTTGCATCAAGAATGAAGATTTTTGAGACATAATGGTTTTCTTATTATTTTTTTGTATTCATATGTAAACTTGTATTTTTTGTTTATTGATGATTTCATATATTTATTTTGTATAAATTTGTAGAGATATTGTTTCTCTTTGCTTATTTGTTTGTACTTTCATTATGAATAGAGTACTAACAATTTTTTTTTTTAAATTTGTAGAATTGTTTTTTTACTCATCTAGATGTTATTTTTACTTAAAATTTTATAAAAGGCATTTAGATTACATAAATTAATAAAGAGAAAATATATCGAAACACATACAATGTTTCGTATTAAATTAGTTTAAAAATAACTTTATTTTCATATTTAAGTGTTTATATAACAAAAATACATAATAATACTGAGGAAATAACAAACATAAAAATATTGAAATTTTTTGCATCTAATATGATGATATTTTTTCAAAAATATGGAAGGATATCTAAATAAATTCCATTTATGAAGAAGTTTAAATGAATGAAGTTGAACATATCTAAATAAATGAATTTATGAAAAAGTTTGAATAAAAGAAATCAAAAAAGCCTAAATGAATGGAATTGAAAATAATTTCAACAATGACATTTAATGAATAACTTACAACATTGGATTTTTGTGGTGACCATTATGTAAGTCTATTTTGATCATCATGACAGTTTAACAATAGTAAATTAAAATGTCAATTTTTTTATGGTGACAATCGTGTAAATCCATTTCAATAATTATGATCGTTCATTAATAGTTTACACATTATTTAAATACTTAATTGACATCTTAAGTCATTACAACAATACATATTGTAATGTCCCGAATTTTCAATTCTATTATTTGAATCTTTAATTTCTGAGGCTGTAGAAATGAAGAGCACGTTTGAATTAGCCTGGTGGGTGAATCTCAAGTTGAAAGGAATTAAGTGTAAGGGTAAACGGAATTTTGAAGGAAAAAGGATAGTGGGAAAAGAATTAATTCTCCTAAGCAGTATAGATGATCAGAGGAGGCTGGAAAACCCTAAAAGGGGAGGTTGTCTAAGTCTGATAGTGTAAGGAATTTTAAATAGACAGAAACCCTATGGACTAATTTGCAAAAGTGTAGAATCGGGTGTGGTTAAAGTGAAAATAATTAAGGATTTGGGATCTAATGTGAATAACCAAGAGTTTAGGGTGCAATATGTGATTTTAATTAGTGTGACCAATGGATTTATGACAAGTGTCATTGTTGGAAAAATAATGGCAAGAATAGCCTTACTTTTAGTGAAAAAGGACTAAAATACCCTTGGGAACCTCAAAAAAGACCAAAATGCCCCTAGAGCTTCATGAAAACTCTCCTCTCTTCTCCACTTTTCAAAAAGCTGCAGAAAATCTCCATGAAAGCTCCAAAACGTGCAGGAGAGAGAGAGAAAGAGAGAGAAAGTTTCTTTTGAGTTTTTCACCCAAAAATACCAAGATTCAAGCTAAGGTGTAGAAGGAAAAATTGCTCCCCTCATCAAGCTCTATCTAGTGGTGTCTCTAGATTGAAGAAAAGCCCAAGTTTGATTAAGTTTGGGGAGCTCCAAGCGAGGATTTTCAAGTTGCACTAAGAGGTAAAAATGTTCTCCTCTAAGAGCTCTTTAATGTACTCTTCTTAGTTTTTTGAAATCTTGAGGTTGGTGTGGTTAAGGGTGTTTGAACATGGAGTTTAGGATGATTTGAATATGTTTAATGGTGTTTTAGAGGTTGCTATGTTAAGCTATGGCTTTGGTTGGGTGTAAAAAGAGCAAGAAACATGATGAACACATTTGGGTTTTAGAGGCATAATGGTGCATGAGTAGTGTTGGCATGATATGTTTAGAACTTGGCTAAATTGATGAAGTTAAATTGGTTTCTATAAATTTATGAAGCTTATGGAAGATGAAACTTTGAGTTGTGAAGGTGTTTGTGTGCATTTTCCCTTTTGAGAAGCTAAAACCATAATATGGAAAAGAAGGAAGGAAGGAGTTTTAGTGTTTAAAGTGTTTTCGGAGGATCAGCAAGGTACACAGGGTAGAACACGGCCCGTGTTCCTCGTCGAAGCTGATCAGCGTGCTACACGGGGTGCAACACTCCCCGTGTTTATCTCAGGACTGAAGAGCAGTAAGATACACTGGGTAGAACACGGCCCGTGTTCACCCCCGTGTTCTTTGTCGAGTAGCCCAGAAGTGAACCAGTAAGGAATACGGCCCTGAACACGGGGTATGGGACCCCCGTGTTCTTTGTTAAGTGAACTTTTTGGCTTTAATTCTTCATGTTTTGCATGGCTTTACCCCTGGATCCTTTTCTAATGTTCTTATGTGTCATTTAAAGGCTTGAAAACAAGGTATAGAGCATCTAAGTATGCATTTATTTAAGTGGAGGAAGTAAAGAATACATAAGGTTTAAGGAAAGTGATGATGTTCTAATAAGAACTATGATGTGTATTTGTATAGACTAAGAAGTGACAACTTGGAAAGGCAAGGAGAATTGTAAAGAAGTTATAAGTGAGGGCAAGGGAAACATCACCATTGGAAGCTTATAAAAGGTAGTTAGCTTTATCCTTAAGCTGTTTTCTATTTATATGATTTTCTGTATTTTATGCCATTGTATGGAATGTGTATGGAATTGTTGTGGCACAACCCGAGAAGATAGTAGAATACTGTGTTTAGCCTATGGCTCGGGATCCTCGGGGATAATAGTGCATTTGTTGTGTGTGGTACCTATGGCCAGGGACCTCGGGAAGACAGTGTGATACTGTGTTAGGCCTTTTGGCTCGGGAACCCCGGGAAGACAGCGTGATGCTGTGTGAGGCCTAGGTATGATTAATTGTGATGGCCATCTAGATATTGTGATAAGTCCCTGAATGGGCTTGATGATTGTTGTGGATTGCTATGTGTGATGCACATTTCCTACAATGGTACGGAATGAGATGATAAAGAGATGATAAATGATTAATTATTTTTGAAATGTATGTTTTACTTGCTTAAGGATCTGGAATGGCTCAATATGTTTTTATGGTAATAGCTAGCTACTGGGAAACTCTGTTTCTCATTTTTTTTTTCTGTATTATTACTAACCGTTCCAGGTGATGCTTCTAAAAGCCCTCTTGACAAGGGAGAATAGAGATTTGAAGATGTATAAAAAAAAAAAAGAGATTGTATAGTTTGTGATATTGTAAATGATGGATGTAAAGTTGAACTTGTTGTATAATTACATAACCCTTGCCTATATTATTTGAGGTGCAGAATATTCGTAGTATTATGAGTTAGCCTAGAGTAAAAAGGCAAATCAGTATGCATTAATTATCTATTAAATGAGGATTAAGGTGTTAATAAGTGAGGGTGTTACACATATAGCTAAACTTATGACATTATCTTTAATTCATAACTAATGTCTAATTATTTTGCTCTTCACCTATAAATAAGGCTCACTAACAATAAATTTATTATCATTCAAGATATATCTTCTTCCATAAAAAAGAGTAATTTTGAGTCAAGGGGTGTATTTCTTGGTATTCAACATTATCACGGCTATTTAGAAGGTCCAAAGAACTTTCAAAGTTTTTTATAAGGACTTATATCTATATGTTGGAAGTAACTTTAAGAAATTCTTAGATTTCTTCAATAGCCTAAGTAATATTAATACTATAGTCTACGCTCTTCATCTTAGAAACTTTCTCTGGAATTAATCTAAGTTCTATCTAAGAGCTTATATCCATACTTTAGCCATAAACATAGAAATTGTATAAAGCATTTGTAAGGATTTTGATCAAAAGTCCTTTTAAATTCTTTATAAAATTTTTATGTTTATTACTAAAATGCGAACATAAATCTTTTAATTGAAGGAACTTAGGGAGATTATAGTTCCTTCTTCATATTGAATACTATGGCCTATACCTTCTATCTTAACCTCAGAAACCATCTTTTATGGTCATGGGTATTGCATCAAATCACAATTTTTTTACACCTAAATAGATGGTTATGAGCATATTTATGGTTTATTGTGATTGCCATGATCATAAAATTCAAAGCATTTCTAATTATATGGCATTAATAGTATGTGTTAGCCTTTTATTGATGTTAAGGTGCTTGATTTCTTCATTTATTATGAGTTTCTCACATTTCTTGTATTTTAATGAAAAAATTGACATATTGCTTATTTTATGTGCTATGTCAAACTTTGATACACATAGGAACACTAAGAGGTTCATAACAAATAAGGCAATCAAATATTTTAAAGTTAACAAATACAAAATTAATTGAATTAAACACCTCTAAAGCTATTAAGCAATATGGAGGAATTATAAGCAAAGGATAACCACATTTTCTTTTAATTTTGGTAAGGATACCATGTGTGTTTATTGTAAATATAAAGTTTTTTTATTCATTTTATATAATAATTTTTTGTTGTATATGTTCATGTACTAAAATGGAAATATATATAATAGAAGGACGTTTATATTTGTAATATATTATCTCTTTTCTCATTTTTTGTTTCATTTACATTTATTTTATTATTGTTCTATTTAACTCTGTAATAAAAAGAAAATAAATTTGGTTTTTTAAAAAGACATTCATCTATTAAGACATTGGTTTTTTTATTGTAATGGATGTTAAACCTTTATAGGATGACATCGTTGTATTTAAGATGATAGTGGTTTTTCACAACTAATATGCAATATAAATTTTAGATGTTAGCTGTTATGTATTAACCAATATGGAATCTTAAGCTATCTGATTGAAAATGAAAAAGATAAAGTATGATGTAAGTTAAAGATAAAAAGAATGAAACACGATCCCATTTGCAAATTTTGTCCCGAAGCCATTTGAACCTTAAAATAATTTTCTATCTAACTAGGTATGTTGCTATTCTAATCTTAAGATGATTCTTTTTGGTTAAGTTTTTGCTCACTAATTATTTTGTAAAATTGAAAGCTTAGTTAGCTTGTGGTTAAATATATAAGGTTTAATATTTCCTAAAAAAACATAGAATATAAATGTGAGGATTTTTTTAATTTCTTTTGTTTGTTCTTATAATTTAGTTTCTAGTTTCCTAATCGATCCTATTTTATTATTTATCATTTTGATACAACTTTTATAGGTATGCACTGGTAAGAAATTGATATCATTCATATTTTTTGGCATTTTTTCATATTATTTACTATTTATTCATATGAAAATATGTAATACACCAATTTTTCATCAATGCTCATAGCATCTGCAAGTATTGTATTCAAAAGGCTTTCTTGTGAAGTGTAAACCTTGCATATTGAGTAATAGATATTAAGAAAGATTTAATGAAGTATCCCATCTCTGATTGTAGTATTATATACAATCTTTTACCATTTTCAATCTATTATTATTATGCATATTCATTAAAGTTATTTAAATTAGGACTCTTTAGTATAATAAAAGATATTGGCTTTCTATATTTAGTTAGGAATATAGGAAAAATAAGAGGATGATGGAGTAAGGAATATAGGGATAGGGTTATGCTTTGAGAAAAAAAGTGAGGAATTAAGACACATGCATGGGGATAAAGTTAGGCTCTAAGACAAGGGAATGAGGAAATAGGGGCTAGGGTTAAGACATATAACATTGATTATTTAAATGAATTGATATAGTGTTATGGATATTAAATGTTATTTTTTTGAAAGTAAATGATATTTAATATTATTTTCAAAGATGATAGAAATATAAATTATGTTGGTTTTTTTAAATAAAAACTAATATTATTTTTATATTTTATGATAATTTATTAACTAATGTTAAAGCCACATATATTATGGAACTTAATTACACATGGGTCATTTTCCAATATGTAATCCATTAAATACTCCATGTTAATAAACTATTTTGTAGTAGTGCTAATAAGGAGACAAAATTGCACATTATAACAAGTTTGATTCATTCATCTTCACTCCAAAAGTTATGCAAGTGTATTACATCCATACCCAGCTTATGGAAAGGATTGCATAGAATGATTGGTTATCGTTAAGACCAAAGCAAGGAGTCATTGATGCTTTATCAATGAATAATGCCATAATTTCCTTCTAAAATGACGAGCAATGCAACCAATTGTTAGCAGGGATTGAGAATAAAGAGATCCATTAGTTAAGAGATGATTTAGGATCTTTCAAAAAAGTTGGCCTTAGTGAACAAATAGTACAAGATGACTTAGATGAACTCAATGATGAAGTAGTTTAGAAGGATAAAGAAGGTGAAAAGGATGAAGAAGTGGAAAAGGAAAAAGAATAGATCGATGAAGATGAATAAGAAATTCAATATGATGATATAAAATCCTCATTTTAGATTAGGTTATCTTTAGTATATAAAGACTAGGATTTTCATGTATGTTTAGTGTAATCAATATAAGTGGTACTAACTTAATATTATTTTCATTTGTTATAGGTTCAAGCCTAGGTTGAGCGACATGATTGATACTTCAATTCAAAAGTTAAGCATCTAAGAACTACTTATAGACAATGAGCTATCATCTCAATATGATAAGGAGCATATTGAAAAGCATTAAATGGATAATAATTGTTGTTAACATAGGGTTTAGGGTTTCAATTATCATGTTAGAGATATTGGATTCAATTTTTAGTTTATATATAAGTTTCATTATTTTATATTATAATTTTTACATTAAATGACTAGAAAATTGATATTAAATATTATGAAATTCAATTTTAGAAAATTGTTCATTGAATCTATTGTTGGTGTAATTGAATTGTAGTTAGGAAGAGTTGATTGTTATATAGCTTGCCTTTAAAGGTGGTTACATATTATTAATATTTTCTAGTTTATTAATAAAATTAGTAACAAATTTTAGAATAATGAAGCCAATAATTTTCTAGAATTTTATATATTAGCGATGAAAATTAAATTATTGATGAATTAGTCAATTGTTAAATTTAAATTTTGCAACAAATATAGCTATAGTAAAAAATTAGTGATAGATATTTTCGTCGCTAAATTTAACTTGGGCAATGGACATTTGTTAGTAAATATATGGGTTAGTGACAAATAAATGCATCACTAATTTGATTTATCATTTATTTTTTATCCTCATCATCTTATAAAATTAGTGATAAATTGAAAATTTTCATCTTTAATTAAATTATCAATGCACAATTTATTGATGTCATCTAATCCATTGTTAAATCCATCACTATTTTTCTTAGCCATGGATTTTCAATGATTAACGATACATTTTTTATCACTAATCAATTTTTTTTATAGTGTCATCAAGGCATTAATAACCCCAAATTCTTTATCTCTTCATTGGTCATAAATTAATAACTTTTTCCATCAAATTCATAACTTCTAAAATAAAGTAATAGTCTAATTCTATTAGAACAACCATTTTAAATAAAGGCTAGCCCCATCTAAAAATATATGATTCACTTGTGTGAAAGAATGTGATCACAAATACAATTCATAAACATGTTTTTAGCACCTATGAATACTTCATACATATTTGACTTGAGTACAATTTCCTTACTTAGTCTAACATCATCATTGAATTTGGATTAAAAACTTAATCTAATGAATGAAAATGAATTTTTGAGAGATGTGTGTAAGAAATATGTGTTTATTGAACATGATTCAATGAAAATATTTTTTTGACATTATCATAGAAATACTAAAAAATATTAGTTATTTAACAAGTTAGATGTCAGTTACAAATCAATGTATACATGAGCAACATTGTACTTTTGAATATTCAATGTTGGTTTCATAACTAACATAAAAAATTATAATAGCCTTAGTTTTTTTTAAGGAAAATCGGCATGTTAATTGCTTGGATAATGTTAAATTGTTGATATAAGATGTAAATTTTATAAATGATATGGAAAGCAATGTCATGATATCAACTTATAGTTTGATAATTGATATGCTTATTTATTTAAGACTTCAATTCTTTAAGCACCATTGAAAAGTGGCATCCTTTCACATCATACATTAAATATAGTATGTTGATTTGTATTAAAAAAATTGAGGCTTAATTTTCAATATAGGATATCAAATTTTTTAAATAACTAACGTATATTGTTTCCCCTAAACCCTTACTATACCTAAAGTAACATTCATTTGAACTTAATTATAGACAACATCCAAATATGTTATAATACACCCAATATAGTATTCAAGTCTTATCTTGATATCTCTATGGTAAAAAAAAATATATTAATACAAGAAAATTTCAATAGAAATAATTTCACATATTTAATTAAGTCAAAAAATTAAAAACATTAAGGTAATGAATAATGTCTACATGTTGTAAAAAATAATAGTAATACTTTTTAAAATTATAGAAGAAGTTATATTATCCTTTTATAACTTGACTATTAAGAGAACATCTTGTAAAACCCACTATAACAAAAAAAAAAGGTAAAAGCAAATCACAATTAATATTGTAAGTGCAACATTAATACTATATGCTTTTATTAAAGAAAAAATTATTACTTGATTTATGCCATTAAACTTTGGTGGTATTATATGTTATTTATTGAGTTGAGAAGCACCATTCTCATTACTAAACTAGAGATGATTATGGTTACTAGAAAAGTTAAAACATAGCATGTAAAACATCATATTAGAAGATTAAAAAATATAAATGAGCATTAGAAACTAATAATTTAGAAAATGAACTAAATATACATAGAATATAAGCATGAAAATCATGAAAACAATTGCCTTCAATTTTATTTAGTATCTCTAGGAGGATCTTTAATCCATATCTTTTCAATATTATCATTTTACATATAGAATTTCTCCATATCGTCTTCATTGTCCACTGAAGGTATTCCTATATAGAAAAAGAGACTCTCTTCAATATCATTCCCTATGTCTATTGCATACCTATCAATAACAATCTATATTTTCCCTTGTAAAGCTACAAACCATTTCTTATAAGATAGGTTTATGACATGAAAAATTTATTTTACCTAAGATGCTATTATGAATAACTCTTCCTTGTGATCTTTGTTATTAAGATTCACCATCCATAATCCATGACTACCTATTTTGAATTTAACAAATACCCAAGAATTATCCATATTTAAAATAAAATACACAAACATATGAATAATATGAAGACATGTAATGAAATTTGTTACTTTTGATACCAACATTAAACTCACATATTGAGCTTCTTAAATTATAGTTTTTAATAAATAACCTCAATGTGGTATAAATTAAATCATGTAAATTCAATCATGCTCTTTCATAAACATAACACATAACTTATTAAGCATGTATAATGTATGTACTCCATAGGAGAATGCACACATATATCAACAAGCACATGACCCAAAACTCTAAAAATTAAAATTAAAAACATATAAAATTCAAACAAATACACACGTACATAATTACAACATTAAGAAGTTCTTTAGGTTTAAAGGAAAAATATCATGTCCTAATCTCAAGCATGTGACTAGCGTAAGAGATCACCTATAAATGACTTCCTACTGACCTTACTTTTAATAATGCAAATTTTAACTCAACAAAAATTTCTTCATTTATATCATAACTAGTGTTTGACACTATTTTTAAAGTAAATGGACAAAGTTTCCTTTGTTTTAGGACACTTTTAAAAGGCTATGTTTCCTAAAATATAAAAATGCAACTCAAAAGACAATTACTAAAAATCATGTATGAAAATAAACAAAAGTGACATAACATCTATTCCAACTATCAAATTCTCTCAACATTGTGTCTTTGATCTTTAAGAGAGTAACATAGCTTACTGCCTTAGCTTAACCCTTGAAAATGTTAAAAGAAATAAAGAAATAAGTTATGAAAACTCAATAAGTATTTATTTACTAAAATTTAGTAATAATAACTGTGGCTATAAAGTAAAAAGTAAAGATAATGTAATCAAGAAAACCAATTCATTGCTTAAACTTGCTAGCCTACAATATTATGCTTACTTATCTCATGCCTTTATCTTTATCTATTTTGACCCGCTAATCTTGTTTGATTATGAAATCATCAATGAATCTATAAAAAAACTTTGCAATGATAATGATAAATTTATATAACATGTATATAAGAAAACTCTTTACAAGCATATATTTATCAAGACTTTTAAGCAAGACTATTTCACACCATTCACATCATATTTCCACAAGAAATAGTTAACATGTTTATAAATTTATATATAAATACTAATGCATTCATTCATTCCCACTAAAGCACATCACATTAAATATAATGAAAGTAATATATAAAAATACAAAGAAAGCAATAAACCTCCTTTTAAACATGACTCATCCTTATATTTTCACCAACCCTTCCTTGTCCCTTCAATATCTTCATTATGTCTTCACAAATAGTTTGTCGAATTTAGTTTTCACAAATTACATCTTCCTTCATCATAATTCATATATCAAATACACATCCTTTTGATATTGAATCTCATACATAATATACTTCTTATAACTCATCATCATTCCCATATCTCCTTTTGATATTAGATCTTATATGTGTGGTACTTCTATAACTTATTATCATTCATATATGTTCTTTTAATACTAGATCTCATATGTACATTACAGTCCATAATTCATCATCATAATTCATTTTCAAACATAATAGAGATAACATTATGTAATTAATATACCATGCCTCCATTGCATGGCCTTAACTATTTGCTGAACAATAACTATACACTTTTTATATATATTACATTCAATATATGTATCATAGAATATGCAATAGCATTGTCATGCCTTTGTAACATAGCCATAAATATCCATTCGTTATTATTACCCCAATTATATAAGCACTACAAACTCAACATTATAAAAGCATTATCATGCCTCAATTGCATGGCCTTAAGGTTTCTTCAATAATAATTTAAATAATCTATATATATTCCCTATCACACATGTAATATGTAAACAATTCCATCACATTAAAAGCAAAACCATCAAATGAATATTAAAGCAATTCCACCTTCACAAATAGATATATACATAAAGATACATAAATATCCATATATATGAATATAATCATATATACATTTACCTTCATAGGAAAATATAAAATTAAATATTATACTTTAGTAAAGTATACATTCATCTCTTAACATCATTTTCTCCTTAAAATTTCTAAAGTATTCAAGTTTGCCATGTTTGCTAATTACCAATCAATCTATAAGAACAATCCATAAATAAGTTTAAACTAAACATTTCTTTTCCTATAATCCTTCATCTAGAAACCAAATATCCAACTTAATTAATTAAACCTTTATTTTTCTTATTTTTTAAAATTATTTTCAAAAATTAAAACCTTTACTAGAGTTATGGTTCTTAGATTAAGCCTTCAAACATACAAAATATTAAGTTTTGTGCTTTACATTACTCACCTCCTCTTAAGGAGGTTGCAAATCTCCATTGAAACAAGAAGCCTAAATGGCCTTATTGTTATTATTTTTAGCAGTTGTGATTTAGCGGCTTCTCCCTATTGCTAGTACATTATTAACTAAAAGGAGGGGGAGGAGGTGCATGATGACTAATTATGGCTAAAGATGGTTGCTTAACACAAAGAGAAAGAAAGCGAATCTAAGAGAGAGAAACAAAGAAGAAAGGGAAGAGAGAAAAAGTATAAAGAAAGAGAGAGAGACAGAAAGAAAGCTATAGAAAATGAAAAAGATGGAGGTGAGGGATTTTATTAGGTGCATTGGGTGTAACTTAAGCTTGGACAAAGTTAATCTTAACCACTCGTCATGTTGAAGTCAAGGATAGAGAAAGTTATAGTATAATGGAAGTATAATAATAAAAAATAGAATTAATCTTCACCACTCCTTTTACATACCAATTCTATACCTATTAAATCATGGCCATTCAATATTAATTTTCATCATTTTCGTTTCGTTCATCTTTTCTAATAATTTCTATAGTAATCCAGTAAATTTAGAAGCATGAAATAAGTGTTTCAATAATTTCTAAATTGAAGTGAAGTCTACTGTAGCTTGTACAAACACTTTTATAGATATTCATATTTATAAATTCTAAATATTCCTAACTCTATAAAAAAATGTCATAAAAGTTTCTCAAGGGAATTTTGGATGACATATTGATAAAAAAAATTTTAATATCCTTTAACAAAATTAGACATATAGGTTTTATCATAGGGTAATATGAATAGTGTTTAAACAATTAAATATACAAATAATTATTATTTTATTTTGAAAATTGTTAAAATATAATAGTTTAATAATATAAATTAATTTAAAATAAATGCTTTAAAACTTTTTAATTTAAAGAAATGGCTTAAGTAGATCTAATCGTTACAAAAAATAAGTGTGCAAATGTACCTTAATGGTAAGAAGAACACTTTAGCGAGTTAAGGACAAACTTGAGGTTGAATGCAAGCTTTAATGATCTTTTATGGAAATTTCTCCTTTGTGCACAATGAATTTCGTGAGGATGGTGCTCTCACTTTTCACTCTAAACTTTAGTACCAAGACTAAGGTTGCCTTTTATTAAACTCTTGCCTTTATTTTCGTAAGTTTAGTGAAAAACAAAATGGCATCATTTCATTTTCCATGTAATGTCTAAACTAAAATCAATATCTAATATTCAATGTATAATGTTTAAAATGTTAATGGTCGAATATAACACATTGGTTTCATAACAATTGCCATTTGAGTGACTTTCCATGTCAGTATTATATAAAAAATTGATGTGTTAACTTCATCAAAAAATTTATCCGATAATAATTTCGACATTAGTTTCATCCAATTGATGTAGTTTACCATAAAAACAATTAATGTGTTAAAGTGTATAAAAATCTCTAGAGTAGAGATACAATGTTGGTTTCTTAACAATAGATGTCTCAATGCAAAATATTTAGTTTTCCATATCGGTTTAGTTTAAACAATGGGCGTATTAACATGAAGATGTTGGTTTTTAGTAAAAAAAAAGAATAATGTCATTGCCCCTAACTGGTATTTTAAACATATACAATAAAAAATCATTATAAATTGAAATGTTTGAAACTTTATAACAAAGATGATAACTAGAAAATATCAAACAAAAAAAGAGTTATCTTTAAATAGAAAGAGAATTACTTTTAACTTATTATACATTAAAATCATTATATATTTTATTTGTAATATATAACTTGGTATCTAAAACAAAAGGTTATCAAAAAGTTGAATGTGAACATTAATAATAGTGAAAGTAAATTAAGAAATATATATAAAAAACACTAAATAATGATGAAAAATATATTTTGCAATTTTATTTATTTTTATATACATCATTACATTGACAAATACAATAAACAACTGACTTTTCATTATATTTATACTATTATATTATTACATTGACAAATGCACTAATATATATATATATATGTGTATATATATATATATATATATATATATATATGTGTATATATATATGTATATATATATGAAGAAGATTGTGTTCTATCCTCATTGTTAATTCTCTTTTGTTGAATATTATTTTGTTAGTCTAGACAATATCTTTGCCTCCTTACTAACATAAGAGTTTGGATCAAATTCAAGGTAGCTCCCTTTCTATTTCATTGGGCACATTTGAAGATGTTGTGATTGTTATCAAAGGATTTGCCTCTTCTAATATTTTCGCTTACACATATTGGTAAGAATTTTGTTAAAAGACTTGCTAATATGTGAAACTTAAGATATCAAAAGAGGCAAGTCTTTTGATAAGATCTATAGCATTTATAAATGTGCTAGATGAGAAGAAAAGAAAGCTATTTTTGAATTTGAGCTAAACTATTAAATTAGATAATTAGATAAGTACATGTGGAATTTATAGGCAATATATAAAATAATAGAAATTGACTACTAACCCACAACCAATGTCTTATGTATAATTTATTTCACATAGACTAGTCATTGATATATATTTAGATGTTGGTTAATAAAAAATTGACATATAAAGGGTTTATAGCTCATAATGTGATACTTGAAATTCTATTAGACATAAGTTATTTACATAACTGATGTTATGAGTTTTTGCGATTTCCTATAACCTCATAAATGCCATAAAATGGTTTAGTTAACATACCTTTAGACATTGGTTATATATAGGAATCAATGTTCTAAGCTTTTCATAGTTTCCTATAATCTTTTAAATGCCATAGCATGGTTTTAGTAGCTTTGATATGCATTTCGATGTTGGTTTTTTATGTGAATTAACATCAAATGTTTAGCCTTATCTTTAAATCTACTTATAAGTCTTCTTTTTTAGGTTAGGTATTTAATAATAAACATAGCAAGTCAAAATTTTATAACTATGTTGGTTCTTAATAAAGAATCGGCATAGTTGCCATTGATTTTTTTTAAAGCAACATGTTATAGCCTAACAAGAATTGTTACAAGTAATAGATATCATTTTACACATTGAGCAATAAATCATTATACAATTAAGATCAAAGATAACAACTAAAAAAGATCAAACATATTTACAAATAAAAGTATTATATTATAATAAATTGTTATACAATGAAATTACAAATGATAATAAAATAAAGATAAAATATTACAATAAAAAATATTATACACTAACATTATAATAAATCATTATACAATGAAATTAGAATCAATTATACCTATGTTTCTTCCTCAATGCCAAATCTTCATTGTTGATATATATATATATATATATATATATATATATATATATATATATATATATATATATATATATTTAATTACTAGAGTTTGCATAGAAGAGCATAAGGTTGTTCAACTTTTCCATGCAGAACACATTGAAGAAAAAAAAAAGAGAGAGACTTCAGCTTTCATATGACAAACATCTCATGTGTTGTTCTAATTGCAAATCTTATTGAAACATTGTACATTCTATGAGATCACTGAAGCCTCTAGAGAATGGATGGAAAGCTTCAATAAGATTTCCTACCAGAGATATCTTTGGAGATTTTAATGTTTCATCAAAATAGGGAGTTTGTACATAGAGTACAAAATTCAAAGGTGTTCTATGAGGCAAACAACATTGATTATTAATGAAACATTGATGTGTTATGATTTATTAATTTCCAAAATTGGCAGTTGGCATCAATTTTTAGTTTTTTCCTTAAAAAAAAATATGTTAACAATACCCTAATTTAATGAACTAGCTTTCTAGCTTCCTTTAGATGTTAGTGTTCTACTGATGCAAAAAAATATTTGTGTTTTAAAACATCAATTTTTTAGAGCCAATGTATTAAATTGCTAATATTTTCAAAAATGTTACTCTACCGTTATATACATTAATTTTTTATTTTAATCAACATCAATTGGCCATGTCATATCACATCTTTGTAGTAATGTGAGAGATGCGTGCTAAAATATATGCTTATTCAACATAGCTCCTCTAGAATCTCACGTGGTATATTAAGTCACAATTGCAACATGTTCTTGAATATATATTTCTTTATTTTTAAAAATTATTTTCAAAAATTATTTCTAAAAATTATTTTTTTATTTTCAAAATTTGTTTTTGAATTCAAGGAAAATAAAAAAAAAGATAGTACTTAGTTGGCGGAGAAAGTAAAGGAATATTTTATTTAAGTACAAAATTTCTATAAGAATAAAAAATAATTTAACAAAATGTAAATTAAAGTACTCTCCCATCAAGTTTTTAAAAAGTACATAGATATTTTCTCTTGTTTAGAAGCCTACATGTTAATTCAAATGATAGGTGATACCCTTATTTTTAATTATAAGTAAAAATAAAGATGAAATTTCAATTTTACTCACGATTAAATTCTTTTTGGCTAACCATTCTTCCATTCTTCTAATTTACCCTAAATTGATGTGCTTTTACCCTAAGACCTCAATTGTGCATAGAGAAATACAACAATGGAAACCTACAAAATCTCATCCTGATGGTAGCTAAAGGAGGAACTGATGGAGTCTGTGTCATATCTCAAATTTTAAAATTTATAAATTTCATATGGATAATTATTATTTGGTTAATATTTGGATTTTAAAATTTATTTTCTAAATTGAAGGTTTTGAAATTTTGAAAAAAAAATTATATTTATGGAGATTATTTATTTTTATGATTATTATCAATGTAAGAATACATTAAAATCATTTTACAAGAAATTCCTCATAAGTTGAGGATAATTTTAATATGTTGGATACAAGGAATTATGAAATAATTTTTTTGTATTTTGATAAATTATTTTGAAATTAAATTGAAAAATTCTGGAATAGATTTATTTTTAAATAATTATTATTAATTTGAATATGGTTCATTTTTTTCATAAGCTAGAAATAGGAATTATGAGTATAAATTTTATAAATTAATTATTGATATTTGATAAATTTATTTTGAAAATCAAGAGAGATAAAAATACTTATTTTTAGATTTTCAATTTTATCAGGTTATAACAAAATATATTTATATATATGTTTAAAGGGAGAAGGGGAGAATTGAAAATACATGAAATGAGATTTTAAATAAAAATTTGTTTCATGAGAAATGTTTGAAATAAATTAACGGTTGACATTTTATTAAAAGTGAGCTTAACATAAGGTGAGAAGTATAGGATTATATCCTTTGACTTCGTTTTATTTTCTTTTATTTTTTTTCCGAAATTCCTCCCTCATTTTCCTATTTTTTTTCCTCTGCCGACATACCTCATTTGTTTATTTTAATTTGTCTCTCTTACAGCAGGGGTACACAGAACAGCCCTATCCCTCCCCTCCTTCTTCTGTCCAGTGGTTTCTCAGTCTTTCTCCACACATTCACCACCCGGTCCCCTGTTTCTTTCTTCCTCCCCTTTTCCTTTTCTCTGTTAGTCTGTCCACTCCCTCCTCTCTTTATCGATCTTAACGCAGTTGAGCTTGCTTTCTTCCTCCTTCTTATGCCAACGAGTTAAGTTGCTGCCTGCATTGCTGTTAGCTTTTCCTTATTCACGGCTTGAGCCAGTTGCTGGCAACATCAGAAAATCTTGTGGGGAGCTCCAACGGCAGTTCAACGTAGGATTTCCCTGGTAAACCATCGATTGGTTTCTGTCTTCAGCACGTCTAGCTTGCGATTGGTGGGCGTTGTACTGTTCACGCTGTGGAAGAGCACCTCCAAGCGCGGTTAGAACAATGGCGTGGGGTTGTTGACAGCTTCCTAGAGTAAAGGTGATAATATGGAAGCTTGAATTCCCCTTTTATTGTGGCTGAAGATTCACATCGAGAAAGAAGTCAAAACAAGAGTTAAATCTTAATCTTCTTAATACGCTACGCCACCCAGCCCTAAGACGGATCAAAGAAGAGTGGGGGCCTCTGATTGACAGAAACCTGCCCGAGTTTGGTTTAAAGAAGAATTTCTCCTTGTGAAATTTATAGAATTATTGGTGATATCTCTGAAATTGATTTTTATATTATCTAATGATCTAAAAATATGAATGAAGTCTTCTTGGACAGTTTTATTCTAATGCCTTGAATAAGAATAAAATCAATATAAAGTACTATATAATAATATTGTTAGTAGTGATTATATATTTCAAAGAACCAAGTTGTGAGTAAATTCAAATATTACATTTTTTATATTTTGAAAGATTTGAATCTAATTTAAAAAAATCTTATTTTATCATATTATTTGAACATTCAATAAAGTACAATAGAATAATATTTTGATACTCTGAAATACTAGATTATTATACTTAGAATATTATATGATAATATTTTCAGTAAAAATTGTATATTTTAGAGATCCTAATCTTGAAAGTATTTTTGAGATATATAATAATACATGAAAACCTTGCTAATAACTTATCTATATGACTTGTTTCAAGAATCTTCATATTAGAATGTATTCTCAATTTCTATGATTAACTTAATAAATGATGATAAGATGTGCTAAGGGAAATTAATATGTTATGAATAGACTTTGGAATAATAGTTTAGAGTGAAAATGAGTAATATTTATGTAATTACAACTTATCTTTGTAAACGGTGATAATAAGAGAAAAATATGAAAAGATGACTATAGATACTTTAAAACCTCCCAAAGTTGGACCAACATTACTAAATGGATATATATCTCACAACAATTTAATATTCTAATAAAAGATAATTTAAATGTGAAAATTGTATTTTTCTTATTATTAGTATAGACCTTATATTCATCTAAAAACTTAGTTCCATAATATAAGTGCAATTAGTTATTGAGTGATTGTAAATTTATTAAAGTGCATAGCGAAAGCCTGGTGGTCATATTTCTAGCTATTTATGGCATTGTTATAGATATGAATTTGTTGCTTTGTGATTTAGTATTGCTCTATGAAGAGATAGTCACTTTGTATCATAGCTTTCTTGAATAGTTGTGATACAAGAGTTGGGCTTTCAAGTGTATATTACCTATGAATTATGTCATGAATGGCATTAGAAGTAATGAATTGTGATAGAGCAATTACTTTAGGAACTATGAGATATGATATGAAAGTCGGATGGTAAATTCTCGGCTATCAATTGAGAAGAGTATAAGATTGATTTGAGAGCTGGATGAAAAATTCTCGGTAAATAGTTAAGAGAAATATAGAATTGACATTGATACCAAAGAGTAACTATATATATATTTACTGTACTTAAATGTATAACATAATATAACTGTCTGTGATTAAGCACTACTAATGATTTGATTGAGATAATTTATTTGTATTTGAGCTTTTATTAATTGTTTTTGAATGTGCTAACTACCTAAACTAGGTAGTGTGAGATATGATATGGATGATTTATGTTAATGGATAGTTGAGACTTTATGAATTATGATATGAAACATAAAGTTTAAGTCATATGTAGGTAAATTCCCATTTCAAGATATGGGTTCACATATTATAAAAATCCAAGAAATGGTTTGCCATTATGTTTAAATTTGACACCTAATTAGTTTATGATTGTTATATATAAAATTAATCACCTGCAATATAGTAATAGTTATATACTCATTAAGTTCACATAACTCACTTCATTTATTTTTAATGTTCTTAGGATAAGGTAAGAGTATGTGAACTTGATATATCTATGGAGATTTGAGATCGCTTTACAAAAGAATTATGATAGTTAGATTAAGACAATAAATTAAAGTTTTTGTTGATTCGGCCATTAATGTGTTAAATCATTTAGTTGTATCTAAATTTGAAACTATATGGTATCTATGTGTATTAATGATGTTGTCATATCTAAAAAATAATACAAGTTTTGAATTAATGGGCATGTAGCCTTCAAAAAGTGTTCAAAAATAAGGAAGACTTTATTTATTTTTCTGTAAAACTTTAAAAGGAATTTTTAAGTCCCACTAAGATTTGGAAGCTTCTATTAGATAGAAAAAGTGAAAAATTATTAAAACTTATGAAAATCAATAATAGGATTCATGTTAATCACGATCAGGATGGGTTATAATAATCTAGTGGCTTGTCTGTAGTATAGCTAGCAAAGAGATAATATATATATAGAGAGAGAGAGAATAATGGTTAAAGGGGAAGATAAATGGAAGATGGCAATTCCAGTAAGGCTAGCTTTGATAGTCTTTTGATCTTGGCACCCAAGGCTTCCTTATGAATTAACAGTGCTGGGACAGAATCAAAACTTAGCTCATTAGTAATTTCCCAAAAGCTAGGATAACACTTAAAAAAAGTTTATCAAAAACTATTATACAAGAGGTAGAGAAGACCTTAAATGTGAAACTTCCTCTTAACATGAAGATCCTTTATTACTTTCATGATGGCCAAAATATGATATCTAACATTTCCTTGGGCCTTATTGGTAGCTATTCTTTCGATTCATATAAGGTAAATATGCATATTTTACTTGAGAAAAGACAATTAAAGAAACTTAAAGACTCATCAATCACCTATTACCCTAGGTATCTATTAAATATGTTATTGTAGCTACTTCTTGCTTTTCTAAATATCATAGGAAGTAGATTCTACTCATCCAAGCCAATAGAAAACTCTATGTTTTGGCTAAAGGTCTTACTAAAAGGAATAGGATTGTATGTGTCCCAAATGCACTAACTAGTGATAATTATTAACAAAATCGTCCTAAGCTGATATGGTTAGAAGAACATGGTTAATGTAAAGTGGTATTATTAAAATTTGTGCAGAAGGTATCTTTAGATTCATTAGTCCTTTTTTGGAAGATCCTACTCTTTGTGTAACAAATGTATCCAACAACATGGATGTAGAAAAGAAAATTGCACTCTTGTTTATATTTTTTACTTTAGTTTTCTGGTTCTTTGACTAAAAGCATGAAAAATGGAGTTACAAATTATATATTCATATCAAGATCCTTTAGCTTTAATTTTAACATAAGTCATGGCATTACTAAAAAAAAAAGTTACATAAATGGAAAAAATTGTCTATATCAAGTTAATTCATCATTTGTATAGCTGTTATAGATGACACTGTCATCTATATTGAGTCATCTATACAAGTTCATGTATGTTTTCACCTGCATTGATAACTTTCCATGTCATTTATATATGGTTGAAATAAAGTCAAAATTGACCCTTCTTACAGACCACTTTGTCATTTGGAGAAGTGATAACCAATGTAGACGACAAAGTCATTTGTATAAGTGCCACCTATGCAACATCATCTGCATAGTGTTTCACCTATCCAATTGACTTTGTCATTTGCATAGGTAACACCTATACAAATGACATTTATTATCTATATAAGTTATCATGTCATTTGTATAGGTTATTACCTATCCAGAAAATAAAGTTATTTATATAAAACCTATGATTTTTTCAAAAAAATATTGAAAAATGAAAATTCTATGCAAATGACAAAGTTATCTACATAGGTGTTTTATTAATAATTTTTAAATTTTAATATTTTTTAACATTTTTATTTCTAATTTAGAGAATTTATTTGTAAATCAACAATGTTAAGAAAATTCAATACACACTAAACTAGTTTTTACAATTATTAATAATTATTTAAAAATATCATAATATCAATTGTAAAAATAAATAAGATAAAAACTAACTCTAAATAATATATAATTAAAATATATAACATCCATACATAGAAATATAAAATATCAAATAAAAAGTGAATGCATGACATATATATATAACAGTTATACGAAATAATAATTATCACCATCTTCGTCTTTACCATCGTTCGAAGGCATACGAGAGGGTTAGGCTAAGGGTGGTTACAACTATGGGAAGGGTTAAGGCAAAGACTATTGTATTTTAGGAAGTCAAAGGATGTTGCAAAGTAGGGGTGATTAGGAAGCAAATTTTGATGATACTTTTGGCTAAAAGATGCCCATCTAAGGAGGAGGAAAAGGCATAACAAGACAAGTAGAAAGAATCCTATGGATTGCAAAGCATCACCTCAGGGGTAATTTGGGTTTGTTACTGCATTTACTTATAATATTAAATTATTATACATTTTATTGTTCATTACTACTTATATTTTTAGCACTTAAAATTATTACCTTCATTCTTATATAATATAATAAATTAATTACAATTATATAACTTACTACTAATATTAATTGATTATGCATTTTATTATCTATTATTACTTATATTTTTAGTACTTGAAATTATTACTTAAATTATAAAATATTTTGCATCATAGAAAATTTATCCTTTTTCATTGCTATAATTGTCAAAGTATTATGTGACCATCTTTTATTTACTTGTACTCCTTTATAATTTAGCAAATTAATGAAAATCATATGACTTACTTCTACTATCAAATAATTATATATTTTATTATCCATTACTTCTTATATTTTTAGTATTTTAAAATATTACTTAAATTATAAAATATTCGACATCATAAAAGTTTCTTTATTTTCATTACTGCAATTAGGAAATTATCGTCCTATGATTTTTCAAATACTTTCATTTTTGTATAATATAGTAAATTAATTGTCATTATATGAATTACTTATAATACTAAATTATTATGCATTTTATTATCTATTATTACTTATATTTTTAGTAATTTAAATTATTACTTTCATTTTTATATAATATAATAAATTAATTACCATTATATGACTTACTGCTGATATTAAATAATTATGTATATTATTATCTATTATTAATTATATTTTTTTACTTTAAATTATTTCTTAAATTATAAAATATTTCACATCATAAAAAGTTTTTTAATTTCATTATTGCAATTATCAAAATTATCTATTACCATTATTAATTACTTTATTTTTATAAAATTTAACAATTTAATGAAAATTATATGACTTACTTCTAATATTAAAGTATTACGTATTTTATTCTCTATTGTTATTTAATAATATACTTTTATTAAGTGTTGAATATTTTCTATTTATTATTTTTTTGTGAGGATTTAATTAAGTGACTTTATAAATCTTCAAATTATTTATCTTTTTATTATTTTAAATGATTGCTTAAATTACTAAATATTTCACATCATTAGAAATTGTATATTTTCATTCATGTAATTGTCAAAATTATTACAAATTTTATTGTCCTATTTTTTTATCAAACTCACTAGATGTTTAAGGTAATATATATATACCAACTTTCACAAAATATTAATTCTACCAACTAACACAATAAGTAATAAAATAAATTCATATTCAACTATCATATCAATATAATTAGATATTTAAATCAATAATTATATCAAATTATAAAAAATAATATTTTTTCAACTAGACATCATATTAAAATATACAAAATAATAAATATGAAACTAATTAATACTCATCATATGTTTAAAGTAATAAATATATCAAAATATACAAAATAATAATTATATCAAACTAATTAATGAAGTAAAAATTCATTTTCATATATTATAACAATACTATTAAAGAAATTTAGTGTATGAGTTTTTTTTTAACATACCTCAATGAAATGGAAAAATAACAATTAAAATTTTCAATCAACAATACATTAACACAATCTGATTATTTGACAAAATAAATACAAGAATAAATAAAGAAGTATAAAACATAGTAAAAAATTAAAGAGAAAGGGAGGAGAAACTCACCTGAAAACGAAGGAAAAGAAAGAGAGCTCCAACATGCACATAATGGGGAAAATGGTGCATGATGGGATTTTATAGCCTTAGGATATAAAGAGGACAAAAAGTCATCTATATACCCATTTTCGATTGTTTGTATTTGTTACAAATAAGGCCACATATGTCATTTTGCCTCTTGAAATCTATTGACATAACACTTGTTATTTGTGTAGCCTTATAAATTATTAAAATAAAAAGTTATACAAATGATAACGTCATTTGTATTGCCTATGCTACTTTAACTACCAAAATTTTGTTACTAGCAAATATTTAAATTTTATATAGACGACTTTTGTTATTTGTGTAGAATTAGAATTTTTTTTCTTTAATTGTAAAAAAAAAAATTGCATAAACAACTTTTGTCTTCTATGTAAAGTTTTATTATTTTTTAAAAAAATTTAAAAGAAACCTAAAATTGAAAGTTTGTACAGATGATTTTTGTCATTTGTATAGAGTTAACCTTTTAAAAAAATTATAAAAAACCTATATAAATAACTTTTGTTGTTTATATAGAGATTTTTATTTTAAAATAAATAAATAAAAACCCAATATGTGAAAATTTGAACTTTGTATAAATGACTTTTGTCATCTATGTAGGCTAAAAAATTTTTTCTTTATAGTTATAAAAAATCTATACAAATGAAAAAATTTGTCCATATACAATATTTTTGTTTCTTTAAAAAAAATTGATAAACCTACACAAAGGAGTGAGATTTTGTTATTTGTGTAGGTATGGCTTTAATGTTACATAATTGTTGCAGTGAAGTCATGTACCTTCCTCATGTTTTAGCATTTATATATGATCATATTTTATGAGGTTTCATTGTGAAAGTCTTGTGGTGTTCATTCATTGAGAGTGAAGAAAAAGGTTGGTGATATCATTGTTGGTTTAGAGGAAATTCCAGTTCGCTTAATTTTCTAATGATCAGATAACTTTATATGTATATTACGATTGTTATTACACAAATTAAATCCCCACGACCTTTGAAAGTTCGAGGCCTAATATAAAGACCAAAAAAAAATGCGAATGAGTTTGGCAGAATAACTGCTGATATTAAGTTGTTGGTTTGCCACAGCTACAAACTGTGTTCCACAAAATGCATGTGGTCTCGCACTCTTACTGAAGAGGCTCTCCGATGTCGATATAGTTAGAAGTACGATGTGGTCTGCCACCCATAATACAGATGATTTGGCTTAGGCATTACCTATTGTCTTAGAAAATTAATTTGGTATTTTAATTTTATTTCCTATATGGTAATTTCCCGTATATATTAGTAATTGTTGAATCATTATTTACTTCCGAATTTGGTTTTTTCTTTTTTCCAATATGTTGGTGTTTTATTTTAGTGTGCGACTCTTTTTTTTCTCTCATAATTTTATTTATTATCATGGGTCTTCTCACGAGGAATTCACAACCATCTTCTATAAAATTATGATTTCATTTAAGTTTGTGGCAAAAGAGTTGTTCACACCTCAATGAGCATCCTGTGAGAATCTTGACTGTTGGAGATTGTGGGGCTTTAAAGAAAAATTAACTGCACAAAAACTGTGGTGGTTCATTGATTTATTCCCCGCAGATTAACATGGTGCTTTTGTGTTTATTATGGGTATGCTCTTGCCGGTGCATTATTATGTAAGAAAATGCACCTTTCTTGTTTCCCTTTTTAGCTATGTAGATTAT